>OZ020510.1:78759902-79079902 GCA_963971375.1 Platycheirus rosarum
CGGAAAGTTGACAACAGCTTCGACTTTCGCCGGATCTGTCCTCATCTTCCCGTCGCCGAAGATGAATCCCAAGTATTTTAGTTCCTTAAAACAAAAGTTCGATTTCTTTAGGTTGATTGTAAGATTGGCCTTTTTCAGACATTCGGCGGGTTGTAGTTTTGGCTAAATTTAGTTTGGCGCACTAATGCTGGGTAGCCCAGTTGTTGCCCACTACCAAACCAATTAGTGGAAAACTCCACCCTCTTTTTTGGTGGTGGCAATTCAAATATTCAAATAATAAAAATCGTTAGGACCTACAGTTTTGGTCTTTACACTTTTGCTTCTTCGTTGGAATTTGGCTATTTTTTTCTGAATGCAGCGGAGCTGCGTTGTTTTCTGTCTTTTCAGCTTCTTATGTTGTTTTCTTGATACCTTGGAAGCAAACTGGTGCTGGTACTCAATCCAAAGACTGCCGGTTAGGCACTTCCACCAAAAAAGAGGCTGGCGGTTCCGCCATATACTTTTAAATTTATATATTGTTCTAATAATATTTTATGTAAAGGCTCGATTTTACCTGTGGTAACTGTATAAGGAAGTTCCCCGCCTTCCTTATTTCTATTCCTTAACTCCTTAATTCGGCTTCGTACGATCCACCCTTTTTAACAATTTATTATTATTTTTTTGATGAAATTAAGTTTTCAATCACGACAAAAAACTATGTTCCTATTTAGAACAAATTTGCGATACACAAAAAACTAACTTCTTCCTGGGCACACTGTAACTAATCTGTCTCTACTGTACGGATCGGAGATCGTCTCGTGACTTCCCCATTTTTTGAATTTCAAACCACCGCAAACCCTATTTTCTCCATCCTGAGGTAAACTCAATGCCGAAAAGCCGTTTACTCAACCCCATAATTTGGTGGAGATATTATTCCCCTGTGTGGGCGATTGGTTGCTCCAATTAATTTCACCCGTTGCCACCACTTCGTTCTCTTTATTTTCACTTTCGGCGAATTCGGGCTGTCCAAAATGAAAACTTGACAGAACCTATGACCTGGTTTATTTTATTTTTGTTCTGTCGATTTATTTATAATTATATTTTTCTGTTGGCAAAATTTCGTGTTGTTTTTGTTTTTTTAGTTTTTTTTTTATTAAAAATCTATGACGATTATATTAGACTTAGATTATGACGGTGAGTAGTTTCCCGATTTATCGCTTAATCGCAAAAGAAAAACAATCCCCTATTCGTCCCCTAATACGCTGTTCGTGCGGAGTTTAGTGAGTTTTTCATTTTCGCTATTTATGTTAATGAATAATATGGACAATTTATATACCTACATACGTATATGTCCCAATTACATTTGGTTTGCGTTTAGTGTAGCATATTATACACTCATTCATTCATAGTTACATTATAAACTTAGTATTTTGTTATGCCAACCAATATTTGTAATCACATTGTTTTGTTCTTTTTTTTCCATTTCAGATTCCGACGACACCAACATGATAATAGCAAGGCATGTAAATGGGAATTTCACAGCGTGTGACAAATGCAAGTGAGTTAATTTTATTTCGCAACTTTATTTTTTTGAACTTAATGTATAAATTATTCTTTTTTTTCTTACAGGTAGCCGTAACAAACCTCCGGATGTGGCAGAATTTATTCCGGACAAAGACGGTGGACAAAAGGCTATCTGAGACAGTGGGGAAGAAACTACCACAAAAAAAACCGGGCAACTTTATATTTTGGTCCAAATAGGTATGCCAATTTTCTATACTAGTGCCTATATAAATCTAACAACTGATTCGTCTTGTTTATCACAGGCGAGCTGGAGCTGTCTTGTTTTCCTCGCAGACGTTGGGCCGTTATTTTCAACTTCGAAAATTTGGTCGAGCCTTTCCGGAATCCTGTGAGCGTTTCTTTGGTTTCTATTTCCATTTACTCGTAGTTCTTAGATTTATTTGTATTCTTATTCTTAGAAATACATAAAACACATACCTATGTAACACGTAGTAACAAGAATATCACAGTTTGTTTCGTTGTATTGTACCTATGTGAATAGTTGTTAGCTTTCGCCTTCGTGCGTAGGGATGGCCTAATTCGCGTATGGATTTAGTAGCAGCGGCGTTGAGTAGCCTCGTGGTGAAAGCTAACGCTTAGTACTACCAGATAAAATACATAACCTTCTCCAAAAAGTTAGAGTTAGTTAGGGTATATTTTCCGACATACATAAATCGATAAAAAAATAACTTAAGCAAAAAATATGATACTTGAAAAAAAAAATAAAAATAAACTAAGGATAAGTATCTAACGAAAAAAACGAATATGAACTGATAAAACAATAAGTTAATAATTAAGATACATCAATAAATTATGAACAAATGACTAAATAAATAAACTTCAAGCAAAATAATTACGATAAAAAAATTAAACAAAATTACGCAAAAATTAATAAGTTAGAAACATAACATTAGCACAAAAAAAAAAAACGTAACAACAATAATAAATAATAATAAAACTACAATATACTTTTAAATAAATTGAATAAATAACACATAAATCACAGAAGTAAACCTTAAATGCTAAACTAAATAATAAATAAATAAAAATAAATACTACTATATTAAACAAATACTAATAAATAAATAAATAAATAAATATACTGTGTCAAATAAATACTAATAAATAAATAAACTATATCAAACAAATACTAATAAATAAATACTTAACTTATGATACTCTATTCTATGATATTGCACAGTAAAATCACTTCAGCATTGTCTTTTCACAAAAATATTTGTATACCGTGGTAGGGCTTAGCCCCATTACAGGCGATAAAAGCGCCTTTTAACTAGAAAAGACACGAAATATATTTATATCACAGGTGGCGGTGGGGTAATCGCTTAATATCTTTGGCGTGATATACCCCGATTGTCTTGCCTTTCAAATCTTCGAGTTCCTAGCTATTTTCCCTACGGCTTTGGCAATTCGGCATTTGACAAATTTTGGGCACAACTTCGCCGCTAAATATTTAGAAGAGTCGCTTAAGACGAAGTTGCGTCGGTACACTTCCTGCCCAGAGACGTACTTTACATTCCGAGTCCGCAGATTATAGACCTTGTCACTTTTCTCTTTGGCCGTAAGGATACTTTCTTTGATTTTATCGCGGATACATTGCAATCTGTGTTGTCTAGGAAGAGTCAAGAACTCGCCGTCGTCGTCTTTGGTCAGCTTCTGAGTTAGCTCATATACACTACCATGAGTGATCATAATTAATCCGAATAAGGCATAATATGGTGAGACCCCGGTAGCGGAATGAACGGAGCTTCTCAAAGCGCATGCTATGTCATTGAGGTTAAGATCCCAGTTGCGCTGGTCATCTTTTATATAAGAGCGCTTCTATTGCGGAGAATACAAAGCGGTTCGTAAATGTCGAATACCACATTTTTGAAGAAGATTTTGAAAATCTTTAGCTAAAAACTGTTTTCCATTATCTGAGCGTATCAGCTGAGGCACTCAGAAAGCATTAAAAATTTCATTGCGGAGAAATTTAACGATACTATTAGTATCCGCTGACCGTAAAGGCTCTAAAAACATGTATTTAGTTAGATGGTCTAACACCACAAAAACATAAACATTACCAGACTTAGCTCTCGGATATGGACCTAAAAAGTCTACATATAGTTTCTGAAACGGACGATCTACACTAAAGGTACTTGTGACAGGAGGTCTTAAAATTTGGTTTGATGGCTTACATTGCTTGCACGTTACACATTTTGACACAAATTCTCTTATTTGAACAGTCATGTTCGGCCAGTAGAAAAACTGCCACACTCGGCAAAGCGTTTTGGCCACCCCTCCGTGAGCCGCTTGTGGGGAATCATGAGCCCTTTTAATTATGCCCTCTGTTAACCCATAAGGTACCCAAAGCCGCCAATTGTGTTCATACATGAGCTCCTCCACACTTGACGGGAACGACCGCTTATAGACGAATTCGTCTTCTACCTTTAAGTCGGGCAATTCATCTTGGTGGGATCGGATAGTTCGTTTAAGTTCTTTGTACTCTTCAGATTGAAACTCTTCGGAGGATAAATCTATTACTGGAGTGATATCGGCTATTTCTAAGCTATCAACATACGCCAAAGAGAGCGTGTCCGGCACGACATTCAGCGATCCGTTTTTGTGCTCTATGTCGAAGGTATACGACTGTAATGCTAACCTCCTACTGGCAAGTCTGCCACTTAGGTCTTTCATGGTCATTAACCATTTAAGACTGGAGTGGTCGGTAATGACTGTAAAATCCATACCTTCGACATAGGGTCTGAACTTTTTGATCGCCATCACTGCTGCCATGCACTCTCTCTCGGTCACGCTGTAATAACGCTGACAGGAATTTAATTTTTGGGAAAAGTACGAAATCGGTACCTCTGCCCCAGCATCGTCTTTCTGAAACAGAACTGCTTCGATTCCCAAGTCGAAAGCATCACATTGGATGTAAAAACGTTTATTGAAGTCAGGATGAGTGAGCACTGGCGCTGCGGTTAGAAGCCTTTTCAACTTCTCAAACGCTGCAATCGCCTCCTCCGTCATTCTTAATCTTGCGTCTTTCTTTCTGAGTGTGTCCGTAAGGCGGTCAAGGTGGAGAAATCTTTGATGAACCGCCTATACCACCCCGCTAAGCCAAGCAGCCGCCAAACTTGTCTGGCGTTTTTCGGCAACGGAAAGTTGACAACAGCTTCGACTTTCGCCGGATCTGTCCTCATCTTCCCGTCGCCGAAGATGAATCCCAAGTATTTTAGTTCCTTAAAACAAAAGTTCGATTTCTTTAGGTTGATTGTAAGATTGGCCTTTTTCAGACATTCGGCGGTTTGTAGTTTTGGCTAAATTTAGTTTGGCGCACTAATGCTGGGTAGCCCAGTTGTTGCCCACTACCAAACCAATTAGTGGAAAACTCCACCCTCTTTTTTGGTGGTGGCAATTCAAATATTCAAATAATAAAAATCGTTAGGACCTACAGTTTTGGTCTTTACACTTTTGCTTCTTCGTTGGAATTTGGCCCTTTTTTTCTGAATGCAGCGGAGCTGCGTTGTTTTCTGTCTTTTCAGCTTCTTATGTTGTTTTCTTGATACCTTGGAAGCAAACTGGTGCTGGTACTCAATCCGAAGACTGCCGGTTAGGCACTTCCACCGAAAAAGAGGCTGGCGGTTCCGCCATATACTTTTAAATTTATATATTGTTCTAATAATATTTTATGTAAAGACTCGATTTTACCTGTGGTAACTGTATAAGGAAGTTCCCCGCCTTCCTTATTTCTATTCCTTAACTCCTTAATTCGGCTTCGTAGGATCCACCCTTTTTAACAATTTATTATTATTTTTTTGATGAAATTAAGTTTTCAATCACGACAAAAAACTATGTTCCAATTTAGAACAAATTTGCGATACACAAAAAACTAACTTCTTCCTGGGCACACTGTAACTAATCTGTCTCTACTGTACGGATCGGAGATCGTCTCGTGACTTCCCCGTTTTTTGAATTTCAAACCACCGCAAACCCTATTTTCTCCATCCTGAGGTAAACTCAATGCCGAAAAGCCGTTTACTCAACCCCATAATTTGGTGGAGAAATTATTCCCCTGTGTGGGCGATTGGTTGCTCCAATTAATTTCACCCGTTGCCACCACTTCGTTCTCTTTATTTTCACTTTCGGCGAATTCGGGCTGTCCAAAATGAAAACTTGACAGAACCTATGACCTGGTTTATTTTATTTTCGTTCTGTCGATTTATTTATAATTATATTTTTCTGTTGGCAAAATTTCGTGTTGTTTTTGTTTTTTTAGTTTTTTTTTATTAAAAATCTATGACGATTATATTAGACTTAGATTATGACGGTGAGTAGTTTCCCGATTTATCGCTTAATCGCAAAAGAAAAACAATCCCCTATTCGTCCCCTAATACGCTGTTCGTGCGGAGTTTAGTGAGTTTTTCATTTTCGCTATTTATGTTAATGAATAATATGGACAATTTATATACCTACATACGTATATGTCCCAATTACATTTGGTTTGCGTTTAGTGTAGCATATTATACACTCATTCATTCATAGTTACATTATAAACTTAGTATTTTGTTATGCCAACCAATATTTGTAATCACATTGTTTTGTTCTTTTTTCCATTTCAGATTCCGACGACACCAACATGATAATAGCAAGGCATGTAAATGGGAATTTCACAGCGTGTGACAAATGCAAGTGAGTTAATTTTATTTCGCAACTTTATTTTTTTGAACTTAATGTATAAATTATTCTTTTTTTTCTTACAGGTAGCCGTAACAAACCTCCGGATGTGGCAGAATTTATTCCGGACAAAGACGGTGGACAAAAGGCTATCTGAGACAGTGGGGAAGAAACTACCACAAAAAAAACCGGGCAACTTTATATTTTGGTCCAAATAGGTATGCCAATTTTCTATACTAGTGCCTATATAAATCTAACAACTGATTCGTCTTGTTTATCACAGGCGAGCTGGAGCTGTCTTGTTTTCCTCGCAGACGTTGGGCCGTTATTTTCAACTTCGAAAATTTGGTCGAGCCTTTCCGGAATCCTGTGAGCGTTTCTTTGGTTTCTATTTCCATTTACTCGTAGTTCTTAGATTTATTTGTATTCTTATTCTTAGAAATACATAAAACACATACCTATGTAACACGTAGTAACAAGAATATCACAGTTTGTTTCGTTGTATTGTACCTATGTGAATAGTTGTTAGCTTTCGCCTTCGTGCGTAGGGATGGCCTAATTCGCGTATGGATTTAGTAGCAGCGGCGTTGAGTAGCCTCGTGGTGAAAGCTAACGCTTAGTACTACCAGATAAAATACATAACCTTCTCCAAAAAGTTAGAGTTAGTTAGGGTATATTTTCTGACATACATAAATCGATAAAAAAATAACTTAAGCAAAAAATATGATACTTGAAAAAAAAAATAAAAATAAACTAAGGATAAGTATCTAACGAAAAAAACGAATATGAACTGATAAAACAATAAGTTAATAATTAAGATACATCAATAAATTATGAACAAATGACTAAATAAATAAACTTCAAGCAAAATAATTACGATAAAAAAAATTAAACAAAATTACGCAAAAATTAATAAGTTAGAAACATAACATTAGCACAAAAAAAAAAAAAAACGTAACAACAATAATAAATAATAATAAAACTACAATATACATTTAAATAAATTGAAGAAATAACACATAAATCACAGAAGTAAACCTTAAATGCTAAACTAAATAATAAATAAATAAAAATAAATACTATTATATTAAACAAATACTAATAAATAAATAAATAAATAGATATACTGTGTCAAATAAATACTAATAAATAAATAAACTATATCAAACAAATACTAATAAATAAATACTTAACTTATGATACTCAATTCTATGATATTGCACAGTAAAATCACTTCAGCATTGTCTTTTCACAAAAATATTTGTATACCGTGGTAGGGCTTAGCCCCATTACAGGCGATAAAAGCGCCTTTTAACTAGAAAAGACACGAAATATATTTATATCACAGGTGGCGGTGGGGTAATCGCTTAATATCTTTGGCGTGATATACCCCGATTGTCTTGCCTTTCAAATCTTCGAGTTCCTAGCTATTTTCCCTACGGCTTTGGCAATTCGGCATTTGACAAATTTTGGGCACAACTTCGCCGCTAAGTATTTAGAAGAGTCGCTTAAGACGAAGTTGCGTCGGTACACTTCCTGCCCAGGGACGTACTTTACATTCCGAGTCCGCAGATTATAGACCTTGTCACTTTTCTCTTTGGCCGTAAGGATACTTTCTTTGATTTTATCGCGGATACATTGCAATCTGTGTTGTCTAGGAAGAGTCAAGAACTCGCCGTCGTCGTCTTTGGTCAGCTTCTGAGTTAGCTCATACACTACCATGAGTGATCATAATTATTCCGAATAAGGCATAATATGGTAAGACCCCGGTAGCGGAATGAACGGAGCTTCTCAAAGCGCATGCTATGTTATTGAGGTTAAGATCCCAGTTGCGCTGGTCATCTTTTAAATAAGAGCGCTTCGATTGCGGAGAATACAAAGCGGTTCGTAAATGTCGAATACCGCATTTTTGAAGAAGATTTTGAAAATCTTTAGCTAAAAACTGTTTTCCATTATCTGAGCGTATCAGCTGAGGCACTCAGAAAGCATTAAAAATTTCGTTGCGGAGAAATTTAACGATACTATTAGTATCCGCTGACCGTAAAGGCTCTAAAAACATGTATTTAGTTAGATGGTCTAACACCACAAAAAACATAAACATTACCAGATTTAGCTCTCGGATATGGACCTAAAAAGTCTACATATATTTTCTGAAACGGACGATCTACACTAAAGGTACTTGTGACAGGAGGTCTTAAAATTTGGTTTGATGGCTTACATTGCTTGCACGTTACACATTTTCACACAAATTCTCTTATTCGAACAGTCATGTTCGGCCAGTAGAAAAACTGCCACACTCGGCAAAGCGTTTTGGCCACCCCTCCGTGAGCCGCTTGTGGGGAATCATGAGCCCTTTTAATTATGCCCTCTGTTAACCCATAAGGTACCCAAAGCCGCCAATTGTGTTCATACATGAGCTCCTCCACACTTGACGGGAACGACCGCTTATAGACGAATTCGTCTTCTACCTTTAAGTCGGGCAATTCATCTTGGTGGGATCGGATAGTTCGTTTAAGTTCTTTGTAATCTTCAGATTGAAACTCTTCGGAGGATAAATCTATTAGTGGAGTGATATCGGCTATTTCTAAGCTATCAACATATGCCAAAGAGAGCGTGTCCGGCACGACATTCAGCGATCCGTTTTTGTGCTCTATGTCGAAGGTATACGACTGTAATGCTAACCTCCACCTGGCAACTCTGCCACTTAGGTCTTTCATGGTCATTAACCATTTAAGACTGGAGTGGTCGGTAATGACTGTAAAATCCATACCTTCGACATAGGGTCTGAACTTTTTGATCGCCATCACTGCTGCCATGCACTCTCTCTCGGTCACGCTGTAATAACGCTGACAGGAATTTAATTTTTGGGAAAAGTACGAAATCGGTACCTCTGCCCCAGCATCGTCTTTCTGAAACAGAACTGCTCCGATTCCCAAGTCGAAAGCATCACATTGGATGTAAAAACGTTTATTGAAGTCAGGATGAGTGAGCACTGGCGCTGCGGTTAGAAGCCTTTTCAACTTCTCAAACGCTGCAATCGCCTCCTCCGTCATTCTTAATCTTGCGTCTTTCTTTCTGAGTGTGTCCGTAAGGGGTTCAAGGTGGAGAAATCTTTGATGAACCGCCTATACCACCCCGCTAAGCCAAGCAGCCGCCAAACTTGTCTGGCGTTTTTGGCAGCTTCGACTTTCGCCGGATCTGTCCTCATCTTCCCGTCGCCGAAGATGAATCCCAAGTATTTTAGTTCCTTAAAACAAAAGTTCGATTTCTTTAGGTTGATTGTAAGATTGGCCTTCTTCAGACATTCGGCGGGTTGTAGTTTTGGCTAAATTTAGTTTGGCGCACTAATGCTGGGTAGCCCATTTGTTGCCCACTACCAAACCAATTAGTGGAAAACTCCACCCTCTTTTTTGGTGGTGGCAATTCAAATATTCAAATAATAAAAATCGTTAGGACCTACAGTTTTGGTCTTTACACTTTTGCTTCTTCGTTGGAATTTGGCCCTTTTTTTCTGAATGCAGCGGAACTGCGTTGTTTTCTGTCTTTTCAGCTTCTTATGTTGTTTTCTTGATACCTTGGAAGCAAACTGGTGCTGGTACTCAATCCGAAGACTGCCGGTTAGGCACTTCCACCAAAAAAGAGGCTGGCGGTTCCGCCATATACTTTTATATGTATATATTGTTCTAATAATATTTTATGGAAAGACTCGATTTTACCTGTGGTAACTGTGTAAGGAAGTTCCCCGCCTTCCTTATTTCTATTCCTTAACTCCTTACTTCGGCTTCATACGATCCACCATTTTTAACAATTTATTATTATTTTTTTGATGAAATTAAGTTTTCACTCACGACAAAAAACTATGTTCCAATTTAGAACAAATTTGCGATACACAAAAAACTAACTTCTTCCTGGGCACACTGTAACTAATCTGTCTCTACTGTACGGATCGGAGATCGTCTCGTGACTTCCCCGTTTTTTGAATTTCAAACCACCGCAAACCCTATTTTCTCCATCCTGAGGTAAACCCAATGCCGAAAAGCCGTTTACTCAACACCATAATTTGGTGGAGAAATTATTCCCCTGTGTGGGCGATTGGTTGTTCCAATTAATTTCACCCGTTGCCACCACTTCGTTCTCTTTATTTTCACTTTCGGCGAATTCGGGCTGTCCAAAATGAAAACTTGACAGAACCTATGACCTGGTTTATTTTATTTTCGTTCTGTCGATTTATTTATAATTATATTTTTCTGTTGGCAAAATTTCGTGTTGTTTTTGTTTTTTTAGTTTTTTTTTATTAAAAATCTATGACGATTAAATTAGACTTAGACTATGACGGTGAGTAGTTTCCCGATTTATCACTTAATCGCAAAAGAAAAAACAATCCCCTATTCGTCCCCTAATACGCTGTTTGTGCGGAGTTTAGTGAGTTTTTCATTTTCGCTATTTATGTTAATGAATAATATGGACAATTTATATACCTACATACGTATATGTCCCAATTACATTTGGTTTGCGTTTTGTGTAGCATATTATCCACTCATTCATTCATAGTTACATTATAAACTTAGTATTTTGTTATGCCAACCAATATTTGTAATCACATTGTTTTGTTCTTTTTTTCCATTTCAGATTCCGACGACACCAACATGATAATAGCAAGGCATGTAAATGGGAATTTCACAGCGTGTGACAAATGCAAGTGAGTTAATTTTATTTCGCTACTTTATTTTTTTGAGCTTAATGTATAAATTATTCTTTTTTTCTTACAGGTAGCCGTAACAAACCTCCGGATGTGGCAGAATTTATTCCGGACAAAGTCGGTGGACAAAAGGCTATCTGAGACAGTGGGGAAGGACCTACCACAAACAAAAGCCGGGCAACTGTATATTTTGGTCCAAATAGGTATGCCAATTTTCTATACTAGTGCCTATATAAATCTAACAACTGATTCCTCTTGTTTATCACAGGCGAGCTGGAGCTGTTTTGTTTTCCTCGCAGACGTCGGGCCGTTATTTTCAACTTCGAAAATTTGGTCGAGCCTTTCCGGAATCCTGTGAGTGTTTCTTTGGTTTCTATTTCCATTTACTCGTAGTTCTTAGATTTATTTGTAATCTTATTCTTAGAAATACACAAAACACTTACCTATGTAACACGTAGTAACAAGAATATCACAGTTTGTTTCGTTGTATTATGTGAATAGTTGTTAGCTTTCGCCTTCGTGCGTAGGGATGGCCTAATTCGCGTATAGATTTAGTAGCAGCGGCGTTGAGTAGCCTCGTGGTGAACGCTAACACTTAGTACTACCAGATAAAATACATAACCTACTCCAAAAAGTGAGAGTTAGTTAGGGTATATTTTCCGACATACATAAATCGATAAAAAATAACTTAAGCAAAAAGACATGATACTTGAAAAAAAAAATAAAAATAAACTAAGTATAAGTATCTAAAGAAAAAACGAATATGAACTGATAAAACAATAAGTTAATAATTAAGATACATCAATAAATTATGAACAATTAACATGAACATTAGCACAAATAAAAAAAAAAAAAAAACGTAACAACAATAATAAATAATAATAAAACTACAATATACATTTAAATAAATTGAATAAATAACACATAAATCACAGAAGTAAACCTTAAATGCTAAACTAAATAATAAATAAATAAAAATAAATACTACTATATTAAACAAATACTAATAAATAAATAAATAAATAGATATACTGTGTCAAATAAATACTAATAAATAAATAAACTATATCAAACAAATACTAATAAATAAATACTTAACTTATGATACTCTATTCTATGATATTGCACAGTAAAATCACTTCAGCATTGTCTTTTCACAAAAATATTTGTATACCGTGGTAGGGCTTAGCCCCATTACAGGCGATAAAAGCGACTTTTAACTAGAAAAGACACGAAATATATTTATATCACAGGTGGCGGTGGGGTAATCGCTTAATATCTTTGGCGTGATATACCCCGATTGTCTTGCCTTTCAAATCTTCGAGTTCCTAGCTATTTTCCCTACGGCTTTAGCAATTTGGCATTTGACAAATTTTGGGCACAACTTCGCCGCTAAGTATTTAGAAGAGTCGCTTAAGACGAAGTTGCGTCGGTACACTTCCTGCCCAGGGACGTACTTTACATTCCGAGTCCGCAGATTAAAGACCTTGTCACTTTTCTCTTTGGCCGTAAGGATACTTTCTTTGATTTTATCGCGGATACATTGCAATCTGTGTTGTCTAGGAAGAGTCAAGAACTCGCCGTCGTTGTCTTTAGTCAGCTTCTGAGTTAGCTCATATACACTAACATGAGTGATCATATTCATTCCGAATAAGGCATAATATGGTGAGCTTCTCAAAGCGCATGCTATGTCATTGAGGTTAAGATCCCAGTTGCGCTGGTCATCTTTTAAATAAGAGCGCACTGCAGCTAATAGTGTTTTGTTCACCCTTACCGACGCGTTCGATTGCGGAGAATACAAAGCGGTTCGGAAATGTCGAATACCGCATTTTTGAAGAAGATTTTGAAAATCTTTAGCTAAAAACTGTTTTCCATTATCTGAGCGTATCAGCTGAGGCACTCAGAAAGCATTAAAAATTTCATTGCGGAGAAATTAAATTGTGTTCATACATGAGCTCCTCCACACTTGACGGGAACGACCGCTTATAGACGAATTCGTCTTCTACCTTTAAGTCGGGCAATTCATCTTGGTGGGATCGGATAGTTCGTTTAAGTTCTTTGTACTCTTCAGATTGAAACTCTTCGGAGGATAAATCTATTATTGGAGTGATATCGGCTATTTCTAAGCTATCAACATACGCCAAAGAGAGCGTGTCCGGCACGACATTCAGCGATCCGTTTTTGTGCTCTATGTCGAAAGTATACGACTGTAATGCTAACCTCCTACTGGAAAGTCTGCCACTTAGGTCTTTCATGGTCATTAACCATTTAAGACTGGAGTGGTCGGTAATGACTGTAAAATCCATACCTTCGACATAGGGTCTGAACTTTTTGATCGCCATCACTGCTGCCATGCACTCTCTCTCGGTCACGCTGTAATAACGCTGACAGGAATTTAATTTTTGGGAAAAGTACGAAATCGGTACCTCTGCCCCAGCATCGACTTTCTGAAACAGAACTGCTCCGATTCCCAAGTCGAAAGCATCACATTGGATGTAAAAACGTTTATTGAAGTCAGGATGAGTGAGCACTGGCGCTGCGGTTAGAAGCCTTTTCAACTTCTCAAACGCTGTAATCGCCTCCTCCGTCATTCTTAATCTTGCGTCTTTCTTTCTGAGTGTGTCCGTAAGGGGTCAAGGTGGAGAAATCTTTGATGAACCGCCTATACCACCCCGCTAAGCCAAGCAGCCGCCAAACTTGTCTGGCGTTTTTCGGCAACGGAAAGTTGACAACAGCTTCGACTTTCGCCGGATCTGTCCTCATCTTCCCGTCGCCGAAGATGAATCCCAAGTATTTTAGTTCCTTAAAACAAAAGTTCGATTTCTTTAGGTTGATTGTAAGATTGGCCTTTTTCAGACATTCGGCGGATTGTAGTTTTGGCTAAATTTAGTTTGGCGCACTAATGCTGGGTAGCCCAGTTGTTGCCCACTACCAAACCAATTAGTGGAAAACTCCACCCTCTTTTTTGGTGGTGGCAATTCAAATATTCAAATAATAAAAATCGTTAGGACCTACAGTTTTGGTCTTTACACTTTTGCTTCTTCGTTGGAATTTGGCCCTTTTTTTCTGAATGCAGCGGAACTGCGTTGTTTTCTGTCTTTTCAGCTTCTTATGTTGTTTTCTTGATACCTTGGAAGCAAACTGGTGCTGGTACTCAATCCGAAGACTGCCGGTTAGGCACTTCCACCAAAAAAGAGGCTGGCGGTTCCACCATATACTTTTATATGTATATATTGTTCTAATAATATTTTATGGAAAGACTCGATTTTATCTGTGGTAACTGTGTAAGGAAGTTCCCCGCCTTCCTTATTTCTATTCCTTAACTCCTTAATTCGGCTTCGTACGATCCACCCTTTTTAACAATTTATTATTATTTTTTTGATGAAATTAAGTTTTCAATCACGACAAAAAACTATGTTCCAATTTAGAACAAATTTGCGATACACAAAAAACTAACTTCTTCCTGGGCACACTGTAACTAATCTGTCTCTACTGTAAGGATCGGAGATCGTCTCGTGACTTCCCCGTTTTTTGAATTTCAAACCACCGCAAACCCTATTTTCTCCATCCTGAGGTAAACTCAATGCCGAAAAGCCGTTTACTCAACCCCATAATTTGGTGGAGAAATTATTCCCCTGTGTGGGCGATTGGTTGCTCCAATTAATTTCACCCGTTGCCACCACTTCGTTCTCTTTATTTTCACTTTCGGCGAATTCGGGCTGTCCAAAATGAAAACTTGACAGAACCTATGACCTGGTTTATTTTATTTTCGTTCTGTCGATTTATTTATAATTATATTTTTCTGTGTACAAAATTTCGTGTTGTTTTTGTTTTTTTAGTTTTTTTTTATTAAAAATCTATGACGATTATATTAGACTTAGATTATGACGGTGAGTAGTTTCCCGATTTATCGCTTAATCGCAAAAGAAAAACAATCCCCTATTCGTCCCCTAATACGCTGTTCGTGCGGAGTTTAGTGAGTTTTTCATTTTCGCTATTTATGTTAATGAATAATATGGACAATTTATATACCTACATACGTATATGTCCCAATTACATTTGGTTTGCGTTTAGTGTAGCATATTATACACTCATTCATTCATAGTTACATTATAAACTTAGTATTTTGTTATGCCAACCAATATTTGTAATCACATTGTTTTGTTCTTTTTTTTCCATTTCAGATTCCGACGACACCAACATGATAATAGCAAGGCATGTAAATGGGAATTTCACAGCGTGTGACAAATGCAAGTGAGTTAATTTTATTTCGTAACTTTATTTTTTTGAACTTAATGTATAAATTATTCTTTTTTTTCTTACAGGTAGCCGTAACAAACCTCCGGATGTGGCAGAATTTATTCCGGATAAAGACGGTGGACAAAAGGCTATCTGAGACAGTGGGGAAGAAACTACCACAAAAAAAACCGGGCAACTTTATATTTTGGTCCAAATAGGTATGCCAATTTTCTATACTAGTGCCTATATAAATCTAACAACTGATTCGTCTTGTTTATCACAGGCGAGCTGGAGCTGTCTTGTTTTCCTCGCAGACGTTGGGCCGTTATTTTCAACTTCGAAAATTTGGTCGAGCCTTTCCGGAATCCTGTGAGCGTTTCTTTGGTTTCTATTTCCATTTACTCGTAGTTCTTAGATTTATTTGTATTCTTATTCTTAGAAATACATAAAACACATACCTATGTAACACGTAGTAACAAGAATATCACAGTTTGTTTCGTTGTATTGTACCTATGTGAATAGTTGTTAGCTTTCGCCTTCGTGCGTAGGGATGGCCTAATTCGCGTATGGATTTAGTAGCAGCGGCGTTGAGTAGCCTCGTGGTGAAAGCTAACGCTTAGTACTACCAGATAAAATACATAACCTTCTCCAAAAAGTTAGAGTTAGTTAGGGTATATTTTCCGACATACATAAATCGATAAAAAAATAACTTAAGCAAAAAATATGATACTTGAAAAAAAAAATAAAAATAAACTAAGGATAAGTATCTAACGAAAAAAACGAATATGAACTGATAAAACAATAAGTTAATAATTAAGATACATCAATAAATTATGAACAAATGACTAAATAAATAAACTTCAAGCAAAATAATTACGATAAAAAAAATTAAACAAAATTACGCAAAAATTAATAAGTCAGAAACATAACATTAGCACAAAAAAAAAAAAAAAACGTAACAACAATAATAAATAATAATAAAACTACAATATACATTTAAATAAATTGAAGAAATAACACATAAATCACAGAAGTAAACCTTAAATGCTAAACTAAATAATAAATAAATAAAAATAAATACTACTATATTAAACAAATACTAATAAATAAATAAATAAATAGATATACTGTGTCAAATAAATACTAATAAATAAATAAACTATATCAAACAAATACTAATAAATAAATACTTAACTTATGATACTCTATTCTATGATATTGCACAGTAAAATCACTTCAGCATTGTCTTTTCACAAAAATATTTGTATACCGTGGTAGGGCTTAGCCCCATTACAGGCGATAAAAGCGACTTTTAACTAGAAAAGACACGAAATATATTTATATCACAGGTGGCGGTGGGGTAATCGCTTAATATCTTTGGCGTGATATACCCCGATTGTCTTGCCTTTCAAATCTTCGAGTTCCTAGCTATTTTCCCTACGGCTTTGGCAATTCGGCATTTGACAAATTTTGGGCACAACTTCGCCGCTAAGTATTTAGAAGAGTCGCTTAAGACGAAGTTGCGTCGGTACACTTCCTGCCCAGGGACGTACTTTACATTCCGAGTCCGCAGATTATAGACCTTGTCACTTTTCTCTTTGGCCGTAAGGATACTTTCTTTGATTTTATCGCGGATACATTCCAATCTGTGTTGTCTAGGAAGAGTCAAGAACTCGCCGTCGTCGTCTTTGGTCAGCTTCTGAGTTAGCTCATATACACTACCATGAGTGATCATAATTAATCCGAATAAGGCATAATATGGTGAGACCCCGGTAGCGGAATGAACGGAGCTTCTCAAAGCGCATGCTATGTCATTGAGGTTAAGATCCCAGTTGCGCTGGTCATCTTTTATATAAGAGCGCTTCGATTGCGGAGAATACAAAGCGGTTCGTAAATGTCGAATACCGCATTTTTGAAGAAGATTTTGAAAATCTTTAGCTAAAAACTGTTTTCCATTATCTGAGCGTATCAGCTGAGGCACTCAGAAAGCATTAAAAATTTCGTTGCGGAGAAATTCAACGATACTATTAGTATCCGCTGACCGTAAAGGCTCTAAAAACATGTATTTAGTTAGATGGTCTAACACCACAAAAACATAAACATTACCAGATTTAGCTCTCGGATATGGACCTAAAAAGTCTACATATATTTTCTGAAACGGACGATCTACACTAAAGGTACTTGTGACAGGAGGTCTTAAAATTTGGTTTGATGGCTTACATTGCTTGCACGTTACACATTTTGACACAAATTCTGTTATTTAAACAGTCATGTTCGGCCAGTAGAAAAACTGCCACACTCGGCAAAGCGTTTTGGCCACCCCTCCATGAGCCGCTTGTGGGGAATCATGAGCCCTTTTAATTATGCCCTCTGTTAACCCAGAAGGTACCCAAAGCCGCCAATTGTGTTCATACATGAGCTCCTCCACACTTGACGGGAACGACCGCTTATAGATGAATTCGTCGTCTACCTTTAAGTCGGGCAATTCATCTTGGTGGGATCGGATAGTTCGTTTAAGTTCTTTGTAATCTTCAGATTGAAACTCTTCGGAGGATAAATCTATTAGTGGAGTGATATCGGCTATTTCTAAGCTATCAACATACGCCAAAGAGAGCGTGTCCGGCACGACATTCAGCGATCCGTTTTTGTGCTCTATGTCGAAGGTATACGACTGTAATGCTAACCTCCACCTGGCAACTCTGCCACTTAGATCTTTCATGGTCATTAACCATTTAAGACTGGAGTGGTCGGTAATGACTGTAAAATCCATACCTTCGACATAGGGTCTGAACTTTTTGATCGCCATCACTGCTGCCATGCACTCTCTCTCGGTCACGCTGTAATAACGCTGACAGGAATTTAATTTTTGGGAAAAGTACGAAATCGGTACCTTTACCCCAGCATCGTCTTTCTGAAACAGAACTGCTCCGATTCCCAAGTCGAAAGCATCACATTGGATGTAAAAACGTTTATTGAAGTCAGGATGACTGAGCACTGGCGCTGCGGTTAGAAGCCTTTTCAACTTCTCAAACGCTGCAATCGCCTCCTCCGTCATTCTTAATCTTGCGTCTTTCTTTCTGAGTGTGTCCGTAAGGGGTTCAAGGTGGAGAAATCTTTGATGAACCGCCTATACCACCCCGCTAAGCCAAGCAGCCGCCAAACTTGTCTGGCGTTTTTCGGCAGCGGAAGACTTTCGCCAGATCTGTCCTCATCTTTCCGTCGCCGAAGATGAATCCTAAGTATTTTAGTTCCTTAAAACAAAAGTTCGATTTCTTTAGGTTGATTGTAAGATTGGCCTTTTTCAGACATTCGGCGGGTTGTAGTTTTGGCTAAATTTAGTTTGGCGCACTAATGCTGGGTAGCCCAGTTGTTGCCCACTACCAAACCAATTAGTGGAAAACTCCACCCTCTTTTTTGGTGGTGGCAATTCAAATAATAAAAATCGTTAGGACCTACAGTTTTGGTCTTTACACTTTTGCTTCTTCGTTGGAATTTGGCCCTTTTTTTCTGAATGCAGCGGAACTGCGTTGTTTTCTGTCTTTTCAGCTTCTTATGTTGTTTTCTTGATACCTTGGAAGCAAACTGGTGCTGGTACTCAATCCGAAGACTGCCGGTTAGGCACTTCCACCAAAAAAGAGGCTGGCGGTTCCGCCATATACTTTTATATGTATATATTGTTCTAATAATATTTTATGGAAAGACTCGATTTTATCTGTGGTAACTGTGTAAGGAAGTTCCCCGCCTTCCTTATTTCTATTCCTTAACTCCTTAATTCGGCTTCGTACGATCCACCCTTTTTAACAATTTATTATTATTTTTTTGATGAAATTAAGTTTTCAATCACGACAAAAAACTATGTTCCAATTTAGAACAAATTTGCGATACACAAAAAACTAACTTCTTCCTGGGCACACTGTAACTAATCTGTCTCTACTGTACGGATCGGAGATCGTCTCGTGACTTCCCCGTTTTTTGAATTTCAAACCACCGCAAACCCTATTTTCTCCATCCTGACCATCCTGAGGTAAACTCAATGCCGAAAAGCCGTTTACTCAACCCCATAATTTGGTGGAGAAATTATTCCCCTGTGTGGGCGATTGGTTGCTCCAATTAATTTCACCCGTTGCCACCACTTCGTTCTCTTTATTTTCACTTTCGGCGAATTCGGGCTGTCCAAAATGAAAACTTGACAGAACCTATGACCTGGTTTATTTTATTTTCGTTCTGTCGATTTATTTATAATTATATTTTTCTGTTGGCAAAATTTCGTGTTGTTTTTGTTTTTTTAGTTTTTTTTTTATTAAAAATCTATGACGATTAAATTAGACTTAGACTATGACGGTGAGTAGTTTCCCGATTTATTACTTAATCGCAAAAGAAAAAACAATCCCCTATTCGTCCCCTAATACGCTGTTCGTGCGGAGTTTAGTGAGTTTTTCATTTTCGCTATTTATGTTAATGAATAATATGGACAATTTATATACCTACATACGTATATGTCCCAATTACATTTGGTTTGCGTTTTGTGTAGCATATTATCCACTCATTCATTCATAGTTACATTATAAACTTAGTATTTTGTTATGCCAACCAATATTTGTAATCACATTGTTTTGTTCTTTTTTTCCATTTCAGATTCCGACGACACCAACATGATAATAGCAAGGCATGTAAATGGGAATTTCACAGCGTGTGACAAATGCAAGTGAGTTAATTTTATTTCGCTACTTTATTTTTTTGAGCTTAATGTATAAATTATTCTTTTTTTCTTACAGGTAGCCGTAACAAACCTCCGGATGTGGCAGAATTTATTCCGGACAAAGTCGGTGGACAAAAGGCTATCTGAGACAGTGGGGAAGGACCTACCACAAACAAAAGCCGGGCAACTGTATATTTTGGTCCAAATAGGTATGCCAATTTTCTATACTAGTGCCTATATAAATCTAACAACTGATTCCTCTTGTTTATCACAGGCGAGCTGGAGCTGTTTTGTTTTCCTCGCAGACGTCGGGCCGTTATTTTCAACTTCGAAAATTTGGTCGAGCCTTTCCGGAATCCTGTGAGTGTTTCTTTGGTTTCTATTTCCATTTACTCGTAGTTCTTAGATTTATTTGTAATCTTATTCTTAGAAATACACAAAACACATACCTATGTAACACGTAGTAACAAGAATATCACAGTTTGTTTCGTTGTATTGTACCTATGTGAATAGTTGTTAGCTTTCGCCTTCGTGCGTAGGGATGGCCTAATTCGCGTATGGATTTAGTAGCAGCGGCGTTGAGTAGCCTCGTGGTGAACGCTAACACTTAGTACTACCAGATAAAATACATAACCTACTCCAAAAAGTGAGAATTAGTTAGGGTATATTTTCCGACATACATAAATCGATAAAAAATAACTTAAGCAAAAAGACATGATACTTGACAAAAAAAAATAAAAATAAACTAAGTATAAGTATCTAAAGAAAAAAACGAATATGAACTGATAAAACAATAAGTTAATAATTAAGATACATCAATAAATTATGAACAATTAACATGAACATTAGCACAAATAAAAAAAAAAAAAAAACGTAACAACAATAATAAATAATAATAAAACTACAATATACATTTAAATAAATTGAATAAATAACACATGAATCACAGAAGTAAACCTTAAATGTTAAACTAAATAATAAATAAATAAAAATAAATACTAATATATAAATATATAGATAAATAAACTAATTGAACAAATACTAATAAATAAATAAATAAATAAATTAACTGTGTCAAATAAATACTAAAATAAAAAATATAAAAATAAACTAAATTAAACAAATACTAATAAATAAATACTTAAATTATGATACTCTATTCTATGATATTGCACAGTAAAATCACTTCAGCATTGTCTTTTCACAAATATTTGTATACCGTGGTAGGGCTTAGCCCCATTACAGGCGATAAAAGCGACTTTTAACTAGAAAAGACACGAAATATATTTATATCACAGGTGGCGGTGGGGTAATCGCTTAATATCTTTGGCGTGATATACCCCAATTGTCTTGCCTTTCAAATCTTCGAGTTCCTAGCTATTTTCCCTACGGCTTTAGCAATTCGGCATTTGACAAATTTTGGGCACAACTTCGCCGCTAAGTATTTAGAAGAGTCGCTTAAGACGAAGTTGCGTCGGTACACTTCCTGCCCAGGGACGTACTTTACATTCCGAGTCCGCAGATTATAGACCTTGTCACTTTTCTCTTTGGCCGTAAGGATACTTTCTTTGATTTTATCGCGGATACATTGCAATCTGTGTTGTCTAGGAAGAGTCAAGAACTCGCCGTCGTCGTCTTTAGTCAGCTTCTGAGTTAGCTCATATACACTACCATGAGTGATCATATTCATTCCGAATAAGGCATAATATGGTGAGATTCTCAAAGCGCATGCTATCTCATTGAGGTTAAGATCCCAGTTGCGCTGGTCATCTTTTAAATAAGAGCGCACTGCAGCTAATAGTGTTTTGTTCACCCTTACCGACGCGTTCGATTGCGGAGAATACAAAGCGGTTCGGAAATGTCGAATACCGCATTTTTGAAGAAGATTTTGAAAATCTTTAGCTAAAAACTGTTTTGCATTATCTTAGCGTATCAGCTGAGGCACTCAGAAAGCATTAAAAATTTCGTTGCGGAGAAATTTAACGATACTATTAGTATCCGCTGACCGTAAAGGCTCTAAAAACATGTATTTAGTTAGATGGTCTAACACGACAAAAACATAAACATTACCAGATTTAGCTCTCGGATATGGACCTAAAAAGTCTACATATAGTTTCTGAAACGGACGATCTACACTAAAGGTACTTGTGACAGGAGGTCTTAAAATTTGGTTTGATGGCTTACATTGCTTGCACGTTACACATTTTGACACAAATTCTCTTATTTGAACAGTCATGTTCGGCCAGTAGAAAAACTGCCAAGCCGCCAATTGTGTTCATACATGAGCTCCTCCACACTTGACGTGAACGACCGCTTATAGACGAATTCGTCTTCTACCTTTAAGTCGGGCAATTCATCTTGGTGGGATCGGATAGTTCGTTTAAGGTCTTTGTACTCTTCAGATTACGACTGTAATGCTAACCTCCACCTGGCAAGTCTGCCACTTAGGTCTTTCATGGTCATTAACCATTTAAGACTGGAGTGGTCGGTAATGACTATAAAATCCATACCTTCGACATAGGGTCTGAACTTTTTGATCGCCATCACTGCTGCCATGCACTCTCTCTCGGTCACGCTGTAATAACGCTGACAGGAATTTAATTTTTGGGAAAAGTACGAAATCGGTACCTCTGCCCCAGCATCGTCTTTCTGAAACAGAACTGCTCCGATTCCCAAGTCGAAAGCATCACATTGGATGTAAAAACGTTTATTGAAGTCAGGATGAGTGAGCACTGGCGCTGCGGTTAGAAGCCTTTTCAACTTCTCAAACGCTGCAATCGCCTCCTCCGTCATTCTTAATCTTGCGTCTTTCTTTCTGAGTGTGTCCGTAAGGGGGTCAAGGTGGAGAAATCTTTGATGAACCGCCTATACCACCCCGCTAAGCCAAGCAGCCGCCAAACTTGTCTGGCGTTTTTCGGCAGCGGAAGACTTTCGCCGGATCTGTCCTCATCTTCCCGTCGCCGAAGATGAATCCCAAGTATTTTAGTTCCTTAAAACAAAAGTTCGATTTCTTTAGGTTGATTGTAAGATTGGCCTTTTTCAGACATTCGGCGGGTTGTAGTTTTGGCTAAATTTAGTTTGGCGCACTAATGCTGGGTAGCCCAGTTGTTGCCCACTACCAAACCAATTAGTGGAAAACTCCACCCTCTTTTTTGGTGGTGGCAATTCAAATATTCAAATAATAAAAATCGTTAGGACCTACAGTTTTGGTCTTTACACTTTTGCTTCTTCGTTGGAATTTGGCCCTTTTTTTCTGAATGCAGCGGAGCTGCGTTGTTTTCTGTCTGTTCAGCTTCTTATGTTGTTTTCTTGATACCTTGGAAGCAAACTGGTGCTGGTACTCAATCCGAAGACTATCGGTTAGACACTTCCACCAAAAAAGAGGCTGGCGGTTCCGCCATATACTTTTAAATTTATATATTGTTCTAATAATATTTTATGGAAAGACTCGATTTTACCTGTGGTAACTGTGTAAGGAAGTTCCCCGCCTTCCTTATTTCTATTCCTTAACTCTTTAATTCGGCTTCGTACGATCCACCCTTTTTAACAATTTATTATTATTTTTTTGATGAAATTAAGTTTTCACTAACGACAAAAAACTATGTTCCAATTTAGAACAAATTTGCGATACACAAAAAACTAACTTCTTCCTGGGCACACTGTAACTAATCTGTCTCTACTGTACGGATCGGAGATAGTCTCGTGACTTCCCCGTTTTTCGAATTTCAAACCACCGCAAACCCTATTTTCTCCATCCTGAGGTGAACCCAATGCCGAAAAGCCGTTTACTCAACCCCATAATTTGGTGGAGAAATTATTCCCCTGTGTGGGCGATTGGTTGCTCCAATTAATTTCACCCGTTGCCACCACTTCGTTCTCTTTATTTTCACTTTCGGCGAATTCGGGCTGTCCAAAATGAAAACTTGACAGAACCTATGACCTGGTTTATTTTATTTTCGTTCTGTCGATTTATTTATAATTATATTTTTCTGTTGGCAAAATTTCGTGTTGTTTTTGTTTTTTTAGTTTTTTTTTTATTAAAAATCTATGACGATTAAATTAGACTTAGACTATGACGGTGAGTAGTTTCCCGATTTATCACTTAATCGCAAAAGAAAAAACAATCCCCTATTCGTCCCCTAATACGCTGTTCGTGCGGAGTTTAGTGAGTTTTTCATTTTCGCTATTTATGTTAATGAATAATATGGACAATTTATATACCTACATACGTATATGTCCCAATTACATTTGGTTTGCGTTTAGTGTAGCATATTATCCACTCATTCATTCATAGTTACATTATAAACTTAGTATTTTGTTATGCCAACCAATATTTGTAATCACATTGTTTTGTTCTTTTTTCCATTTCAGATTCCGACGACACCAACATGATAAAAGCAAGGCATGTAAATGGGAATTTCACAGCGTGTGACAAATGCAAGTGAGTTAATTTTATTTCGCTACTTTATTTTTTTGAGCTTAATGTATAAATTATTCTTTTTTTCTTACAGGTAGCCGTAACAAACCTCCGGATGTGGCAGAATTTATTCCGGACAAAGTCGGTGGACAAAAGGCTATCTGAGACAGTGGGGAAGGACCTACCACAAACAAAAGCCGGGCAACTTTATATTTTGGTCCAAATAGGTATGCCAATTTTCTATACTAGTGCCTATATAAATCTAACAACTGATTGCTCTTGTTTATCACAGGCGAGCTGGAGCTGTTTTGTTTTCCTCGCAGACGTCGGGCCGTTATTTTCAACTTCGAAAATTTGGTCGAGCCTTTCCGGAATCCTGTGAGTGTTTCTTTGGTTTCTATTTCCATTTACTCGTAGTTCTTAGATTTATTTGTAATCTTATTCTTAGAAATACACAAAACACATACCTATGTAACACGTAGTAACAAGAATATCACAGTTTGTTTCGTTGTATTGTACCTATGTGAATAGTTGTTAGCTTTCGCCTTCGTGCGTAGGGATGGCCTAATTCGCGTATGGATTTAGTAGCAGCGGCGTTGAGTAGCCTCGTGGTGAACGCTTACACTTAGTACTACCAGATAAAATACATAACCTACTCCTAAAAGTGAGAGTTAGTTAGGGTATATTTTCCGACATACATAAATCGATAAAAAAATAACTTAAGCAAAAAGACATGATACTTGAAAAAAAAAATAAAAATAAACTAAGTATAAGTATCTAAAGAAAAAACGAATATGAACTGATAAAACAATAAGTTAATAATTAAGATACATCAATAAATTATGAACAATTAACATGAACATGAACACAAATAAAAAAAAAAAAACGTAACAACAATAATAAATAATAATAAAACTACAATATACATTTAAATAAATTGAATAAATAACACATGAATCACAGAAGTTAAACTAAATAATAAATAAATAAAAATAAATACTAATATATAAATATATAGATAAATAAACTAATTGAACAAATACTAATAAATAAATAAATAAATAGATAAACTGTGTCAAATAAATACTAAAATAAAAAATAAAAAAATAAACTAAATTAAACAAATACTAATAAATAAATACTTAACTTTTGATACTCTATTCTATGATATTGCACAGTAAAATCACTTCAGCATTGTCTTTTCACAAATATTTGTATACCGTGGTAGGGCTTAGCCCCATTACAGGCGATAAAAGCGACTTTTAACTAGAAAAGACACGAAATATATTTATATCACAGGTGGCGGTGGGGTAATCGCTTAATATCTTTGGCGTGATATACCCCGATTGTCTTGCCTTTCAAATCTTCGAGTTCCTAGCTATTTTCCCTACGGCTTTAGCAATTTGGCATTTGACAAATTTTGGGCACAACTTCGCCGCTAAGTATTTAGAAGAGTCGCTTAAGACGAAGTTGCGTCGGTACACTTCCTGCCCAGGGACGTACTTTACATTCCGAGTCCGCAGATTAAAGACCTTGTCACTTTTCTCTTTGGCCGTAAGGATACTTTCTTTGATTTTATCGCGGATACATTGAAATCTGTGTTGTCTAGGAAGAGTCAAGAACTCGCCGTCGTCGTCTTTAGTCAGCTTCTGAGTTAGCTCATATACACTACCGTGAGTGATCATATTCATTCCGAATAAGGCATAATATGGTGAAACCCCGGTAGTGGAATGAACGGAGCTTCTCAAAGCGCATGCTATGTCATTGAGGTTAAGGTCCCAGTTGCGCTGGTCATCTTTTAAATAAGAGCGCACTGCAGCTACTAGTGTCTTGTTCACCCTTTCCGACGCGTTCGATTGCGGAGAATACAAAGCGGTTCGGAAATGTCGAATACCGCATTTTTGAAGAAGATTTTGAAAATCTTTGGCTAAAAGCTGTTTTCCATTATCTGAGTGTATCAGCTGAGGCACTCCGAAAGCATTAAAAAATTCGTTGCGGAGAAATTTAACGATACTATTAGTATCCGCTGACCGTGAAGGCTCTAAAAACATGTATTTAGTTAGATGGTCTAACACCACAAAAAACATAAACATTACCAAATTTAGCTCTCGGATATGGACCTAAAAAGTCTACATATAGTTTCTGAAAGTGACGATCTACACTTAAGGTACTTGTGACAGGAGGTCTTAAAATTTGGTTTGATCGCTTACATTGCTTGCACGTTACACATTTTGACACAAATTCTCTTATTTGAACAGTCATGCTCGGCCAGTAGAAAAACTGCCACACTCGGCAAAGCGTTTTGGCTACCCCTCCGTGAGCCGCTTGTGGGGAATCATGAGCCCTTTTAATTATGCCCTCTGTTAACCCAGAAGGTACCCAAAGCCGCCAATTGTGTTCATACATGAGCTCCTCCACACTTCCACACTTGACGTGACCGACCGCTTATAGACGAATTCATCTTCTACCTTTAAGTCGGGCAATTTATCTTGGTGGGATCGGATAGTTCGTTTAAGGTCTTTGTAATCTTCAGATTGAAACTCTTCGGAGGATAAATCTATTAGTGGAGTGATATCGGCTATTTCTAAGCTATCAACATACGCCCGAGAGAGCGTGTCCGGCACGATATTCAGCGATCCATTTTTGTGCTCTATGTCAAAGGTATACGACTGTAATGCTAACCTCCACCTGGCAAGTCTCCCTCATAGGTCTTTCATGGTCATTAACCATTTAAGACTGGAGTGGTCGGTAATGACTGTAAAATCCATAGCTTCGACATAGGGTCTGAACTTTTTGATCGCCATCACTGCTGCCATGCACTTTCTCTTGGTCACGCTGTAATAATGCTGACAGGAATTTAATTTTTGGGAGAAGTACGAAATCGGTACCTCTGCCCCAGCATCGTCTTTCTGAAACAGAACTGCTCCGATTCCCAAGTCGGAAGCATCACATTGGATGTAAAAATGTTTATTGAAGTCAGGATGAGTGAGCACTGGCGCTGTGGTTAGAAGCCTTTTCAACTTCTCAAACGCTGCAATCGCCTCCTCCGTCATTCTCAATCTTGCGTCTTCCTTTTTGAGTGTGTCCGTAAGGGGGGCAGTCAAGCTGGAGAAATCTTTGATGAACCGCCTATACCACCCCGCTAAGCCAAGCAGCCGCCGAACTTGTCTAGCGTTTTTCGGCAGCGGAAAGTTGACAACAGCTTCGACTTTCGCCGGATCTGTCCTCACCTTCCTGCCGCCAACGATGAATCCCAAGTATTTTAGTTCCTTAAAAACAAAATTCCGATTTCTTTAGGTTGGTTGTAAGATTGGCCTTTTTAAGACATTCGGCTACTTCGCTCAGCAAGGTGACATGTGTTTCAAAGTCCGGTGCGATGATCAACAGGTCGTCTAAATACACAAAAACGTTGTCCCCGAGGCGTGCAGGGATCACCTTATCCATTGAACGGCATAACCTTTGAGTTGCGTTACACAACCCAAAAGGCATGACCGTGAACTGGTATAAGGGTCTTCCCGGTACCGCAAACTCAGTTTTCTCCCTACTCTCTTTCTCCAGCGGTATTTGCCAGAAAGCTTCCTTCAGATCTACACTACTTATGAAGTAGGTGTTTGGAAGCCGACTGATGAGCACTTCGATATGAGGAAGATGGTTCGCGTCCTCTTTGCTTAACGCATTGACCTTTCGCAAATCCAGGCAAAAACGATACTTTACAATAGCGTCAATTCCTGGCTTCTTTATAAGGACAAAAGGCGAGCCCCAAGGACTCTCACTTTCCTCTATAATGCCAAGCTCAAGCTTTCGGTCGATCTCTTGGTACAATAAGGCTTGTACCACTGGTGAATCAGGATAGTGACGCTGCTTGACAGGCTGTCTCCAGTATCGATGACGTGTTTCATCATCGACGTTTTTCCAAGTCCGTGACGGTCATTATCCAGAAATCTCCGCTTGAACGTCTTCAATTCGTGCTGCTGTTCAGTTGTTAGCGAGTGGGCATCGCCTAGATCTGCACTTTCCTCGGGAATCGAAACCGAACTGATGATAAGTGGCGCAATTTGGAAGACTTTCCAAAAATCAACGCCTAAATAGAATTCCTGTTCAAGGAAGGGAACCAGAAACAGAGTTATTAAATGTCCAACCTTGTTATAAGATACTTCCGAATGTATTTTGCCGACGATCGACTGATTTCTACCATCAGCGGTTTTTACCCCGGATTTGTACGGAATAACTTTTAAGTTTCTGACTTTGACCAAATCCATACATCCCTCTCCCAATATGCTAATACTAGCTCCGCTATCCAACAATCCCAAGATTTCCCTTCCCGCAATTGTTACTTTGGCATACGGTCTTGGATCGGAATTAATGTCCAATACCCTCGCCGAAATATTCCTTCTAATTTCTTTTCTTCTTTTAAATCTTTCCCTGGTTTTCAAAATCTTGTTCGATACTTCCGAGATATTCTTCTTCTTCTTCTTAGGTGGCGCTACAGTCCGGGGTGGACCTGGGTTGAGGTCCTTTTCCACTTGTGTGTGCCATCTCAGTCTCGGTCTTCCTCTACTGCGCCGTCCCTCTGGGGTGGATTCGAAGATTTTCCGGGCCGGAGCATTGATATCCATCCGCTTTATATGACCCAGCCATGAGAGACGTTGAATTTTTATTCTTTTGGCTAGATCTGTGTCGCTGTAAAGCCGGTAAAGTTCTTCATTGTACCTTCTTCTCCAGTCTCCGTTTATGCATATGGGACCAAAAATCACCCGGAGAATCTTTCTCTCGAAACAGCCTAAAGTGTCCTCATCCGCTTCTGACAGCGTCCATGCGTCTGCACCATAGAGCAGGACTGGGATGATGAGGGTCTTATAAAGGGAAAGTTTAGTTGCCCGAGAGAGGGCTTTGAATCAATTGCCTTCTAAGCCCGAAGGAGCAGCGATTGGCAAGAGTTATTCTTCGTTTGATTTCAGCGCTGGTATTGTTGTCTAAGTTAATAGCGGAGCCCCGGTAGACAAAGTCCCTAACTACCTCCAAGTTATAGCTGTCTATGGTGATGTTTTGTCCAAAACGTCGATGTTGGGTGTCTCTTTTTGATGACAGCATATACTTGGTTTTGCACTCATTGACTGCTAAACCCATCTTTGCCGCTTCCCTCTCAATACTCACAAAAGCGCTACTTGCATCACTCTGCGTTCTTCCGAATATGTCAATATCGTCGGCGTATGCGAGTAATTGGACGAACTTTTGAAAGATCGTACCTCTGGTGTTGGTGTGAGAGTTCTGCACTATTCTTTCAAGTATGATGTTGAAAAAGTTGCATGACAGCGCATCGCCTTGTCTAAATCCTTTTTTGACTTCAAAGGTGTTGGTGAGGTCTTTACCGACCTTGAAGGAACAGCGTGCGTTTTCCATCGTCATTTTACTCAGGCGGACAAGTTTGGCAGGGATGTTAAAACTGCACATTGCTCTATATAACTCGTCTCTATAAATGCTGTCGTACGCGGCTTTAAAATCGATGAAAAGGTGGTGGGAATCGATTTGAAGTTCTTGAGTTTTTTCCAAGATCTGCCGTAATGTGAATATTTGATCGATAGTGGACTTTCCTGGCCTAAAACCGCACTGATATGGACCTATCAGGTTGTTGATGAATGGTTTTAGGCGTTCACACAATAAAGCAGAAAAGATCTTGTAGGCGATGTTGAGGAGAATGATACCCCTATAGTTGGTGCATCTTAGAGCTTCTCCTTTTTTAAGGATCGGGCAAATTATGCTGAGATTCCATTCATCGGGCATGCTTTCTTCTAAACATATATAGCTAAGTCATTGCCTGTAGCTTTGAAGAGGTCGGCAGCGAGGCCATCGGCTCCGGCGGCTTTGTTGCAGATAAAGTGGGCGTCCGCCTTACAGCGGAATTCGTTTCGTCATCGCCGTTATACAGTCTGTAGAAATGGTTTTTCCATATTCTCAGCATCGACTACGATGTTCCCTTGATCATCATTGCAAGCTTCAGTTCGAGCTCTGTACTTTTGACAGTTTCTTTGTACCTTTTGTAAAACTTTCGAACTTCATTCCATCATGGTTTTGAATGTTTGCAGATCAAAATGGCAAGGGAAAATCCCGCCGGGTAAACTATTCCAAATTCGTGTCGTTCGGCTAAAAAAAGAATCCCTATATTTCACGGTACGTCCGAAATTAGGCTCAAGGGTGAACTGATGAGCATTCCTACCAAGACGAGTATTACGGGCGAAACTTTTAAGGGGAGGAATGCAACTGGCTACTTCGAGTGAACATTTTTTGTAAAAGAAACGATAAAATAAGGAAAGACATGAAACATTGCGTCGGTGTTCGAGTGGGGCAATTGTTTCAGCGGCAGTTCTATTACCTATCAATCTTAACGCTCGATTTTGTATTCTATTAAGCAGGTGAAGCGATGTTTGCGAAGCACCTGCCCAGAGGTGGGAGTTATACTCGAGTTTAGGGCGTATAAACGCTTTATAAATTGTAGCCAGATCAGATGGGGAAAAATACTTCTTACACCGATACAGAAAACCTAAGCACTTTGCAACATTCTTAGCGATCTCAAATATATGGTCGTTCCAACGGAGGTCGTCGTTGACAAACATACCGAGTACTGAGAGCTTTTCGGTTTCTTCGATGTAAGTGCCATTCATGGACAATGGGGGAATGTTTAGCTTTAACGACAGAAGACAGCATTGCGTTTTCGAAGCATTAAACTCCACACGATTTCTATTACCCCATTTGACAATGCTGTATAAATCGGAGTTTAATGAGCTTGACATACGACACCGTTGCAATTGTACGTCCGAAGGCGAAGGACATGAATTATCGAACGAATATGAAAAGCTGAGGTTAGAGTCGTCAGCAAAATAGTTAAGTGGATTAGAAGTAACAGACAGAAGATCATTTATAAAAATGAGGAAAAGAGTCGGAGACAGAACAGAGCCCTGGGGCACACCAGCATTTATTTTATAGGAATCAGACTTGAATCCGTCCAATACAACTTGTATTGAACGGTCCAGGAGATAGCTTCTAATCCAACGAACAAGAGTATTATCGATCCCAAAAGCACGCATTTTCGATAAGAGAGCTTCATGCCAAACTCTATCAAATGCCTTGGAGATATCAAGAGCAATAATCTTACTTTCACCAAAGCGATGTAAAGATTTGTTCCACTGTTCGGTGAGATATGCCATCAGATCACCAGTGGAACGGTTGCTGCGGAAGCCATACTGACGGTCATGGAGAAGCTTACGATCTTCGTGATATTCCTTGAGCTGACGGTTAATCAGTGTTTCCATGACCTTAGAAAGAAGGGATGTCAGTGCTATGGGTCGGTAGGAGGAGGGGGAGGATGGGTCACCTTTCTTAGGGACAGGCTGGACAAATGCTGTTTTCCATCTTCTAGGAAAGATTCCAGAAGAGTAGGAGCGATGGAAAAGCTTACGCAGTGGCTTTGCCAGTGTGGAAGAATATCTCTTCAGAAGAATCGGGGGTATACCATCCGGGCCAGCGGATTTGTGCATATCGAGATCTTTGAGAACTCTTGCTACTGTACGAGTGCGGAAAAAAATTTGTCCCATTTACATTCTTAAGTACAGGAGGGGCAACGTTGCTTTGAGGCAGTGTGGAGCTAGCAGCGAAATGGGCGGCGAGCAAGTTTGCCTTCTCTGAAAAGTAAACAATTGGTTTGTTATTGTCGATAAGCGTTGGAACCGAAGATGTCGAGGAGTTTTTTTATATTTTTTACAAAAGACCAACAATTTTTACTGCTTTGGGACACTGCAGAATTTTTTGCCGTAATTTTTGGTCATGCAAAAATTTGGTTCTTTCTATAACGGAGTTGCATGAGTTCCTTGCTTGTTTGTGCTTTTCCGATTTTCCTCTGTAGGGTTGGCTTTGTAAGATCGGAAACTTACTTCTTTGAGCCTGATAGCTTCTTTACACTCAGAATTAAACCAAGACTTTTCTTTAGGTTTGATGCTTTTTACTCTGTTAGGAATAAAAGCACGCATCCCTAGAAGAATCACATTTGTGATCATTTCAGCACTGGCATCAATGTCACTATCGAGGAAGCATAGTGGCCAGTTAAAGTTTCGGAAAAAGAAATTCAGGCCGTCCCAGTTGGCTTTCTCGTATTGCCAAACGGTCCTGGTGGGAAGTTTTTCTTTAACTGGATGGGTATGGGATGAGAAATTAGCTGAAATGATACAATGGTCTGAAGTGCCAAATGGAGAAGTTACACTAATGGTATATTTATCAGGGTGAGAAGTAAGAAACAAGTCAAGAGTATGGGCGGCTTGCCCAGCAACATCTGGTATACGCGTTGGCACATCGATCAGTTGGGTAAGGTGATGTAACCCAGCAAAGAGCTCGACATACCTTCCTTCGGGTGTTGTCTGACCAGAATAGCGGAGGCAGTTGGAATTGTGTACATTGAAATCGCCCGAAATAACGATTTTAGTGCGAGGACAAAGGGAAACAATTTTCGAGATGGAATCAGACAGTGCATCAAACTCATTACAAGTCAAATAACTGTCAAGATTTGGACTCCTGTAAATAAAACAATAATGAATGACATGCTTACGGACAGTGAATTTGAGCCATAAGAAGTTAAAGTCCGTGTTGGAACATTGCCCATATTGGGGAAGGCTCTGGCAAGCAATATCATTCCTAACATAGACCACGAGACCATGATGGGAAAAGAGTAATGGCACCAAGCTATACCCATGTAGAGCAAATTCTGATAAATAAGTATTTAATCCAACCTGAGTTTCACTTAATGCCAAAACAGCTGGCCTGTGTTGAACAGTGTAGACGTACACGTGAAAGAAATTCTTTCTTAAACCACGAACATTTGAACACACGACACAAAAATCACTTACCATTTAAAAATACTTACATACAAAACACAGCTCTGATTAAATCGAACTGTGCAGTAAAAATCCAAATTAACTTCTGTAATAATCAAACTGTCTTAGGTGTTATGCCCATAAGACAGCCTGTTTACAAAAAATCAATCTAAACACTCAGCACAATAAGACAAATTCAGATGCCCTTATCTATTTACCGCAAGCATTGTATGGTCATACGATGCCTACACTAGATAAGAAAGAGGCAGTTAAGCACAAAGGTCTTGGGACAGATTAGAAGATAATTTGTTATGCGAATGCGTTTTATTTATTTTTTTTTCTTCCTCAGCACGAGTGGGCATCTTTATCATTCATCCTACGACGCGAGTGAATATTATTATTTTTTTTACAGCACACGCGAGGGGTTTTTTTTCCAATTTCTCTAACGAGTGTGTATTATTTTTTTTTTAGCCTGTTTCGTTTGGCTTTTGTTTAATTATTATCGACATCCGTCCTCTACGAGCTTAGGATCGACACTCCGCGATTGCAGCGGTCCGACGTTAAACTTCCTCACAGTATTACCTCTTCTTGGCGTGGGTCGTGATATCCTAAGTCGTACCTTGGCTACAACGCGGTAGTAGTCCGAGTCAATGTTTGCCCCTCGGAAAGTTCGGACATCCATCATACTGGAGTAGTGCCTTGCATCGATCGCAATGTGGTCAATTTGGTTCACAGTGGATTGATCAGGGGATCTCCATGTCCCTTTGTGAATGTTGAGGTGTGGAAACTTGCTAATTGCTATTACAATATTTCGCCCTGCAGCAAAATCAATTAGCCTGAATCCGTTATCGGAGGTGGTGTCGTGCAAGCTGTGTTTTCCGATTGTATCACCAAAAACATCTTCTCTCCCTAGCTTGGCGTTAAAGTCGCCTAGGACAATTTTAATGTCATAGCCAGGGCATTGCTCATATGTTTTGTCCAGGAGCTCAAAAAACATTTCTTTGGTGTCATCATCTTTTTCCTCTGTGGGGGCATGCGCGCATATGAGGCTAATATTGGGAAATTTGTGTGGTCGGGAAGTTACCCCGACGGCAGAACCCCCAACCTGGAGCACCAGGTCCTTATTGTGACTCCAAGGACGAAGAGCCGGATAAACCGCTCCTTATAGGCCTGAGCTCCGAAAACGTCGTAGTAGCCCATATAAGGTGTTCACTAAGTAGTACAACTTGCGCCTGCGAGGAGCAAGTGAAAATTTCTCAGGATTTCCGTCCAGGGACAGACATACTAGCTTTGAAGCGTTTCAAGGCGAAAGACGAAATCTTCTACGGTAAGTACTTCTGAATTTCCATCAAATTTTAAACCCCACTTGTCTACGTGTATAGGGTTCCTCACATTCTTTTGCGCCAAGACAAGTTGATTCTGAAAGTACCCATCGTCGTGAGGCTGAGTTCCCCGGTTATCCGATCACCGCGCCCAGTGGGCGTGGTAAGGGTACCTCCATTTGCATTTACCAATGGTACGAACGGTCTTGAGAACGAGTCCAGTTGAGGGTGTCGAGGGGTTACTGAGCCTGCTGACTGCCAAATTCCTCTTCTCGGGTTTCATTTCCGATAAGTAACGGTCCTCTAATTTCTGAAATGACGGCCTGGTGAGTACTAGAGTGCTTCCCTCGACTAACAGCCTGAAATTTCTCTCCAATTCTGATTTCAGCTCTCCTCGAAGAGAATTAGCATATTGCTTACATGCATTGTTCACTGCCTGACTGACAACCGAGAGCAGGCCAATGGAGATGGCAGTACTGTCCTGACTGCCGTTCATCTCCTGAGGAGGAACGTTTCCAGAAAACACCGAACTGGGGTGTTGAGGCTCTTCTCTCACAGGAGACATACCGGCTAAGTTCTCTAGCATTACACCTCCAGACGCAGCACCTTCATTCTTCAGATTTCTATAAGGTGGCGACGGCTCTGAGACGGAAGCACCAGTTATATGACACCCAGTTGCTGCCGGAAGTGGAGGTGGCGGAATTGGATATAGTGGGAGGTTCCCAGTGGAGTTACCCTGTTGGTTTTGAGTCCCACTTGGCAACTCGGAAGTTCGAGTTTGGGAGTGCGCGAGAGGCATCTTGCTACCACTAACTAGGATCGTATTATATTGTGAACGGGTAACTATATGTTTTACTCTATACGAATTCTTAATAATATTTTTTATATCCTCAGATTCTCGGGCAAGCATACCCTGATTGCAAATTACCTAACCGACTTAAATGAGGGGTGAATGGACACGCAAAACTAATCAACAATATACTATCTTCTAATTACCTAACCTAATCTAAGCTACCTTTTAACTTAAGCCTTATCGGAACTTAATCTAACAATTATATTAGAACCTAATGCTATATAAGTATTTCACCAAAAAAGACAAAATTGTAACTTAACTATAAAAAATAGTAGGGTATTATTAACTAATTAAATTCCAAAACAAAAACTATTGCTAGTTGTTTGTTGTTTTTTTTTGTGGAGTTTTTGTTGAATTAAATTCAATAAAAGGGTTTTGTGTCCTTTACTCCAAATTATAATTAAATTCCTAAAAACTACCTTATCTCTACATATGACTTTTTTTCAGTTTTTATAATTTTGATAAAAAACAAAACACTATTACTTATTCCTAATATTCTAAAATATTTAGTTTTCTACCTAAACCTAACTAAGACAAAAAACTCTTAATATAAAAAACAAAACCCTATTACTTATTCCTAATATTATAACATACTAAGTTTTCTACCTAAACCTAACTAAGACAAAAAAACTCTAAATATAAAAACAAAACTCTATTACTCAGCGTTTTGAGTATGCACCGTAGAAAAGTGACGTGCGAGTAACAAACCAAAATTAATTTAAAGTCTTAAAGTCTTAAATTATAGGCTGAAGCCTAAAAACTATAAAATATAAATTACTTTTTTTTGCTCTCAGAAGTTTTGCTTTTCCTTAAAACATCAAAAGTGTCGTTATTTGGCTCTGTGTGTATGTGAAAATTGCAGGTAAAACGCGACATGGAAAAGGAACCAATATCTCTGAGAATCCAGCCACCCCAAATCCATCTGGCTCTAAAAACTCAGATGGACAGACAAACACCCCTAAACATAATAATCCAATTTTACCGGCCTCAAATAGCACGGAGAGCAAAACATATAAAAAAATACATCAAAAATTCCACCATCCTCAACCGACATTGAAATCCTAATGAAAAATCTGACTGAAGACATTGTTTCGCAAAGCACAAAACAAATAAATAACCTTCGAACTGAATTCTTTCTACGATTCGAGCAAGTAGAAAAAAAACCTTTTTTCTCACGTCAAAGAAGCCGAACTATCGATTAAATCACTCCAAGAGAAGATGGCAAAAATGGAATCCCATCATATCGACACTGACCGCCTTTTAATAGAAGTAGCTGATCTACAGAAAAGATGTGATGCATCTGAAAGGAAGGAAGTTGCAGCTGATGCTGTGTTTTTTGGTATACCCAAATTAAAAAATGAAAACATAATTTCAATTGTCAACAAAATTTGTAACACCATTAACTGCGCGCCTCCCAAACTGAAAGCTGCTTTCCATTCAAAAGGGAGATACAGAAACAACAGACATGAACTCCCATCACCGATAATACTGAAATTCAGCTCCCCAAATGAAAGAAACACCGTACTAAAATCCGTCGCTCTTTTTCATAAAACTAACAAGAGACTACTGCAATTGGAAGACATCGGGATTAAGACGGAAGGGAAAAACAAATACAACGGCAGTCTAACGCTAAAAAGCGATCTCTGTTACATCAAGCAATGCGTCTTAAACGAAGTGGTGATCTTTTCAATGTATACACAAGATCTGGTTCAGTTTTCGTTAAGGAGAGTGCAAACGAGGAGCTAATTCTCATACAAAACGATGTTATGCTGAATGCAGGAGTCGTTTTGATGTGCTTACTATTATGAGTATGTTGCTAAGGTATCGCTGTAAAACTCATCGTTACAGAGTTCAGTGAGTTGAATGTGGGTTCCACGGGTAGTAGCAGGGACGTTATACTACGAACAATGGTAAACATTTTTAGCAATCGCGTTGAAGGTTTTAAAGTAAGTCATATCAATGCTCAAAGTTTGATGCTGAAGATCGACGAGTTTAGATATTTGTTTGAAATTTCTGGAGTTGACGCGGTTTGTGTTTCAGGGACATGGTTTTCGAAAGATATAAGTGACGCTTCATACTCTCTCAAGGGTTATAATCTTTTTCGCTCAGATAGAACTGACCGAGGGGGCGGGTGGCAATTTATGTCAAAGAAAGCCTTATTTGTAAAAAAAAGTTTTCTCGCCATCGGATTCCTCATATGAATATCTGTTTATAGATATTATAGGGAATACCAGTAACCTTCTATTGGGAACTATTTATAGGCCGAAAAGAAATGTAGATTTAGAACCTATCTAATGGAACAAATAACTATAAGTTCCAAAAATGTTATTGAATGCGGGAATTTCAATAGCAACTTATTAGTCGATTACAGTTTTCGTGAAAATATGAAATCTTTTGATTTGCATTCTGTCAATTTGTCTTTGCCTACACACTTTACTAATACTCAAAATACATTATTGGACCTTTTTTTGTAAGTGAGAATGATCGGGTGCTTTTTTATAATCAATTCTCTGCTCCAGTTTTCTCCAAACACGACCTAATTTTTCTGACATACGATTTCAGTATTAAAACTAGTCCTGTAAATAAGGACATAAAATATAGGGATTTCAAAAACCTTGACATGTTGGCATTTCAACAAAATATTCGTTCGATTTTTTGGGACAATATTTTTCTTATGGGTTAACCAGATGACCAAGTGGATTTTTTAAACGAAAATTTAAACATAATATTTAACTATCACGTGCCTTTGAAAACTAAAAAAAATAAATGCGCTTCAAAGTCCTGGTTTACTGATAGGATAAAACAATTAATGAACCTACGAGATCAAGCTTATAGAAACTGGATAGTTTTTCGGGTGGAAGAGCTTCAGAAAGCTTATAAGTCTCTTCGTAATAAAGTTGTTCTAGAAATAAGAACTGCCAAAGAGCAAGTTTTCTCTAGCCGACTAAATGTTAGTGTTGATGGTCGAAAACTTTGGGAAAATCTTCGCAAGCTAGGTATTGGAAAACAAGGACAAAGTTTTCAAAATAATGTTGATAAAAACGAGCTTAATCGTAAATTTTTATCTACTCCAAACAATCTAACCTCAACTGAACTTTTCACTGATTCAGCAATGCCCTTAACCGAATCTGCGTTTAGTTTTTCAGGAATTAGTAATTTTGAAGTAGTGGAAAGTTTTCTCTCAATAAAATCCACTGCTGAAGGAGTCGATGGAATAAATCCTGTATTTTTAAAATCAATTTTGCCAATGCTTTTGCCCTTTTGTACTCATATCATCAACACAGTACTCACAACAGGAATTTTTCCACAGAAATAGAAGATGGCTAAAATAATTCCGATTCCCAAAAACTCACTTTGTGAAGATTTTAGACCAATTTCCATTCTTCCATTTTTATCAAAACTTTGTAAACGCATTTTGCAAACGGTTATATAACCCACAACAACTACTTGGTACCAATCCAGTCTGGCTTTCGCGCTCAACACAGCTGTACAACCGCCCTCCTAAAAGTTATTGAAGGAATTAGAACTGAGCTTGATAAAGATAGCGTAACGTTTTTAGTTCTTTATGACGTCTCCAAAGCCTTTGACATGGTAAACCACTCAGTGCTAATGAATAAGCTGGTTTGAGAATTTACCGTATCTCCAGAAGCAATAAAATTACTTCTATCTTATCTTAGCAACAGAAAAGACGCCGTCTGTATGGATAATAGTTTGTCTTAGTATCTTCCTATACTCAAAAAGATGTTCCCCAAGGTTCCATTTTATCCCTCTGCTATTCTCCCTATATATAAATGAAATCGCTTCTCTTATTCCCGACGCTTCGAAGCATTTTTATGCAGATGATATTCAGATCTATAGAAGTTGTTCGCTAGGCCTTATCGAAAACTGCGCTTTTGCCATCAATCAGGACCTTGAGCGGATCTCGAATTGGGCAGCTGATAACGGTTTGGCTCTTAACCCAAACAAATGCAAATGCCTTGTTATATCCAAAAAAATGCTTGATCTGTCATATTTCCCTCCAATCGTGTTAACTGGCACTGTGTTAGAATTTGTAAACACTTCTAGGAATCTTGGTGTGGTTTTCAATAGGACTCTTACATGGAATGACCATATAAACTCATTAGTGGGGAAAGCACCCTTAGAACATTATGGACTGCTCAGAGCTTCACTCCGGAAAAAACAAGAATTCTACTTGCTAAGTCTTTGGTTTTACCAATCCTAACCTACGGATGTGAAATCTATCAAAATTGCGATTTCTACAGCAAAAATAAATTAAAAGTAGCCATTAATAGCACAATAAATCATAACTACACGTAAACCAACATATCTTTTCGAAGAACTACGGTTTTCAGTATCTAACAGATCCACTTATTTAATTCAGCCTCGTTTTTCGTGTCTTACATCTGAGAGAAAATTTTTCATAACTGCCTGTCGCCAGTGGAACTCACTCCCAGCTTACTTGCGAGACCTCAGCGATATACGAACATTTCAAAATAGGTTAAATGATTTCATTTGTAATCAAAGCGACTAACTTATTTTCTTTTTTTTTACAGACTCCTCACTTCTCATTCTTAATTTCTCTATTTATTTATTTTTTCATTTTTCCTTCTTTCCTTATTCTCTAATTTGGTGGGTACGTATTAAACCTTCCTATCAAAGACTTACGAAAAGTTTCTTCCGAGGGCGAATGCCCGAACATTTAAACGGATATTGTTTCTGGTTGTTATCGCTGGCATCTTCGACGCCACCCCTCGCATTTGAACTGGTATGCCCCAGGCTTTCCTGTTCAAGACATAGAGGTTGCTTCGACGATGTCAGCGAAAACTTCCAGGAACGGATTGAACAAAAAACAAGGATTAACTTCGACCACTCACGTTGGGCGCCATTTGTAACGGGGCAATAGGGAGGGAAAGGAGCTTTGGATAGAGTATAGGAAGGGTCATACTGGTACCGGAGCCATAGGATTTGGACCTGGAGCTAGGTAAGGCAGGATAGAGGACTAGGAAGTTTGATAGGGAGAGGAAGGATCAGAATGTTCGATGCAAGGGGCCGTGGCATTCTGGCGACGCAAGGCTCAGCTCGCCGGAAGGGGATGGGATCTTGACGCCCGCACCGAACCTCACCTCGTCACAAAAATTATGTCATGCCTACTTTAAAATACTTCGCTCTATAGGTTTCTGCTGCCGCTCCCCATGGATCTGCTGTTGTTGCTGCAGACGTGCCGACCCTCGCCGCTCCTTGAGTCTGGATGGCCGATTGTATACCAGACTCCCTTATGACCGCTCAACTGGCCATGTCACTTTAGGCCGTCCACATCAGCCTCCCTTTCCCATCCCCTGAAAATTGGACTTTAGACCTTCATATTTAACAATTGGTTGGCGTGGTTCACATAATATTCGAAAATTTTATTTTAAAGTACCCAAATTTCACAACAGTAGAAACATAATATCTTCTTCTTTCATTACGGATGTATGTATGTAGAATTAGAAATGTAAAAGCTAAAAAATAAACTAACTTAAAATTATACGCTATAATAAAAAAATTTCATGATAGGAAATCAAAATTTATCAAAAACAAAAATACAAGAAAATGTGTATAATTATAAACAAAAATCATAGATACATAAATTTTCACAACAGATAAAAGCATTAATAAAAAGTCCCATAAAAAAGGTATCCCAAACAAAAACTTAGGCCTGAAGATGGCCAACTCCACCCTGGAGTTATCAACACGAATACAATATGATATTCCCTTTTTGCCCTAACCCTGTAACAAAAAAAGAGCTCTTTTTAATTATAAAGGGGGGAATCTATGTAACTAGAAAAAAAATTGAATTTGCAAAATTGGTTTGCTTTAGCAAGGGGAAAGCCGGAATCCCAGGTGTTCCATTTACTTGGGTAGCCCTTTTAGAGAGACGTACATACATAACAACGAACAATAAAGCAAATAATTAAAATTTAAATTAAAAATTCAATAATTGGATAAAATTAATTTTTTTGAACATAACCGACGCCAAAAAAAATGAATCTATATCCGCCGGGAAATGGGTTGGTGTCTTCTCTTGGGAAGTCTTGGTATATATATATATATATAATGTATAGTACTATCATGAAGACGATTTTTTTTAATTTGAACTCGCCACATGTGAGGGCGCTACAGTAGCTCATGAAATAAATGTGAATTGTTGTAAAAATGAGTAGAAAAGGAAACAAGGAAGAGCAAGAAATAAATATTGGGTAGGAGAGTGAGCTCTTTGCTTTTTTGGAGGATGTGGCTTGTAGATACATTCGATCAAGTTCAGTAAGTTACATAGTTGTTTTGGTTTTGTTTTTTTCTTAGTCTGCTATTAGACGATGAAACTAGATGCATGCACCTTGTTCGAATTCTTCTTTGTTGTTTCATCTCTGTCGCAAGTGCCATTACACGATGAATTAAGTTTCATGAAACGAGTTTGACAGTTCTCTTTCATTTGCATTTTCCATATCATTTTGCAATCAATCTGCGTAAAAAGCATTTGTGTTTTCGGTATTTATTATTCTTTCAAGCTTTTAAATTAACATTTCGGGATTAAAATCGAAAGTAAGGTTGTGTTTTTTTATCAAATAAGCTATAAATAACAAAATATCTTGTGTTTGTGACTTTTTTTTAAAGATGAATTACCAATTTCTGGACAATCTTTTGGAGTGTACCGAAAAGTGTATCGAGCAAATGGATACCGATAGTAGCTGCGATGAAGAAATTGTTCGGGATTTAGTTGAACTTTGCAAGGATGTATCGGAAGAGCTCGAAAACAAGAAGAAGAAAATGTGGATTAAACCATCGAGGAAAATAAGGTCAGAGCAAAGTTCATTTAGCTTCTTGACAAAAGAACTGAAGCAGCATGACAAACCATCGTTCTTCAACTATTTAAGGATGAATGAGCAATGTTTCCAGTTGTTGTTGATACACGATGATATTGCTAAAAAAGATACGCCCATGAGGGATACAATTTCACCTGCAGAAAAGTTCGCTGCAACATTAAGATTTCCAGCGACAGGTGAATCTTACACAAGCACAAACTACCAGACTCGTATATCACAGCCTTTTTTAACCTACGCTGTACCAGAAGTTTGCCAAGCCATATGGACAAATCTAAAAAATTCTTATTTAAAGGCAAGTTAGATTTTTTCAAATATATTTAATAAAAAGAAAAACAAAAACAAATTATGTTTGTTATATGATTTACTTTACAAAAAATCTTCTTCGTCAAAAACACCTTCCATTGACTGTTCTATAATGTTGGAACCAAATGAACTTGCAGATGCTGGGCGAGGATTCTCCATGGTTATTATTTCTACAACATTCCTTGATGTAGATGAAATGCATGGGGACACCTGGTGGTCTCTTATTGCCAAGTCTTCTTGGCTGCGCTCTCTCAAAATCTACTGAATATCCCAACAAGTGCTCCTTTTGATGCGCTCGTCCTTCATTTGGTCCAGCTCGAAGACAACCTGATTTCCCAGCCCAGCATATTGAGATTAAGAAGGCTTTCGGTTGTCCAACATTGGAGAGATTTTGTTCAAGCGCTTTTTGCACGCTGCTGCAGTTTTGCTTCAAAGTTCTTTAAGAAAAGTAATCGATGATGCACCGAATCACTTTCCAGACGACAAAGTTATTGGAAATAACAGAAAACTTCCCTTTGTTATAGTAGGGGATGATGCGTTTCCATTGCAAAAACACATAATGAAGCCCTATCCTTATGCAACACAATGTAAGAAGAAACGCCTTTCTAGGGCAAGACATGTAATTGAATATGCGTTTGGTTTGCTTACACAAAGGTTTAGAATATTTAGAACAACAATGGACCTTCGCGTTGAAAATGTGCAGCTTGTAACACAAGCTTGTTGTGTTCTACATAACTTTCTTATTGAACATAATAGTTCGGACATAAACACACTGGCTTCACAAACCACTTCTCAACCACCATCACCACCACCCAACACGGAACAAAAAGTTGACAACCTGCATAGAGGCCCTGCGGAGCGAATACGGCAAACCTTTGCAGACTACTTCGTCCAGGAAGGCAAATTGGACTGGCTTACCGTATACATACCTTTCTCTTAGGAGTGAAGTTTTCATCTTCTGCAGGATTTCGCTGGTAGAGTTTTGCGATGCATTTTCATCTGTATGTAAAATACTAGTATCTTGTATCAAAATTGTTGAAAAATAAAAAATAAAAAAAAAATAAAGCGAAACAAAATATATCACTTACGTTTTCTTCAAAATTTGAGGTAGACTCCCTAGTCTTACAGTGGCTTTTAAGAAAACGCATTTCATGAAAACACCACAACTTGGGTTCAGCGACATCATCCAGTCCAGCCCCACTTTTTTTGCTGTTTTCCATATCTCTCAAATCACGAGTAAATTGATTTCTTAACGAATGGATTTTACGTTTTATGATCTCAACAGTTATATCTGGAGCCAAATTCTTTAGGGAATCTCTTATCATTTGCAATGAATCTGCCCTCTTGACTCCGTCGATGTAATCACTGTGTGTGACCACATACAAATGTTTACATGATTCATATAAACATAAGAACTCCAAGGTTAGCTCTTTGGTCCACACAAATTTACTTTCCACTTTTTTCGTATTTGCACTCATTTTTTTTGTTTTTTTTTGTTTTTAATCTAATTGGAAGTTTACTATTACGAATGACAGAACCAAGTGATAAAGAATTTAAAAAAAAGGCGACAAGCGAAAAGAAAAACGTCAAACTGTTTCTTCGAACATGCTACCCGTGCGACACACGACAGCGTTTTTCCTGTCTCATCTTTTCGATTTTTTTCTCCCTTTTGCACTTACTATGTTCGAAGAATTCGAACAAGGTGCATGCATCTAGTTTCATCGTCTATTAGCAGACTTAGGGATATGCAGTAAGATACAAGTCTACCGATATAGGTACACAAATGTGTGTTTACTACTGAAAGTATTCTTACGTTGCTATGTTAATATGAATCCTTTAGTTTGGGTTCAATGAAGGGATCGCAGACAGAAAATTCAGAGGGAGAAACATAGGTATATACATATCCTTAGTTAAATCCTTATAAGCGACATTGATCTTGTTGACCTTGTTTTGGTCACATTTTTTTAGCTTCGCTTGTCTACATTTTAAATGTTGATTTTTTTTGTGTTGACTTAACACACATACTTTAGCTAGGTACATACTTTTATGTTTACTGTGAGAAAAATATTTGTTGGAATTTTTTTTGGAATTTGGTAATTTGTGAGTGATTTCAAAGCAGGTATTTTGTAACTTTTGAATGATTTCAAATGTATGTGTACCTAGCAATTTAATTCAACCCTGGTATTTGAATAGTATAGGTATAGGTACCTATGTTAAAGTATTAAGGTTTATTTTTTTCTCCGAAGACGCTTTAATATAATAATTTTAGACTTTTTGAATTTTTTTTTTCAGATTTTGGAATGCAATCTAAAAAATAAAAAAAATAAATACTAAAAAAAAAATAAAATAAAATTGATTAGTTATACAAAAAAAACTTTAAATTAAAATAAAAATTAAAAATGTAGGTATACCAAGATATAAGTTAGAAGAAAAAAATATTCAAAAATTGGTACCTACACAGAAGAGGAGTTTTATTCGTAGTGGGAAACATACAAACAAAAATCCATCATTAAGGGTAATATTTAGGAGAATTATGAAAATCGATGATTTTGGCACCGCAAATTTATAACGGATTCTTGTAGAGGGACTAGGAACAAACATTTAATACTAACAGAAATGGGGTCTATCTCCTCGCGTTTAGGCAGGAGGTGCAATTTTCTAAAAAAGCACTTGCATTAGAAAAAAATATATTCAAAAATAACGGCATTACATTTGAGAAAGTTGAAATTTAGCAAATCCAGTATTTTATATTTTTGTTGGTATTTAAGTGGTCGTCCTTCTACACATTTCGGGTAGAGTACCATAACTTTGGCGCTCAAAAATAATAAAAGATTCTTGTAGAGGGATTAAATACAAGTATTTTTTTTTTTGGTTCTATAACCCACCTTTTAGGCGGGAGTTACAATTTTATTAAAAATTACTTAAAATTAAAAAACAATTATTTTATAAAAACGGCAAAACTTACAAAATTAAATATATTACACTTTTTCTGAGAGATAGAAATTTGCACATAATTTAAGTGTTCTTAAAACAGGTTAAATTAATTACCAGTTTAAAAAAAATACATATTTTCCTAATTATATAAATAAAAAAAATAACTTCACAATTTAACTAATAATAACACTTACTTTATTTATTTTTTATTTTTTAAACATATGAACTAAATCAATAAATACATTTCTTTTATTTTCTTCTTTACAATTTTCATACACTTTACAAAAAAAATAATAATTTTTTTTACTTTAAAATTATTTTTTTAATTTAATAAAATCTTAATTTTTTTCTTCTTTACAATTTTCTCAAACTTCATAAACAATATATGTAATCGTTTTTTTTACCTTTTCCTTTACAATTAAATCATATAACATTGTGTATTTACAAACACTTTACAAACTTTAACATTTTTACCTTATACTTCACAATTAAACACAATAATCCATGAAACATAATTTCAAAGAAATTAGGTTTAAAAGTGACAAAATCTTTTTACAAGTAAATATTTCTTAAAGCATTTACCGACATTATTTTACTACCATCATTTCAAAAAGTCACAACGTCTTGTTTTACTCAAGGTCCCTTTATAATTTCCTTACCTTACACGATACATCTTCCAAGATTGTATTCTTATTATACAATATCCGAAAATACACCTTATCGTACAATACTACCATCATTTCAAAAAGTGGCAACGTGTCATTTTACTCGTCGTCTCGATGATTAACTTACCTCACACAATACATGTTCAAAGAATGTATTAATATACCTATGTATTCAAGCAATATCACCAAATACCATTTTTCCTCCCCTACCTTATTTTTCAACCATCATTCAAAACGTGGCAGCAAAACGTGTTCCAAGGATTTATTCATATTTACCTACCAAGCAATATAAGCATATACGATCGTCTCGATAATTTCCTTACCTTACTCAATACTTGTTCCAAGAATGTATCAATACATCTAAGTATTCAAGCAATATCAGCAAATACTATTTTTCCACCCCTACCTTATTTGTCTTCCATCAATTCAAAACGTGACAGCAAAACATGTTCCAAGGATACACTCATATATTACCTACCAAACAATAAAAGCATATACCATATTTCCACCCCTAACCTAAGTAAATTAAACGCCTCCTTCACCCTCTTAATGTGATATTCACTTATAATGTACAACATGCCTCTTCATTCTCTTACATTCCACACATTGTGCATATCAATTTGAACTCGCCACGATAGAGGGACTACACAAAAAATCAGCCCATGATAGTACTATAGATTTTATATACAAAGATATACCTATGTTTCTCCCTCTGAATTTTCTGTCTGCGATCCCTTTATTGAACCCAAACTAAAGGATTCATATTAACATAGCAACGTAAGAATACTTTCAGTAGTAAACACACATTTGTGTACCTATATCGGTAGACTTGTATCTTACTGCATATCCCTAAGAAAAAAACAAAACCAAAACAACTTTGTAACTTACTGAACTTGATCGAATGTATCTACAAGCCACATCCTCCAAAAAAGCAAAGAGCTCACTCTCCTACCCAATATTTATTTCTTGCTCTTCCTTTTTTCCTTTTCTACTCATTTTTGACAACAATCCACATATATTTCATGAGCTACTGTAGCGCCCTCACATGTGTCGAGTTCAAATTATCAATTATCTTCATGATAGTACTATAGATTTTACATACAAAGTATATACACTGCCATTACCAAACCAATTTGTGGAAAACTCCAACCTCTTTTTTGGTGGTGGCAATTTAAATATTCAAATAATAAAAATCGTTAGGTACCTACAGTTTGGTCTTTACACTTTTGCTTCTTCGTTGGAATTTGGCCCTGTTTTCTGAATACAGCGGAGCTGCGTTATTTTCTGTCTTTTCAGCTCCTTAAGTTGTTTTCTTGATACCTTGGAAGAAAACTGGTGCTGGTACTCAATCCGAAAACTGCCGGTTAGGCACTTTCACCAAAAAAAGAGGCTGGAGGTTCCGACTATTGGAAGCCGCCCTGGATGTTGTGCCTAATATATTTTTAAATTTATATATTGTTCTAATACTATTTTATGGAAAGACTCGATTTTACCTGTGGTAACTGTGTAAGGAAGTTCCCCGCCTTCCTTATTTCTATTCCTTAACTCCTTAATTCGGCTTCGTATGATCCACCCTTTTCAACAATTTATTATTTTTTTTATAAATTTTATTAATTAAATTAATTTAAATGAAATTAAATTTTCACTCACGACAAAAAACTATGTTCCAATTTTGAACAAATTTGCGATACACAATTGTGTCTTAGGTCCGAGCATATAGCTTTTTTAAAAAACTTAATCGTTTTTTTTCTTTTTTTTTATTTATTTAATTTTTATTTTATTGGTTCCATTTAATTAACAATTTTTATTTTAAATGCAAAGTGAAAGGCCGCTGTGTATACCAAATGGCTGCACCTTTCAAGTTGCTTGTTGAATTAGAACTGACCTAAAAATATTCTTATAATTCTAATAGAAACTATGCAACGTATGCAAACTGGTGTGAACATTAATTATGAGTTTCAGGTGGAGTCTGGAATGTAACTTATCATTTTGCAATGTATGCAGAATGGCGTGATAGGGAAGGGGAGTGTGGTGAAGAATGGTTTCTTGGTTTCAGGTGAAGGCTCGGACGTAACTCCTCCGCCCCCGTAGATTCTTCTCCGAAGAATCCGAATTTTGAATATCGATAATTTTTTGATTTTTATCATTTATTACTTTTTTCCGCAAAATTATAAAAAAAATATTATCAACGAGCAAAGAAAGAGAAAGTTAAAACTATGATTAATACCGGTATGCGTTTTATGGTTTAATTTAATTTCTTGGATTAATTTTCGATTCTCCATATGTCTGGAATGTATTTCAGTCGTGGAAAGATTCATTTTAATATTTTTAATTTTAACATCACTTAAATTGTCATAATATATAAAATTTTCATACTTTATGTTGTTTATCTTAATAATACAATTTTCAAATTTGATTGCATATCTTCCAAATACTTAAAATCATTACTGTTATGTTCTATTAAAATTACAATATTATTTGTTAATTCTTTTATTTCTTTGTTCTTATTTGCAATGAAATTACATGTTGTATTTTTTTTTAATATATTTTGAATACATTTATCTTCTATGATTATTAAATCTTCTATCTTTAAAATTTTATAACTATCTTCATAATTACTTTTTCCATCAGTTAAAAATGTGTTATATGTAGAGGAGGGCTCAAGATGGTTAAAATTCGGAATTGGTTGGACAAAAACGCGATGAATTCGGTTATCAGTATAGTTTGGGATCATTTTTATGAAAATTATTTGGTTTTCATGAAATATTGTTGAGCTTTTAATACGTAATATGTTATATTGTCCCCAATTTCCTTTGGGGCCAAAATTTCTTTACCTAACAGACCTAGTTGGCTTAGTAAAATGCTTTCTTTAACTTTTTTGATCTGGTCATGTAACAACTGTATGTCGTATTGGATCTGGAAGGCGTGTTGCATAGTCAGTATTTTTGCGTTTTCTCTGTCTATTTCATTAATTATGGAAGAAAACCTTTTTTTAATTCTGTTTGTTGTAAGTTTATATGTTTTGTTATGTTGTAAATATTTTCGTAGAACTTTGTGTTTATTTTTATCTGATCGTTTAGTCCTTCTATTGTATTTTTGTTATTTTGCTCGTTTAATGTAAGTCTTGTCTTAATTTCATTTTCGTCCTCATAGTCCATAGTCTCTGCTAAGTATTTTAAAGAGGTCCCCACAAAATTAAATAATGCTCGCTTTTTTCTTCCTTTTTGTGTTAAGCTTTTTAGTTCATCAGATAATTGATTGAGTCCGTGAATGGTTATTGGGTATTCTTTCTTGTAATCGAGTTTTTCTACGTTATGTTGTATAAGTTCAAAGCTTTCCGTCCATAGTGATTAGATTTAGATTAGATTAGATTAGCTTTATTTCTTATAAATTCAAAAGAATAAGTAACATAAATTCATAATAGCTTAATAAATTAATATATATATATAAGAAATTAATGCGACATTCTATATTTTTATACAAAGTATTAAAAATAGTGTTGAATGCCACTTCAGTGGCCTATTACATTCGTAAAATAGCTTTTGGGTGGGGTGACCCTATTTAAAATTGTACGTTAAAAAAAATACTTACATTAAAATAGGAAATTATTATTTACAAGTTAGATTCAAAGATGTTTTATTTTTTATATTTCTCAAAAAATTAACAAAAATAATATCCTAGAAATATATTTTACTTTTACAATACTAATAAGAATAATACAAGCAAAAAGTTCAAACCAAAATATCAGAAAGAATAGATTCAACGTTATTGTAATCAAAATTAAAAAGCCAATTTTTTACAACCTTTAAAAACATACCAGGCATTGTTCTGGTCGGCAGAGGAAGCATATTAAATAAACGGCTTGCAAAAACTGAATAAAAATTACGAAATGCAGTAGTACAAAAGTTTGGAATAGATACCGTATGAGATAAGTTTCCACGTAAATTATAATTAGAATTCAGACGATAATTTCGATTTCCGGACTTCATAAAGAAAATCTTCAACACTTTAAAGCAGTACAGATGTCGTACAGGAAGAATTTTTAAATCAAAGAACAAAGGAAAACTCGAATGTCTATTAGGTTTTCCGCATATTTTACGTATAATATATTTCTGTAGAGTTAACAACGGTTGAATTTTGTTTTTGTAAACACCACCCCAACAAACAATTCCATATTGTAACTTAGATTGCAAAATTCCATAATAAATTGTTTTTAAAAGTTGTATTGAGCAGATATTACTCAAATAGAAGAAATATCTAAGCGTGCAACGAAAATAATTCCTCAAAGCTTCTACATGATTCAAAAAACACATTTTAGAATCGATTGTTAGACCTAAATATTTAAATACGTTAACATTTTCAATTAAAAAACAACTACTACTGCAACTTAGCCTTCCAATAAATGTAGGAGAAGGTGTACAGTTACAGCTTGAAAGTTTGTATTTTTGACACTCAGGTGCGTGATAAAAAAGTTTCGCCCCAATATTATAGAGGTCTGATAAACTGAAAAACATAACTTTAGTCTTAGGGCTTATAACCAAACTATGTACAGCAAACCAGTTCCTCAGTAAACTGAGATCCCGATTCATGTCAGAGACTTAATCCAAGGGACTATTAACACCATACGCAAAACCTACATCATCCGCAAAAGCTGTTGGTGTTCCTTTGAAATTTAGTTCAAAGAGTGAGTTGATGTAAATGAGAAACATAATAGGTCCCAAAACAGAGCCTTGAGGCAATCCCAGGTTGTAGAATCTAATTTCGCTTCTTAAATCATCTAGTTTTATTCTTTGTGATCTGTTTTTAAAGTATGACCCAAACCAATCTAATACGAAACCTCGGCTTTTTCCAACTTTCTCATCAGAATACAGTGGTTGACCGTATCAAATGCTTTGGAAATATCAATAAATAAAACAGCTGAACATTTTTTCCCATCGAGATTCAACATTATTTCAGAACAAAACTGCAATAGCGCATCTTCAGTTGATTTGCCTTTCTGGAAACCAAATTGAGTCGTGTTAAAAAACTTAGTTTTATTTAAAAAACTAACTACCCTATTGTTTACAATTTTTTCGAAAATTTTACTAAAAACTAGAAGAAGAGATATTGGCCTATAATTACATATTTCAATAGAAGAACCTTTCTTAAACAGTGGTAATACATCTGCACATTTCAAAGCATCTGGAAAAACTCCAGCAAAAATACAACAGTTAAGAATATCTGCCCCAACATCCACTAGAAAACAAGCAATTCTTTTAACAAGCACATTGTAAATCCCATCAGCACCACACGAGTTTGAATTTTTTAAAGACCCCATGACTTGTAAGATCTCTAAAGGCATTATGGACTGATACACAAAACTGTTTTCTAAAGAAAGTTCAGTAGAATTACCGCTGGACGAACAGGATGAACAAGACTGCAGGACTGGGCATGGTTGTAGACTATTTGCAATTAAATGCTTCAGCTATGCCAGGCTTATCAGAAACATCCACGTTATTAACACGTATAAGGGTAGCGTTTTATTAAGTATGCTATTTACTAATTTCCATTCATTTTTTAAATTTCCTTTTACTGAATGAAATTGTCTTCGGTAATAGCTATCTCGACAAATCGGAATCTCCTTTTTAATTTCATCTGACAACTTTTTATATTTACGTTTTAAACACAAGTTATAAGGATGCTTTCTGCACTTAATCCTGAGTAAGTTCTTTCTTCTTATTTTGAACAAAAGATAACTTGAAATCCAAGGCTTTAACCTTTTCATACACTTATTTGAAGGCAAATCATAGGAACAACTAAAATGTGTTTCTTAAGGCAATCAATAAAAATATCATAGGCCTTAGAAGCATCAGAACAACTGTAGACATCTTCCCAAAACTCATAAAAAAGATTGCTTTTGAGTTTATTGAAATTAATTTTACGCACTTTTTTCGTCGGTTTTTGAAACAAGCAACTATTTCTATAAATGTTTATTATAAGACCTGTCATACAGTGGTCAGTGATATTCAAATCCAAAACAAACTTCTCATTGTTATCTAACGAAATATCTCTGAAACGACCATATATATGATCTAAACATGTACCTGACACAATCCTAGTAGGTTCATTGATAATGCAAGCTAAGCCATTCGATGCCAGCAAAGCCAAGTAACTGGAAACCGTTGCACTATTTTCTAATATCTCTTCTATGTACGTTAAAACATTAAACATATGCAACCTATACAAATACAAAAAAACAAAAGGTTCATTATTAATTTCAATTGTGATTTTTAAGACATCTGCACTCAAAAAGTCAACTAAATCTACATCGATAATCTTATATTCCTCTTTTATAAAGCAACCGACGCCTCCAGCAGCATAATTTTCATTAGTTTTTGCAACAAAATTAATCCCAGGCAAAGAGTAATCACTTTTTTCAAATTCATAAATTCAGATTTCAGACACAAAAACAATGTCTGGAATTCACATTAAAGAATCGACATGACTGACTAGCGTGGACAATCAAAAATTTACCATTGCAGTAGGAATTATTTCTAAAGAAATTATCACAGTTGGTACTACAAAGATCAAGGGTTGACAAGTCATCTACAAAATTATTATCGTTATTCATACAAAAAAGAAAGGGAAAAGATGCACTAAATAAGTGCGAGATCATTGAAAGATCTAATCAAAATGACTTTACCACCCTCAACCTTTCTTACAAAAGTTTTGTTGTCTTTGAACCATACATATTTTACATCTTTATGAATTTTAGCTTGTTTTGCTTTATAGAATAGAGCTCTAGAGTAATTTGTTAGAGAATCATTTATAAAAATACCGGTCTCTCGTCTGTGGCTTCTGCTGCTGTTGTTGTTGCTGCTGCTAGTTTCACCGTCGGCTTCACCGCCAACACCATCGATTCCAGTGGCATGCGTGTTAAGACTTTTTTTACTCGTCCTCTTTGCGCTCATTATTCGCTTCTTCGTAGAAGAGTCCGAAAAATTAATGCAAATTATGGGTTTTGATTTGGGAGTCGTCGAGAGCACACCGTTGTTATTTGTTCTTATTGGCACATTTTTTACGTAGCAATTTTCAATTTCTCTGTCATTTACATCGATAGACAAGGGTTTCTTGAAGATTTGCTTTGCCATGTTGATTGCATTTTTGTCATTGACATTAGCCACACCAACAATCTCAATGCAATTACTTAAAAGTTGCTGCTGCTGCCAATTAAGTTTACTCTCCAGGCTATTCACTTTTGTTTTTAATTCGGCATTTTCAGATCGGAGCTCAGTCAATTCTCGAAGAAAACGAAAATTGGTTTCCTCCAAGTTAGAGATTTTTTTATAGATCATTTCCAGAGTACATTCGCTTACGATGTCTTTAGTTTGGGCTGGAGAACATTTTTCTGTGTGTGCGCTACTGTCGTCCAAGAGATCATAGGTAGCGGTAGTAGGCGGTGCATTGTTTTTGTTATACACAGGATCCACCGATGACGGCGCAAGTAAAGAGCGGCGTCTTTGCACTGCACATTTATCACATCGGAATGATTTGCCACTCAATTTAAAATATTCAGCGTCTTGCTTGTTTATATTTACGCAAGCTCTCCCTGTGGGTGCGGGGGTGTGAGAATAGGCCCACGCTCAGGTTAGCGGAAGTAAGAGTCTTCCAATACCTAGCCTAGTTAAGCGATCACCACTTTTTCCGTAAGGATAAGAGGCTGTAACCATGCTTCTAGGCGGGCATTCAGGGAGTGTCCTAGTCTTCACCTTGGTTGACTGGATTATGAACTGTTTGTCTTACTGGATGGTGGGCTAGCGACTTCTCATGGAGTCGAACCACAAGTGCGTCTCATGAGAGACGGGCGAGCCTCACCTAGGGTCCTAAATTAGGTACCGTGGGTTAACAGGAGCCCCGGCTGATTACGTGAGCTTGTCTCGGTAGCAGTCGCCTGTTAAAATTGAGGTAGGCCCCCCTGTGGGAGCTTCACGGGGGCTGTAGTTACTCCAAATGCGGAAGCGAAAAGGTATCTTTGGTTTCTGGGAGGATGGCACGGCTTCGAAAGAAGCGTGTGTTCATTGTCTTATTTAACCTTGATACTAGGGGTGCATGATAGGCCCTGCTTCTTAGCAAGGAGGATGGATTTTCCATGAGAAATTCATCATTTGCTACTAGAGTGGTTTAGCAGAGCCACTCTAGATGATAGTGTGGTCTGGTAAACCACTTTAGGGGTCTTGTCCGCCCCAAGGGAACTCCATAAGTGGGTAGGCCCACCGTGAGATTAAGCCTTAATTAGGCAGGTGCTCACGTAAAGCCTTTTCACGATCTGTTTATATTTACGCAAGCATGATGAAAAAAATTCTTGCAATCATTACAATTTATTTTTGTCGTACAATTGCGATCTATTTTTTGATGACACACAGAACAATTCATTTTGAAAGAATTTTTGATGAAAGCTTCTCAGAGATGCGCACCCCACGACAATTCAGAGATAACTGATTATGTGTACAATCTACTTATAATTTTCAATAGTTTTAATTTCTTCGCTTTTTATAAGGATGTACCCCTGACCAGTGTTTAAATCCGTGCGTCTACCTTTTGTCCTCTTGTTGTCATGGGTATTATTAAAAGGGCGAGGAGAAATATCTGAAAATAATTGATTTATTGTTCGTATTTGTATTTTCTTTTTACTTGTGTTTTATAGAAATTACTTCCTTTCTCGTTTCGTAGGTAGTTTTCGTTTATTACAAGCGGGTTTGATTTTGAATAAACGGGTTTTAGTTTATTACTTACCCTGTTTTTTAAGAACTTATAGTCATTTTGTGTGAGGTCAACATCTTGTCTGTTATGATTTATTTTATTTATATATCTTTCTTTTCCTTTGTTAATTATTTCGGTGATTTTATGGTGTTCAGTATTGGGAATATTTCCATAAAGAAAGTCTATGTGTTTTTTTTTCGTGGTTGAATGGATGGTGTTATTGTAAATTGAAACTGCATTTAAAACATTGTTGCGTAAAGTATCCTTATTGTTTTTGTCTGGAAAAGGTACGAATATGTTCGTTTAAGGTTGAATGGAAACGTTCTATATTGGAGTTTCCTGTTTTGTGGTATGGGGATGTGATGTGTAGGTGGATATTTTATTCCTTAAGGAATTCCTTAATTACTAGTGAGGAGAAGCCTGTTTCTCCATCGGTGACTATTTTTTTTTCAAGGTGTTCAGGAGAGCCAACCACGATCTATGTTTTATTTCATATACTGTGACGTGTTTCGTAAATTTGTCAATCATTGTGACACACATAAGGTTGATGTTTGCGTACCAAATGTCTATGTGGATTATTTGGTTCGGTTTTTCCGGTGTTACTATAATTTTTAAATTTAAAAATTTTGTATGGAGTCCTTTCGTATTTGCTTTTGTTACAAATTTCGCAGTTGCTTATAAATTTTTGTATTGCTATTTTGAGGTTTGGATTATAAAACACATTTTTAATTTCTTCATAAGTTTCGTTCAATCCGCGATGGTTGAATGCCTTATGAGTATTGTTTATAACTTGAAGGACATTTTCTTCATTTTCTAGATCGCCTACATTTGATTACTTTTAACAATTTATTTTTACTAAAGTATTTAACATATACATCATGAAATTTAGCAAATAAATTATCATGTTTTGAGAAGATTCCAACTATTCCTTTAGGGGGAAAAATTTCTTCATTATGTCAATTATGAGTGTTTCATTGATTACGATTCTTTTTTTCTTGAATGGATAATAAATTTTGTGATTAATTATATTTTCAGTTTCATTTAAGATAATTTGTGTTTTATATTTATTGGCAGGCTCTAACGATTTCGAAAAAAGTTCACACTTTTTCACATTTTTTAAAGAAATAAAATGGCGTTTAAATTTTTCCGCTGAAAACTATTTTACGTACTTTTTTCAAACAATCAAAAGTCAGAAAAATCGAATATAATCTTTGAAGTTCCCTCAATACTTTTCAAATTTTATTCCAAGCTGTGACCGCACATAAGAGCAAGTATGTGCGATACAGTCCTGCAATTTACTTTTAATCAATTTTCGTTCGTTTTTCTTTAGTGATTTTGGCACTTCAGACGATTCTTTCGTAAAAATACGAGAGACGCCATCACGCGTTTTAAATAACAAAGAATTTATGAAAAAAGTGTTTCGAAAATTGTAGGACGGATTTTGATGAAATCCTGTTTTTTATTTTAATTTTTTTTATTTTGGTATGCAGTTTTTTAGAGTTTATTAATATACATACATGTGATTATAAAATTAAAAAATATTTTTTTTGATTAGTTTCAAAAATTTATTTTTATTAGAAAAAAAAAGTTACTCAAAATTTGGCTGTCTGAATCTTCTCAAATATAAAATTTGACAGAAATCCATAGAGTCTGTCACGGGAAAATTTCCTTCCTTATAATTCCCTTCCCTCAGTTGCCTTGTTCAGGTTGCTGAAAGAGACAAGGGCAGCCAGGGTCCATCACCCCTCGATCGTCGATCACGAACCGACGCTGATGTCACTCATTTTTTTGAGAATGGCCGAGTGCCCAACGTAAAACAATGTTTGTAATCTGTTGCATTTCATTTATTTATTTATTATTTATTTATTGTAAGTGGAAAAAGAATGGAACGTCGAATTGAGTTTAATTAACGACAAGCGATTGGGTAGACGGAAAATCCAGGGAAAACTGTCCTTCTTCTTTCTGGGTTTTAGTGTTTAAATTCAACTAGAACCAATTCTTCTTAGTAATCATTTTAGGTATTCGGTGGGGAATATTACGCGGATAGAAATTTCCTTAAAATGTTGTTTAGTCTTCTTCTTACTATTTGCCTTGAATTGGGTACTGGATGCGTTCATGGAATCGCCGTGACCTGGAAGTGATACCTGCGTGCGGCGAAGTCCATGACGTAACAATGACTTGCATTTTTATGTAAGAAAGTCGTGAGTAAGCAGGACAGCGATACTTCGACATGTTGGCGCTCTTCAGCAAACTTGCTTTTGAATGGCTGATGATGACATGATTCGACGTCCGCAAGTCCGGATTGGCTGAAAGGACTGACAAATCGAACAAAGGAGAGATTGTTCAGGAAAAAAAGAGTCTCTTTTTGTTTGTCGTTACAGTGGTGAAGACATAAAACAAACAAAATTACATCGAGGAAGGAAAAATTAAATTTTAAGGAAATAAAGAAGTGAAAAATTTTGTTGAAGGGGAAGAAGTTAATTAAAAAAAAGTATTAATAAGGAAAAGGAGTTTCGATATAAAAAAAGAAAGGAGAATTGGAACGAGAAGGAGGGTTTACAGCGTGGAAAAGAAAGAAAGGAGATAGGACAGCTAAGTATTTGATATTTGTGGATTGATTTTTGTTTAAACATATTTTCTCTGGTGAGTTGATTCATATTTTTATAATCGTTTGTCGTTTTTCAAAAAAATATTATTGGATTCCGAACAATTACGGAATTGTTTTTTTGTACTTTTACCGTTTTCACGTCTTTGTGCATTCAGGAACCGTATTTTAACGGTCCATTCTTTTTCTACACCGATCTAATCTTTGTTCCCTGTTTTTTGAAAAGATTTCAGGTTTTTCTCCTATAAATAGTAAGGTTTCCCAAACATTAATAAATTAAGATAATTTAAAAAAAAATCATCTCAATCTTTCATTTAAAAAAAAAGTTCATAATTTTTTTTCCATCGTTGCTTAAAACTAAATAAAAAAAAAGGTTTGCAATTTCCTTTTTCATATTTAATTTTATTTTTTTTCCGAAAAAAATTTCTGGTGCCTCTTCACTTACTAAAAGTAAATACGCCCCTGTGGCATCTGATCGTTTGCTCTTAATTTTCGATTTGACATATAAATCAGATCAACTCGTGGTTTGGACGTCGTCGTCATCGTCGTCGTAGTCTTTGTCGTTTCTTTATTTTGTGTGTAATAATTTTTTTTGTTAATTGTTCGGTTCGCGATAAGAAAAGTGTTACAAATTGGCACCCAAAACGTGGGGCTTTTTAGTTTATTCATCACATCAAATTATTACGGTGGACAATTTTTTTTTATATTGGAAAAATCCCTACTGTGCTGTGTCAGAGTTTAGTTTTGTTCTTTTTTACGCTTCTCTATGATCGTAGTATCATGTTTAATTTTTATCTCGATTTTTTTAAAATTACAAATCTTAAACATGCCTTATAGATCGCAAGTAAACAAATTATTTTTCTAATTTTGAAAAATACGTTTTCAATAATATGAACAAAAAATGTCAACTTATATAATAGTTTCTTCAATGATTAACAAAATGTTTTCGTCTATATCACCTGCGGCATTTGGAACTGTGTACGAACATAAGTACATACGTAATTTTGTCTTTCACCTAAGTAGTGAGCTAAACTACACACCTCACGTTTGTTTTATGTTTTTCTTATTTTCTTGTTTATTATAAAGCTTTTTTATAAATTAATAACCACCAAAACTTTGAAATATAGCCACGAGATCTATTTTTAAGAACAAATAAAGAAGCTAATGGTCTCTGGCGGCCGCCATTTTACTTTGATTTTGACAGATGCGCAGAAGATTGCAAAAATAAAACCTCTAATGATATTACCTTAGATATTTGTACTGTGATATCATTCATTGTGTTTCGTGGTCTGTTTTGTATATCATTCATTGTCCGCGTAAAACAAAAAAAAAAAATTGTGGTGAGTTTTGTTCATTTTGATATATCTATCTGTTTTTGTTGACAACAACTGTCAGTAAATTGTTTTTTGTTTGCAGAATCAGTTTTTGTTTCGTCTTTTGTTCCGAAAGACAAGCAGACAATGCAATTGTTGCCACCGTGGAACATGACGAAGACGATGCAAGCTACGAAACTGACGAGAGTGATGATAATACATCGGACGACTATGATTCTGAGTGGACTCTTCGAGGTATCAGGCAAAGAATGGAAGCCAGTTGCAGCAACAAAACCCATCAATTGGGTACAAAATCAAATCTATTCGGGTGCGAATACCTGAGATCTATTATCACAGATTTTGCCAAAAAGAGCCGTAAGTAGTTTCAAGCTTCTTTTATTTCTTTTGTTTTCATTGAAGTCTAATCTAGATTGAAATGGGAATGAAAAACCACGAACTGGTCCCAGGCTCACTTGGTGTCATATGAACGTAGAAAGAAATGTAACTTGTTTGGATTCAAAATGAAAATTTTTTTTATATGAGCAATCTATTTTTAGATGACAGCTTCTAACCAACACTGGTTATGTCTTCATTTGGTATTCAAATCGGCAATGGAAAAGATTCCAACATCTACGTTGTACCTGACGAAGAGGGAAATCCCATTTGTTTGAAATTACATTGTCTTGGAAGAACCTGCTTCCGAAACGTCAATGAAAAGAGAGGGCGTAGAAATAAGGCATCTTGGTTGTATATGCCCAGATAATAAATAAAATAATAAATAAAATTATACAAAATAAAAATAATTATATGTTTATCATAGTCGTCCTTATTATATATTGTATGTTCAAAATGCAACAATAGTGAGAAAATTCAAAATAAAAATAAAGACATCTCTGAACCTAGAAGTCCTTGAAAAAAGATAAATACATTTCCAGAATCAAGTTTGCATCCGGCAAGAAACTGCATTCAAAAGTTTTCTATTTAGAATGAAGATTCAAAAAATTGTCTTTTGAAAACCAAATGCAACGATATTGAGAAAATTGAAAATTTAATTATTGATATCTCCGAGCCTAGAAGTCCTAGAAAAAAGATAAATACATTTCCAGAATCAAGTATGCATCCGACAAGAAACTGCATTCAAAGTTTTCTATTTAGAATGAATATTCAAAAAATTATCTCTTGAAAACCCAATGCAACAATAGTGAGAAAATTGAAAATTAAATTAAGGATATTTCCAAACCTAGAAGTCCTAGAAAAAGATATATAAATTTCCAGAATCAGGATTGCATTTGAAACTGCATTCAAAGTTTTCTATTTAGAATGAAGATTAAAAAAATTGTCTTTTGAAAACCAAATGCACAGAATTCAAAATTTGTTTTGAATTATTTAGAATTACTACATATAAAATATAAATTTATCGTCGCTGGTGTTTTTTTTTTATTTGTTTGTTACATAATTCGATGAATTTTATTTGTTGAAATCAAAGAAAATATAACGAAATAAAAATTATTAGTATAATTTTCCTCAAAAAAAAAAACAACAGAAAATATTTTAAACAATGTCGTTATACAGAATTGTTAAAAGAAAAATGACGCCTTTGTTTCAACAGAAGGTGTTGATTTGACTTTTGCTTTCGCTGCTGAATCTGATTCGATGGTTACCTTTTTCTTAGCACCCTTTCCCGTCTTGGCACTTTTTTAGAGGTTATTTGGGGTGTTGACGAGTTCCTTGAGTTCAGGTTGAGCTATACTGTGTTCGCGGGCAAAGTTTTTCTCAGCGAATGGGATATCGGTAACCAAGTTGACACTATTTGGCATTAGCAGGACAGTATGTTTGAATTTTGCCACTTTTTAGTTGGTTTTTCATACAACACCCGGAATGGTTCAATCATCTTATGAGAAACACATTCAACAAAACCCATTCAAGCCTTCGTCTCCTCATCAAGTGTCATATCGTATTAACCTCAGCTAGAAGTGCTCTTGATGCATTCAATTTGAGTTGATAGTTTTCATGGATTTTCTCATAGATTGAAATGTTGGTGTCCTTCTCACGACCAACTCCTTCCCCTGAGCTAACAATTACATCGATAGCCTAGACTTCGTGGGTTTCAAAGTACATTAATCGTGCTCCTTGCGTTATGCCTCGCTTGGGTTCTGAATAATTGTTTTCTCACCGTTGATTTTGAATTGTTTCGTTGATGATTGAGCATACCTTCAATTGGTTTGCATTTATATGATTCGGCAACTTGTTGTACGGCTTCAGTGATTGCATAGTTACTAACTCCATCTTTAATTAGCCTTAATGCAGCTCGTACTGGCCAGTAAGCTGCAAGGGTAACATCAGCCTTTTTGCCTGTCACTTTGTTATCACTCGATGTTCCAACGACAATGGTGTGTGCTGCTACAGCAATAAATCCATCAATATGGGCACCAAATCTATTTTTACAACATCTCCTTCCTTAAAAATGCAATCGGGATCATTCTTGGTGGTCGAGAATGGACACACACAATTTTTGACTGATACACACGTTGGGAATGCAATTCCTTTTTTTAAGTATTTTTTCTTTTTGTACACTTTGGGTGTTTCTTCAGTGATTTGGCTATCACTCTTTGTACAAATGTCCCTCACAGAGGCGTCAGCAACACAGAGATCGATGACTGATTTTAAAATTTTATAAACAATTTTACCAGCCAGTTTATATTTGGTCACAACTAAATCCTCGGCAATAGTTTTCTCGCGGTAAAATGTAAATATTTCATACATTTTGTTGACGTTTTAGAATCTTACCTCCACCAAACCAGTGATTGCATAGTTACTAACTCCATCTTTAATTAGCCTTAATGCAGCTCGTACTGGCCAGTAAGCTGCAAGGGTAACATCAGCCTTTTTGCCTGTCACTTTGTTATCACTCGATGTTCCAACGACAATGGTGTGTGCTGCTACAGCAATAAATCCATCAATATGGGCACCAAATCTATTTTTACAACATCTCCTTCCTTAAAAATGCAATCGGGATCATTCTTGGTGGTCGAGAATGGACACACACAATTTTTGACTGATACACACGTTGGGAATGCAATTCCTTTTTTTAAGTATTTTTTCTTTTTGTACACTTTGGGTGTTTCTTCAGTGATTTGGCTATCACTCTTTGTACAAATGTCCCTCACAGAGGCGTCAGCAACACAGAGATCGATGACTGATTTTAAAATTTTATAAACAATTTTACCAGCCAGTTTATATTTGGTCACAACTAAATCCTCGGCAATAGTTTTCTCGCGGTAAAATGTAAATATTTCATACATTTTGTTGACGTTTTAGAATCTTACCTCCACCAAACTCCAAAATATCGAGCGGGACATGTTCAACCAACAGCATTTTTTCTAAACGCGTTTATGGAGAAGCGCATTCACGTCGCATGACGCGACGACTTTTCGTCGGATCCCAAGGATATCGCAGTGTTTTTCTTTTTAAGTTTGTAGAATTAATAATTTAGTAACTTTCTCAATTAGTAAAAATAAAATAAAACTGATATTTTCTGTAGAAATTGCTTAAATTTTTACTTGCGAATACAGGTACTATAATGCAAGTTATGCATTCGTGCAGATTAAAAACTTTGAGATAACTATCAAGCATGACATTACGATGATAGAGAAACATATTTGAGTTACTGGCAAAATTCTGTCCGTCTGTCTGTCTGTCTGTCTTTCTGTCTGTCTGAACGGATGTATTTTGGACAGCAGCCTAAATGGTTGGGCCAACCGTCTTCAAATTTTGAACTTAAGGTTATTTTGACATTCTACAGAGGAGTTTTTTCAATTTTTTCTTAGCTCAAAAATTAACAGAACCTGTCATATAACCGTTATGTAAAAGCTTATTTTTCTCGAAAATGGCTCTAAGATTTTTTATAAAAAAAATCAGTGTACTAGAGTAGGTATGCATTATATTTTGGTGAAAAAAAATTAATATGGTGGGCTAAAAAGGGTGCCTCTCATAGGACCGGTTTTTTTTCTTCGACTTTTTCGAAAACTGGTGATCCGATTACAATCAAAATTGATATTCAAGAAGATGTAGGTAAACTGTGTAATTTTGCATAAATTTTTTTTTCGAAAACTTTTTTTTTGTATTTTTAATATTTAAAAACAATTTTTTTTTTTGAAAAATCAATATTTTGAAAACGGGTAAGTAATTTTTTTTTTAATTTTGTTTTTAGATGTACGTTATTTTTGTGCTTGAGTTTGTATTCTTGAATTATTTTTTTAATTATATAAAAAAAACTTGTTTAGAAAAGCGTTTTATTTAAAAACGGCTCTAACGATTTCGAAAAAAAAAATTACACTTTTTCATATTTCTTAAAGAAATAAAATGGCGTTTAAATTTTTCCGCTGAAAACTATTTTACGCACTTTTTTCAATCAATCAAAAGTCAGAAAAATCGAATATAATCTTTGAAGTTTAAAAATTTTAAAATTTTATTCCAAGCTGTGACCGCACATAAGAGCAAGTATGTGCGATCCAGTCCTGCAATTTATTTTTAATCAATTTTCGTTCGTTTTTCTTTAGTGATTTTGGCATTTCAGACAATTCTTTCGTAAAAATACGGGAAATTCATTTACAAAAAATGGGCACGACTGGGTCGCACTTACTTGCTCTTAAGTGCCTAATTACATTGGACGGCAAGATCTTTGACAAAAACAAATAACATTTACTTTGAAAATAACACAGTTTGAACTTATAAAAACTATCAAAACTACAAAATTTAACAGTTTATAGTAAGAATGAAATAGGCCATCACGCGTTGATAGAATCCTGTTTTTATTTTTTTTTTTTTTTTATTTTGGTATGCAGTTTTTTAGAGTTTATTAATATACATACATGTGATTATAAAATTAAAAAATATTTTTTTGATTAGTTTCAAAAATTTATTTTTATTAGAAAAAAAAAAGTTATTCAAAATTTGGCTGTCTGAATCTTCTCAAATATAAAATTTGACAGAAATCCATAGAGTCTGTCACGGTAAAATTTCCTTCCTTATAATTCCCTTCCCTCAGTTGCCTTGTTCAGGTTGCTGAAAGAGACAAGGGCAGCCAGGGTCCATCACCCCTCGATCGTCGATCACGAACCGACGCTGATGTCACTCATTTTTTTGAGAATGGCCGAGTGCCCAACGTAAAACAATGTTTGTAATCTGTTGCATTTCATTTATTTATTTATTATTTATTTATTGTAAGTGGAAAAAGAATGGAACGTCGAATTGAGTTTAATTAACGACAAGCGATTGGGTAGACGGAAAATCCAGGGAAAACTGTCCTTCTTCTTTCTGGGTTTTAGTGTTTAAATTCAACTAGAACCAATTCTTCTTAGTAATCATTTTAGGTATTCGGTGGGGAATATTACGCGGATAGAAATTTCCTTAAAATGTTGTTTAGCCTTCTTCTTACTATTTGCCTTGAATTGGGTACTGGATGCGTTCATGGAATCGCCGTGACCTGGAAGTGATACTTGCGTGCGGCGAAGTCCATGACGTAACCATGACTTGCATTTTTATGTAAGAAAGTCGTGAGTAAGCAGGACAGCGATACTTCGACATGTTGGCGCTCTTCAGCAAACTTGCTTTTGAATGGCTGATGATGACATGATTCGACGTCCGCAAGTCCGGATTGGCTGAAAGGACTGACAAATCGAACAAAGGAGATTTTGTTCAGGAAAAAAAGAGTCTCTTTTTGTTTGTCGTTACAGTGGTGAAGACATAAAACAAACAAAATTACATCGAGGAAGGAAAAATTAAATTTTAAGGAAATAAAGAAGTGAAAAATTTTGTTGAAGGGGAAGAAGTTAATTAAAAAAAAGTATTAATAAGGAAAAGGAGTTTCGATATAAAAAAAGAAAGGAGAATTGGAACGAGAAGGAGGGTTTACAGCGTGGAAAGGAAAGAAAGGAGATAGGACAGCTAAGTATTTGATATTTGTGGATTGATTTTTGTTTAAACATATTTTCTCTGGTGAGTTGATTCATATTTTTATAATCGTTTGTCGTTTTTCAAAAAAATATTATTGGATTCCGAAGAATTACGGAATTGTTTTTTTTTGTACTTTTACGGTTTTCACGTCTTTGTGCATCTACACCGATCTAATCTTTGTTCCCTGTTTTTTGAAAAGATTTTGGGTTTTTCTCCTATAAATAGTAAGGTTTCCCAAACATTAATAAATTAAGATAATTTAAAAAAAAAAATCATCTCAACCTTTCATTTAAAAAAAAAAGTTCATAATTGTTTTTCCATCGTTGCTTAAAACTAAATAAAAAAAAAGGTTTGCAATTTCCTTTTTCATATTTAATTTTATTTTTTTTCCGAAAAAAATTTCTGGTGCCCCTTCACTTACTAAAAGTAAATACGCCCCTGTGGCATCTGATCGTTTGCTCTTAATTTTCGATTTGACATATAAATCAGATCAACTCGTGGTTTGGACGTCGTCGTCATCGTCGTCGTAGTCTTTGTCGTTTCTTTATTTTGTGTGTAATAATTTTCTTGTTGTTAATAGTTCGGTTCGCGATAAGAAAAGTGTTACAAATTGGCACCCAAAACGTGGGGCTTTTTACTTTATTCATCACATCAAATTATTACGGTGGAAACATTTTTTTTATATTGGAAGAATCCCTACTGTGCTGTGTCAGAGTTTAGTTTTGTTTAGGGAGGTTTTTGTCCATAATTGTTGTTGTTCTTTTTTACGCTTCTCTATGATCGTAGTATCATGTTTAATTTTTATCTCGATTTTTTTATAATTACAAATCTTAAACATGCCTTATAGATCGCAAGTAAACAAATTATTTTACTAATTTTGAAAAATACGTTTTCAATAATATGAGCAAAAAATGTCAACTTATATAATAGTTTCTTCAATGATTAACAAAATGTTTTCGTCAATATCACCTGCGGCATTTGGAACTGTGTACGAACATAAGTACATATGTAATTTTGTCTTTCACCTAAGTAGTGAGCTAAACTACACACCTCACGTTTGTTTTATGTTTTTCTTATTTTCTTGTTTATTATAAAGCTTTTTTATAAATTAATAACCACCAAAACTTTGAAATATAGCCACGAGATCTATTTTTCAGAACAAATAAAGAAGCTAATGGTCTCTGGCGGCCGCCATTTTACTTTGACTTTGACAGATGCGCAGAAGATTGCAAAAATAAAACCTCTATTGATATTACCTTAGATATTTGTACTGTGATATCATTCATTGTGTTTCGTGGTCTGTTTTGTATATCATTCATTGTCCGCGTAAAACAACAAAAAAAAATATTTTTGAGTTTTTTTTGTTCATTTTGATATATCATTCTGTTCTTGTTGACAACAACTGTCAGTAAATTGTTTTTTGTTTGCAGAATCAGTTTTTGTTTCGTCTTTTGTTCCGAAAGACAAGCAGACAATGCAATTGTTGCCACCGTGGAACATGACGAAGACGATGCAAGCTACGAAACTGACGAGAGTGATGATAATACATCGGACGACTATGATTTCTCCTATCTGAGTGGACTCTCCGAGGTATCAGGCAAAGAATGGAAGCCAGTTGCAGCAACAAAACCCATCAATTGGGTACAAAATCAAATCCATTCGGGTGCGAATACCTGAGATCTATTATCACAGATTTTGCCAAAAAGAGCCGTAAGTAGTTTCAAGCTTCTTTTATCTCTTTTGTTTTCATTGAAGTCTAATCTAGATTGAAACGGGAATGAAAAACCACGAACTGGTCCCAGGCTCACTTGGTGTCATATGAACGTAGAAAGAAATGTAACTTGTTTGAATTCAAAATAAAAAAATTATTTATATGAGCAATCTATTTTCAGATGATGGCTTCTAACCAACACTGGTTATGTCTTCATTTGGCATACAAATCGGCATTGGAAAAAATTCCAACATCTAAGTTGTAGCTGACGAAGAGGGAAATCCCATTTGTTTGAAATTACATTGTCTTGGAAGAACCTGCTGCCGAAACATCAAGGAAAAGAGAAACTATCATGCGCGTAGACATAAGGCATCTTGGTTGTATATGCATTGTATATACACTGCCTATAGTACTATCATGAAGCATCATTTTTTAGTTCTGAATCAAGTCGCAATGAGGCGTGCTGAAATTGCCAATTGGCGTGAATATAGAATAAGTACAGAAAAAAATTTATTTATTATTATTTAATACTGGTAAAATACCGGATAAGGTTCTCGTCTTCACTATTTAGAGTTAGTTTCGAATCAACCAGGAAGATGGCCAGACGAAAAATGACCACCATGAGAGTACTATAGAAAATGTATGTACAATGGTATATGTCCAGATAATAAATAAAATAATAAATAAAATTATAAAAAATAAAAATAATTATGTGTTTATCATATTCGTCCTTATTATTTATTGTATGTTCCAAATGCAACAATAGTCAGACAAATAAAAATAAAAATAAGGACATCTCCGAACCTAGAAGTCATTGAAAAAAGATAAATACATTTCCAGAATCAAGTTTGCATCCGGCAAGAAACTGCATTCAAAAGTTTTCTATTTAGAATGAAGATTCAAAAAATTGTCTTTTGAAAACCAAATTCAACGATAGTGAGAAAATTGAAAATTTAATTAATGATATCTCCGAGCCTAGAAGTCCTAGAAAAAAGATAAATACATTTCCAGAATCAAGTATGCATCCGACAAGAAACTGCATTCAAAGTTTTCTATTTAGAATGAAGATTCAAAAAATTATCTTTTGAAAACCAATAGCATATTTCCAAACCTAGAAGCCTTAGAAAAAAGATATATAAATTTCCAGAACCAGGATTGCATTTGAAACTGCATTCAAAGTTTTCTATTTAGAATGAAGATTAAAAAAATTGTCTTTTTTTTTTTTTCTTAAAACTAGCTAAGAATGTCATCTAAATTAACTTACTGGCCCTATACGGGCGCTCTAAATTATTCTCTAACTTAATTTTAATTGCCTTTCGGCCGAAAAAAAAGAAAAAAAATTTTCTTTTGAAATCCAATTGCACAGAATTCAAATTTTGTTTTGAATTATTTAGAATTACTACATATAAAATATAAATTTATCGTCGCTGGTGTTTTATTTTTTTTATTTGTTTGTTACATAATTCGATGAATTTTATTTGTTGAAATCAAAGAAAGTATAACGAAATAAAAATTATTAGTATAATTTTCCTCAAAAAAAAAAAACAACAACAGAAAATATTTTAAACAATGTCGTTATACAAAATTGTTCAAAGAAAAATGATGCCTTTGTTTCAACAGCAGGTGTTGATTTGACTTTTGCTTTCGCTGCTGAATCTGATTCGATGGTTACCTTTTTCTTAGCACCCTTTCCCGTCTTGGCACTTTTTTAGGGGTTAATTGGGGTGTTGACGAGTTCCTTTGTTCAGGTTGAGCTATACTGTGTTCGTGGGCAAAGTTTTTCTCAGCGAATGGGATATCGGTAACCAAGTTGATACTATTTGGCATTAGCAGGACAGTATGTTTGAATTTTGCCACTTTTTAGTTGGTTTTTCATACAACACCCGGAATGGTTCAATCATCTTATGAGAAACACATTCAACAACACCCATTCAAGCCTTCGTCTCCTCATCAAGTGTCATATCGTATTAACCTCAGCTAGAAGTGCTCTTGATGCATTCAATTTGAGTTGATAGTTTTCATCGATCTTCTTATAGATTGAAATGTTTGTGTCCTTCTCACGACCAACTCCTTCCCCTGAGCTAACAATTACATCGATAGCCTGGACTTCGTTGGTTTTTAAAGTACATTAATCGTGCTTCTTGCGTTATGCATCGCTTGGGTTCTGAATAATTGTTTTCTCACCGTCGATTTTGAATTGTTTCGTTGATGATTGAGCATACCTTCAATTGGTTTGCATTTATATGATTCGGCAACTTGTTGTACGGCTTCAGTGATTGCAAAGTTACTAACTCCATCTTCAATTAGCCTTAATGCAGCTCGTACTGGCCAGTAAGCTGCAAGGGTAACATCAGCCTTTTTGCCTGTCACTTTGTTATCACTCGATGTTCCAACGACAATGGTGTGTGCTGCTACAGCAATAAATCCATCAATATGGGCACCAAATCTATTTTTACAACATCTCCTTCCTTAAAAATGCAATCGGGATCATTCTTGGTGGTCGAGAATGGACACACACAATTTTTGACTGATACACACGTTGGGAATGCAATTCCTTTTTTTAAGTATTTTTTCTTTTTGTACACTTTGGGTGTTTCTTCAGTGATTTGGCTATCACTCTTTGTACAAATGTCCCTCACAGAGGCGTCAGCAACACAGAGATCGATGACTGATTTTAAAATTGTATAAACAATTTTAACAGCCAGTTTATATTTGGTCACAACTAAATCCTCGGCAATAGTTTTCTCGCGGTAAAATGTAAATATTTCATACATTTTGTTGACGTTTTAGAATCTTACCTCCACCAAACTCCAAAATATCGAGCGGGACATGTTCAACCAACAGCATTTTTTCTAAACGCGTTTATGGAGAAGCGCATTCACGTCGCATGACGCGACGACTTTTCGTCGGATCCCAAGGATATCGCAGTGTTTTTCTTTTTAAGTTTGTAGAATTAATAATTTAGTAACTTTCTCAATTAGTAAAAATAAAATAAAACTGATATTTTCTGTAGAAATTGCTTAAATTTTTACTTGCGAATACAGGTACTATAATGCAAGTTATGCATTCGTGCAGATTAAAAACTTTGAGATAACTATCAAGCATGACATTACGATGATAGAGAAACATATTTGAGTTACTGGCAAAATTCTGTCCGTCTGTCTGTCTGTCTGTCTTTCTGTCTGTCTGAACGGATGTATTTTGGACAGCAGCCTAAACGGTTGGGCCAACCGTCTTCAAATTTTGAACTTAAGGTTATTTTGACATTCTACAGAGGAGTTTTTTCAATTTTTTCTTAGCTCAAAAATTAACAGAACCTGTCATATAACCGTTATGTAAAAGCTTATTTTTCTCGAAAATGGCTCTAAGATTTTTTATAAAAAAAATCAGTGTACAAGTTTAGGTATGCATTATATTTTGGTGAAAAAAAATTAATATGGTGGGCTAAAAAGGGTGCCTCTCATAGGACCGGTTTTTTTTCTTCGACTTTTTCGAAAACTGGTGATCCGATTACAATCAAAATTGATATTCAAGAAGATGTAGGTAAACTGTGTAATTTTGCATTAATTTTTTTTTTGAAAACTTTTTTTTTGTATTTTTAATATTTAAAAACAAATTTTTTTTTTGAAAAATCAATATTTTGAAAACGGGTAAGTAAATTTTTTTTTAATTTTGTTTTTAGATGTACGTTATTTTTGTGCTTGAGTTTGTATTCTTGAATTATTTTTTTAATTATTTAAAAAAAACTTGTTTAGAAAAGCGTTTTATTTAAAAACGGCTCTAACGATTTCGAAAAAAAAAATTACACTTTTTCACATTTCTTAAAGAAATAAAATGGCGTTTAAATTTTTCCGCTGAAAACTATTTTACGCACTTTTTTCAATCAATCAAAAGTCAGAAAAATCGAATATAATCTTTGAAGTTCCCTTAATAATTTTAAAATTTTATTCCAAGCTGTGACAGGCACATAAGAGCAAGTATGTGCGATCCAGTCCTGCAATTTATTTTTAATCAATTTTCGTTCGTTTTTCTTTAGTGATTTTGGCATTTCAGACAATTCTTTCGTAAAAATACGGGAAATTCATTTACAAAAAATGGGCACGACTGGGTCGCACTTACTTGCTCTTAAGTGCCTAATTATATTGGACGGCAAGATCTTTGACAAAAACAAATAACATTTACTTTGAAAATAACACAGTTTGAACTTATAAAAACTATCAAAACTACAAAATTTAACAGTTTATAGTAAAAATGAAATAGGCCATCACGCGTTGATAAAATCCTGTTTTTATTATTTTTTTTTTTTTATTTTGGTATGCAGTTTTTTAGAGTTTATTAATATACATACATGTGATTATAAAATTAAAAAATATTTTTTTTGATTAATTTCAAAAATTAATTTTTATTAGAAAAAAAAGCTATTCAAAATTTTGATATGCAGAATTAATTTTGCTATCTGAATCTTCTCAAATATAAAATTTGACAGAAATCCATAGAGCGTGTCACGGTAAAATTTACCGCGATAAAAAACCGGTCTTTTTTATTTTCTTCCTTTCTTATAATTCCCTTCCCTCAGTTGCTTTGTTCAGGTTGCTGAAAGAGACAAGGGCAGCCAGGGTCCATCACCCCTCGGTCATTTCTTTCAGTGACATGGTGTTAAATCACGATCGTTGCTACACTCTGCTTTTATACCAAGGGACTGTGAAGAGGAGTGGATATGATATTATTCGAAGTGACAGACGGATGGTCTGGAAGATCCCCAATCGGAGAATTTGGATTTTATCCACAATGACGGACGAGAAGAGAAGCGCGGTAGACACTTAGTCCCCGACGCTGATGTCACTCATTTTGTTGAGAATGGCCGAGTGCCAACGTAAAACAATGTTTGTAATCTGTTGCATTTCATTTATTTATTTATTATTTATTTATTGTAAAAAAATGGCGAATGGAATGGTGGTGAAATGGTGGAAAAAGAATGGAACGTCGAGATTGAGTTTAATTAACGACAAGCGATTGGGTAGACGGAAAATCCAGGGAAAACTATCCTTCTTCTTTCTGGGTTTTAGTGTTTAAATTCAACTCGAACCAATTCTTCTTAGTAATCATTTTAGGTATTCTGTGAGGAATATTACGCGGATAGAAATTTCCTTAAAATTTTGTTTAACCTTCTTCTTACTATTTGCCTTGGATTGGGTACTGGATGCGTTCATGGAATTGCCGTGACCTGGAAGTGATACCAGCGTGCGGCGAAGTCCATGACGTAACCATGACTTGCATTTTTGTGGGAGAAAGTCGTGAGTAAGCAGGACAGCGATACTTCGACTTGTTGACGCTCTTCAGCATTCTTGCTGTTGAATGGCTGATGATGACATGATTCGAAGTCTGCAAGTCCGGATTGGCTGAAAGGACTGACAAATCGAACAAAGGAGAGATTGTTCAGGAAAAAAAGAGTCCTGAAGACTCACTTTATGTTTGTCGTTAGAGTGGTGAAGACATAAAACAAACAAAATTACATCGAGGAAGGAAAAATAAAATTTTAAGGAAATAAAGAGTACAAAATTTTGTTGAAGAGGAAGAAGTTAATTAAAAAAAAGTATTAATAAGGAAAAGGAGTTTCGATATAAAAAAAATAAAGGAGAATTGGAACGAGAAGGAGGGTTTACAACGTGGAAAGGAAAGAAAGGAGATAGGACAGCTAAGTATTTGATATTTGTGGATTGATTTTTGTTTAAACATATTTTCTCTGGTGAGTTGATTCATATTTCGTTTATGGTTTTTCAAAAAAATATTATTGGATTCCGAAGAATTACGGAATTGTTTTTTTTTTGTACTTTTACCGTTTTCACGTCTTTGTGCATTCAGGAACCGTATTTTAACGGTCCATTCTTTTTCTACACTGATCTAGTCTTTGTTCCCTGTTTTTTGAAAAGATTTTGGGTTTTTCTCCTATAAATAGTAAGGTTTCCCAAACATTAATAAATTAAGATAATTTAAAAAAAAAATCATCTCAATCTTTCATTTTAAAAAAAAGTTCATAATTTTTCTTCCATCGTTGCTTAAAACTAAAGAAAAAAAAGGTTTGCAATTTCCTTTTTCATATTTAATTTTATTTTTTTTCCGAAAAAAATTTCTAGTGCCCCTTCACTTATTAAAAGTAAAAACGCCGCTGTGGCATCTGATCGTTCGCTCTTAATTTCCGATTTGACATATAAACCAGATCAACTCGTGGTTTGGACGTCGTCGTCATCGTCGTCGTAGTCTTTGTCATTTCTTTATTTTGTGTGTAATAATTTTTTTTTTGTTAATTGTTCGGTTCGCGATAAGAAAAGTGTTACAAATTGGCACCCAAAACGTAGGGCTTTTTAGTTTATTTATCACATCAAATTATTACGATGGAAACATATTTTTTATATTGCAAGAATCCCTACTGTGCTGTGTCAGAGTTAAGTTTTGTTTAGGGAGGTTTTTGTCCATAATTGTTGTTGTTCTTTTTTACGCTTCTCTATGATCGTAGTATCATGTTTAATTTTTATCTCGATTTTTTTATAATCACAAATCTTAAACATGCCTTATAGATCGCAAGTAAACAAATTATTTTACTTATTTTGAAAAATTCATTTTCAATAATATGAACAAAAAATGTCAACTTATATAATAGTTTCTTCAATGATTAACAAAATGTTTTCGTCAATATCACCTGCGGCATTTGGAACTGTGTACGTACATAAGTACATACGTAATTTTGTCTTTCACCTAAGTAGTGAACTAAACTACACACCTCACGGTTGTTTTATGTTTTTCTTATTTTCTTGTTTATTATAAAGCTTTTTAATAAATTAATAACCACCAAAACTTTGAAATATAGCCACGAGATCTATTTTTCAGAACAAATAAAGAAGCTAATGGTCTCTGGCGGCCGCCATTTTAATTTGATTTTGACAGATGCGCAGAAGATTGCAAAAATAAAACCTCTAATGATATTTCCTTAGATATTTGTACTGTGATATCATTCATTGTGTTTCGTGGTCTGTTTTGTATATCATTCATTGTCCGCGTAAAACAACAAAAAAAAAATTGTGGTGAGTTTTGTTCATTTTGATATATCATTCTGTTTTTGTTGACAACAACTGTCACTAAATTGTTTTTTGTTTGCAGAATCAGTTTTTGTTTCGTCTTTTGTTCCGAAAGACAAGCAGACAATGCAATTGTTGCCACCGTGGAACATAACGAAGACGATGCAAGCTACGAAACTGACGAGAGTGATGATAATACATCGGACGACTATGATTTCTCCTATCTGAGTGGACTCTCCGAGGTATCAGGCAAAGAATGGAAGCCAGTTGCAGCAACAAAACCCATCAATTGGGTACAAAATCAAATCCATTCGGGTGCGAATACCTGAGATCTATTATCACAGATTTTGCCAAAAAGAGCCGTAAGTAGTTTCAAGCTTCTTTTATCTCTTTTGTTTTCATTGAAGTCTAATCTAGATTGAAATGGGAATGGAAAACCACGAACTGGTCCCAGACTCACTTGGTGTCATATGAACGTAGAAAGAAATGTAACTTGTTTGGATTCAAAATGAAAAATTTGTTTATATGAGCAATCTATTTTCAGATGACAGCTTCTAACCAACGCTGGTTATGTCTTCATTTGGTATTCAAATCGGCATTGGAAAAGATTCCAACATCTACGTTGTAGCTGACGAAGAGGGAAATCCCATTTGTTTGAAATTACATTGTCTTGGAAGAACCTGCTTCCGAAACGTCAATGAAAAGAGAGAAAAGAGAGAGCGTAGACATAAGGCATCTTGGTTGTATATGCCCATATAATAAATAAAATAATAAATTAAATTATACAAAATAAAAATAATTATATGTTAATCAAGATTGCATTTGAAACTGCATTCAAAGTTTTCTATTTAGAATGAAGATTAAAAAAATTGTCTTTTGAAAACCAAATGCACAGAATTCAAAATTTGTTTTGAATTATTTAGAATTACTACATATAAAATATAAATTTATCGTCGCTGGTGTTTTTTTTTATTTGTTTGTTACATAATTCGATGAATTTTATTTGTTGAAATCAAAGAAAATATAACGAAATAAAAATTATTAGTATAATTTTCCTCAAAAAAATAAACAGCAAATATTTTAAACAATGTCGTTATACAGAATTGTTAAAAGAAAAATGATGCCTTTGTTTCAACTGCAGGTGTTGATTTGACTTTTGCTTTCGCTGCTGAATCTGATTCGATGGTTACCTTTTTCTTAGCACCCTTTCCCGTCTTGGCACTTTTTTAGGGGTTATTTGGGGTGTTGACGAGTTCCTTGAGTTCAGGTTGAGCTATACTGTGTTCGCGGGCAAAGTTTTTCTCAGCGAATGGGATATCGGTAACCAAGTTGACACTATTTGGCATTAGCAGGACAGTATGTTTGAATTGTGCCACTTTTTAGTTGGTTTTTCATACAACACCCGGAATGGTTCAATCATCTTATGAGAAACACATTCAACAACACCCATTCAAGCCTTCGTCTCCTCATCAAGTGTCATATCGTATTAACCTCAGCTAGAAGTGCTCTTGATGCATTCAATTTGAGTTGATAGTTTTCATGGATTTTCTCATAGATTGAAATGTTGGTGTCCTTCTCACGACCAACTCCTTCCCCTGAGCTAACAATTACATCGATAGCCTAGACTTCGTGGGTTTCAAAGTACATTAATCGTGCTCCTTGCGTTATGCCTCGCTTGGGTTCTGAATAATTGTTTTCTCACCGTCGATTTTGAATTGTTTCGTTGATGATTGAGCATACCTTCAATTGGTTTGCATTTATATGATTCGGCAACTTGTTGTACGGCTTCAGTGATTGCATAGTTACTAACTCCATCTTTAATTAGCCTTAATGCAGCTCGTACTGGCCAGTAAGCTGCAAGGGTAACATCAGCCTTTTTGCCTGTCACTTTGTTATCACTCGATGTTCCAACGACAATGGTGTGTGCTGCTACAGCAATAAATCCATCAATATGGGCACCAAATCTATTTTTACAACATCTCCTTCCTTAAAAATGCAATCGGGATCATTCTTGGTGGTCGAGAATGGACACACACAATTTTTGACTGATACACACGTTGGGAATGCAATTCCTTTTCTTAAGTATTTTTTCTTTTTGTACACTTTGGGTGTTTCTTCAGTGATTTGGCTATCACTCTTTGTACAAATGTCCCTCACAGAGGCGTCAGCAACACAGAGATCGATGACTGATTTTAAAATTTTATAAACAATTTTACCAGCCAGTTTATATTTGGTCACAACTAAATCCTCGGCAATAGTTTTCTCGCGGTAAAATGTAAATATTTCATACATTTTGTTGACGTTTTAGAATCTTACCTCCACCAAACTCCAAAATATCGAGCGGGACATGTTCAACCAACAGCATTTTTTCTAAACGCGTTTATGGAGAAGCGCATTCACGTCGCATGACGCGACGACTTTTCGTCGGATCCCAAGGATATCGCAGTGTTTTTCTTTTTAAGTTTGTAGAATTAATAATTTAGTAACTTTCTCAATTAGTAAAAATAAAATAAAACTGATATTTTCTGTAGAAATTGCTTAAATTTTTACTTGCGAATACAGGTACTATAATGCAAGTTATGCATTCGTGCAGATTAAAAACTTTGAGATAACTATCAAGCATGACATTACGATGATAGAGAAACATATTTGAGTTACTGGCAAAATTCTGTCCGTCTGTCTGTCTGTCTGTCTGAACGGATGTATTTTGGACAGCAGCCTAAACGGTTGGGCCAACCGTCTTCAAATTTTGAACTTAAGGTTATTTTGACATTCTACAGAGGAGTTTTTTCAATTTTTTCTTAGCTCAAAAATTAACAGAACCTGTCATATAACCGTTATGTAAAGGCTTATTTTTCTCGAAAATGGCTCTAAGATTTTTTATAAAAAAAATCAGTGTACTAGTGTAGGTATGCATTATATTTTGGTGAAAAAAAATTAATATGGTGGGCTAAAAAGGGTGCCTCTCATAGGACCGGTTTTTTTTCTTCGACTTTTTCGAAAACTGGTGATCCGATTACAATTAAAATTGATATTCAAGAAGATGTAGGTAAACTGTGTAATTTTGCATAAATTTTTTTTTCGAAAACTTTTTTTTTGTATTTTTAATATTTAAAAACAAAATTTTTTTTTGAAAAATCAATATTTTGAAAACGGGTAAGTAAATTTTTCTTTAATTTTGTTTTTAGATGTACGTTATTTTTGTGCTTGAGTTTGTATTCTTGAATTATTTTTTTAATTATTTAAAAAAAACTTGTTTAGAAAAGCGTTTTATTTAAAAACGGCTCTAACGATTTCGAAAAAAAAAATTACACTTTTTCACATTTCTTAAAGAAATAAAATGGCGTTTAAATTTTTCCGCTGAAAACTATTTTACGCACTTTTTTCAAACAATCAAAAGTCAGAAAAATCGAATATAATCTTTGAAGTTCCCTTAATAATTTTAAAATTTTATTCCAAGCTGTGACCGCACATAAGAGCAAGTATGTGCGATCCAGTCCTGCAATTTATTTTTAATCAATTTTCGTTCGTTTTTCTTTAGTGATTTTGGCACTTCAGACAATTCTTTCGTAAAAATACGGGAAATTCATTTACAAAAAATGGGCACGACTGGGTCGCACTTACTTGCTCTTAAGTGCCTAATTACATTGGACGGCAAGATCTTTGACAAAAACAAATAACATTTACTTTGAAAATAACACAGTTTGAACTTATAAAAACTATGAAAACTACAAAATTTAACAGTTTATAGTAAGAATGAAATAGGCCATCACGCGTTGATAGAATCCTGTTTTTATTTTATTTTTTTTTTTTATTTTGGTATGCAGTTTTTTAGAGTTTATTAATATACATACATGTGATTATAAAATTAAAAAATATTTTTTTTGATTAATTTCAAAAATTAATTTTTATTAGAAAAAAAAGCTATTCAAAATTTTGATATGCAGAATTAATTTTGCTATCTGAATCTTCTCAAATATAAAATTTGACAGAAATCCATAGAGCGTGTCACGGTAAAATTTACCGCGATAAAAAACCGGTCTTTTTTATTTTCTTCCTTTCTTATAATTTCCTTCCCTCAGTTGCTTTGTTCAGGTTGCTGAAAGAGACAAGGGCAGCCAGGGTCCATCACCCCTCGGTCATTTCTTTCAGTGACATGGTGTTAAATCACGATCGTTGCTACACTCTGCTTTTATACCAAGGGACTGTGAAGAGGAGTGGATATGATATTATTCGAAGTGACAGACGGATGGTCTGGAAGATCCCCAATCGGAGAATTTGGATTTTATCCACAATGACGGACGAGAAGAGAAGCGCGGTAGACACTTAGTCCCCGACGCTGATGTCACTCATTTTGTTGAGAATGGCCGAGTGCCAACGTAAAACAATGTTTGTAATCTGTTGCATTTCATTTATTTATTTATTATTTATTTATTGTAAGTGGAAAAAGAATGGAACGTCGAGATTGAGTTTAATTAACGACAAGCGATTGGGTAGACGGAAAATCCAGGGAAAACTGTCCTTCTTCTTTCTGGGTTTTAGTGTTTAAATTCAACTCGAACCAATTCTTCTTAGGAATCATTTTAGGTATTCGCTGAGGAATATTACGCGGATAGAAATTTCCTTAAAATTTTGTTTAACCTTCTTCTTACTATTTGCCTTGGATTGGGTACTGGATGCGTTCATGGAATTGCCGTGACCTGGAAGTGATACCAGCGTGCGGCGAAGTCCATGACGTAACCATGACTTGCATTTTTGTGGGAGAAAGTCGTGAGTAAGCAGGACAGCGATACTTCGACTTGTTGGCGCTCTTCAGCATTCTTGCTGTTGAATGGCTGATGATGACATGATTCGAAGTCCGCAAGTCCGGATTGGCTGAAAGGACTGACAAATCGAACAAAGGAGAGATTGTTCAGGAAAAAAAGAGTCCTGAAGACTCACTTTATGTTTGTCGTTAGAGTGGTGAAGACATAAAACAAACAAAATTACATCGAGGAAGGAAAAATAAAATTTTAAGGAAATAAAGAGTACAAAATTTTGTTGAAGAGGAAGAAGTTAATTAAAAAAAAGTGTTAATAAGGAAAAGGAGTTTCGATATAAAAAAAATAAAGGAGAATTGGAACGAGAAGGAGGGTTTACAACGTGGAAAAGAAAGAAAGGAGATAGGACAGCTAAGTATTTGATATTTGTGGATTGATTTTTGTTTAAACATATTTTCTCTGGTGAGTTGATTCATATTTCGTTTATGGTTTTTCAAAAAAATATTATTGGATTCCGAAGAATTACGGAATTGTTTTTTTTTGTACTTTTACCGTTTTCACGTCTTTGTGCATTCAGGAACCGTATTTTAACGGTCCATTCTTTTTCTACACTGATCTAGTCTTTGTTCCCTGTTTTTTGAAAAGATTTTGGGTTTTTCTCCTATAAATAGTAAGGTTTCCCAAACATTAATAAATTAAGATAATTTAAATCTTTCATTTTAAAAAAAGTTCCATCGTTGCTTAAAACTAAAGAAAAAAAAGGTTTGCAATTTCCTTTTTCATATTTAATTTTATTTTTTTTCCGAAAAAAATTTCTAGTGCCCCTTCACTTATTAAAAGTAAATACGCCCCTGTGGCATCTGATCGTTCGCTCTTAATTTCCGATTTGACATATAAACCAAATCAACTCGTGGTTTGGACGTCGTCGTCATCGTCGTCGTAGTCTTTGTCATATCTTTATTTTGTGTGTAATAATTTTTTTTTTTGTTAATTGTTCGGTTCGCGATAAGAAAAGTGTTACAAATTGGCACCCAAAACGTGGGGCTTTTTAGTTTATTTATCACATCAAATTATTACGATGGAAACATTTTTTTTATATTGCAAGAATCCCTACTGTGCTGTGTCAGAGTTAAGTTTTGTTTAGGGAGGTTTTTGTCAATAATTGTTGTTGTTCTTTTTTACGCTTCTCTATGATCGTAGTATCATGTTTAATTTTTATCTCGATTTTTTTATAATCACAAATCTTAAACATGCCTTATAGATCGCAAGTAAACAAATTATTTTACTTATTTTGAAAAATTCATTTTCAATAATATGAACAAAAAATGTCAACTTATATAATAGTTTCTTCAATGATTAACAAAATGTTTTCGTCAATATCACCTGCGGCATTTGGAACTGTGTACGTACATAAGTACATACGTAATTTTGTCTTTCACCTAAGTAGTGAACTAAACTACACACCTCACGGTTGTTTTATGTTTTTCTTATTTTCTTGTTTATTATAAAGCTTTTTAATAAATTAATAACCACCAAAACTTTGAAATATAGCCACGAGATCTATTTTTCAGAACAAATAAAGAAGCTAATGGTCTCTGGCGGCCGCCATTTTAATTTGATTTTGGCAGATGCGCAGAAGATTGCAAAAATAAAACCTCTAATGATATTACCTTAGATATTTGTACTGTGATATCATTCATTGTGTTTCGTGGTCTGTTTTGTATATCATTCATTGTCCGCGTAAAACAACAAAAAAAAATTGTGGTGAGTTTTGTTCATTTTGATATATCATTCTGTTTTTGTTGACAACAACTGTCACTAAATTGTTTTTTGTTTGCAGAATCAGTTTTTGTTTCGTCTTTTGTTCCGAAAGACAAGCAGACAATGCAATTGTTGCCACCGTGGAACATGACGAAGACGATGCAAGCTACGAAACTGACGAGAGTGATGATAATACATCGGAGGACTATGATTTCTCCTATCTGAGTGGACTCTCCGAGGTATCAGGCAAAGAATGGAAGCCAGTTGCAGCAACAAAACCCATCAATTGGGTACAAAATCAAATCCATTCGGGTGCGAATACCTGAGATCTATTATCACAGATTTTGCCAAAAAGAGCCGTAAGTAGTTTCAAGCTTCTTTTATCTCTTTTGTTTTCATTGAAGTCTAATCTAGATTGAAATGGGAATGGAAAACCACGAACTGGTCCCAGACTCACTTGGTGTCATATGAAAGAAATGTAACTTGTTTGGATTCAAAATGAAAAATTTGTTTATATGAGCAATCTATTTTCAGATGACAGCTTCTAACCAACGCTGGTTATGTCTTCATTTGGTATTCAAATCGGCATTGGAAAAGATTCCAACATCTACGTTGTAGCTGACGAAGAGGGAAATCCCATTTGTTTGAAATTACATTGTCTTGGAAGAACCTGCTTCCGAAACGTCAATGAAAAGAGAGAAAAGAGAGAGCGTAGACATAAGGCATCTTGGTTGTATATGCCCATATAATAAATAAAATAATAAATTAAATTATACAAAATAAAAATAATTATATGTTAATCAAGATTGCATTTGAAACTGCATTCAAAGTTTTCTATTTAGAATGAAGATTAAAAAAATTGTCTTTTGAAAACCAAATGCACAGAATTCAAAATTTGTTTTGAATTATTTAGAATTACTACATATAAAATATAAATTTATCGTCGCTGGTGTTTTTTTTTTATTTGTTTGTTACATAATTCGATGAATTTTATTTGTTGAAATCAAAGAAAATATAACGAAATAAAAATTATTAGTATAATTTTCCTCAAAAAAAAACAACAGAAAATATTTTAAACAATGTCGTTATACAGAATTGTTAAAAGAAAAATGATGCCTTTGTTTCAACAGCAGGTGTTGATTTGACTTTTGCTTTCGCTGCTGAATCTGATTCGATGGTTACCTTTTTCTTAGCACCCTTTCCCGTCTTGGCACTTTTTTAGGGGTTAATTGGGGTGTTGACGAGTTCCTTGAGTTCAGGTTGAGCTATACTGTGTTCGCGGGCAAAGTTTTTCTCAGCGAATGGGATATCGGTAACCAAGTTGACACTATTTGGCATTAGCAGGACAGTATGTTTGAATTGTGCCACTTTTTAGTTGGTTTTTCATACAACACCCGGAATGGTTCAATCATCTTATGAGAAACACATTCAACAACACCCATTCAAGCCTTCGTCTCCTCATCAAGTGTCATATCGTATTAACCTCAGCTAGAAGTGCTCTTGATGCATTCAATTTGAGTTGATAGTTTTCATGGATTTTCTCATAGATTGAAATGTTGGTGTCCTTCTCACGACCAACTCCTTCCCCTGAGCTAACAATTACATCGATAGCCTAGACTTCGTGGGTTTCAAAGTACATTAATCGTGCTCCTTGCGTTATGCCTCGCTTGGGTTCTGAATAATTGTTTTCTCACCGTCGATTTTGAATTGTTTCGTTGATGATTGAGCGTACCTTCAATTGGTTTGCATTTATATGATTCGGCAACTTGTTGTACGGCTTCAGTGATTGCATAGTTACTAACTCCATCTTTAATTAGCCTTAATGCAGCTCGTACTGGCCAGTAAGCTGCAAGGGTAACATCAGCCTTTTTGCCTGTCACTTTGTTATCACTCGATGTTCCAACGACAATGGTGTGTGCTGCTACAGCAATAAATCCATCAATATGGGAACCAAATCTATTTTTACAACATCTGCTTCCTTAAAAATGCAATCGGGATCATTCTTGGTGGTCGAGAAAGGACACACACAATTGTTGTCTGATACACACGTTGGGAATGCAATTCCTTTTTTGAAGTATTTTTTCTTTTTGTACACTTTGGGTGTTTCTTCAGTGATTTGACTATCACTCTTTGTACAAATGTCCCTCACAGAGAGAGGCGTCAGCAACACAGAGATCGATGACTGATTTTAAAATTTTATAAACAATTTTACCAGCCAGTTTATTTTGGGTCACAACTAAATCCTCGACAATGGTTTTCTCGCGGTAAAATGTAAATATTTCATATATTTTGTTGACGTTTTAGAAACTAACCTCCACCAAACTCCAAAATATCGAGCAGGACATGTTCTACCAAAAGCATTTTTTCTAAACGCGTTTATGGAGAAGCGCATTCACGTCGCATAACGCGACGACTTTTCGTCGGATCCCAAGGATATCGCAGTGTTTTTCTTTTTAAGTTTGTAGAATTAATAATTTAGTAACTTTGTTTTTAGTAAAAATAAAATAAAACTGATATTTTCGGTAGAAATTGCTTAAATTTTTACTTGCGATTATAGGTACTATAATGCAAGTTATGCATTCGTGCAGATTACAAACTTTGAGATAACAATCAAACATGTCATTACGATGATAGAGAAACATATTTGAGTTACTGGCAAAATTTTGTCCGTCTGTCTGTCTGTCTGTCTGTCTGTCTTTCTGTCTGTCTGAACGGATGTATTTTGGACAGCAGCCTAAACGGTTGGGCCAACCGTCTTCAAATTTTGAACTTAAGGTTATTTTGACACTCTACAGAGGAGTTTTTTCAATTTTTTCTTAGCTCAAAAATTAACAGAACCTGTCATATAACCGTTATGTAAAAGCTTATTTTTCTCGAAAACGGCTCTAAGGTTTTTTATAAAAAAAAATCAGTGTACTACTGTAGGTATGCATTATATTTCCGTGAACAAAAAATTCAATATGGTGGGCTAAAAAAGTTACCTCCCATTGGACCGGTTTTTTTTCTTCGACTTTTTCGAAAACTGGTGATCCAATTACAATCAAAATTGATATTCAAGAAGATATAGGTAACCTGTGTAATTTTGCATAAATTTTTTTTCGAAAACTTTTTTTGTATTTTTAATATTTAAACATTTTTTTTTTTGAAAAATCAATATTTTGAAAACGGGTAAGTGAATTTTTATTTAATTTTGTTTTTAAATGTACGTTATTCTTGTGCTTGAGTTTGTATTTTTGAATTATTTTTTTAATATATTAAAAAAAGTTGTTAAAAAAGCGTTTTATTTAAAAACGGCTCTAACGATTTCGAAAAAAATTCACACTTTATCATTTTTTAAAGAAATAAAATGGCGTTTAAATTTTTCCGCTGAAAACTATTTTACGTACTTTTTTCAAACAATCAAAAGTCAGAAAAATCGAATATAATCTTTGAAGTTCCCTTAATAATTTTAAAATTTTATTCCAAGCTGTGACCGCACATAAGGGCAAGTATGTGCGATCCAGTCCTGCAATTTATTTTTAATCAATTTTCGTTCGTTTTTCTTTAGTGATTTTGGCACTTCAGACAATTCTTTCGTAAAAATACGAGAAATTCATTTACAAAAAATGGGCACGACTAGGTCGCACGTACTTGCTCTTATGTGCATAATTACATTGGAGCAAGATCTTTGACAAAAACAAATAACATTTACTTTGAAAGTAACACAGTTTGAACTTATAAAACTATCAAAACTACAAAATTTAACAGTTTTTAGTAAAAATGAAGAAGGCCACCACGCGTCTTAAATAACAAAGAATTTATGAAAAAAAGTATTTCGAAAATTGTAGGACGGATTTTGATAAAATCCTGTTTTTTATTTTTATTTTTTTTTTTATTTTGGTATGCAGTTTTTTAGAGTTTATTAATAATATACATGTGATTATAAAATAAAAAAAATATATTTTTTGATTAGTTTCGCAAATTTATTTTTATTAGAAAAAAAAAGTTATTCAAAATGTTGATATGCAGAATTAATTTGGCTATCTGAATCGTCTCAAATATAAAATTTGACAGAAATCCATAGAGCCTGTCACGGTAAAATTTACCGCGACAAAAAACCGGTCTTTTTTATTCTCTTCCTTCCTTATAACTCCCTTCCCTCAGTTGCCTTGTTCAGGTTGCTGAAAGAGACAAGGGCAGCCAGGGTCCATCACCCCTCGATCATTTCTTTCAGTGACTTGGTGTTAAATCACGATCGTTGCTACACTCTGCTATTATACCAAGGGAGTGTGAAGAGGAGTGGATATGATATTATTCGAAGTGACAGACGGATGGTCTGGAAGATCCCCAATCGGAGAATTTGGATTTTATCCACAATGACGGACGAGAAGAGAAGCGCGCTAGACACTTGGTCCCCGACGCTGATGTCACTCATTTTTTTGAAAATGGCCGAGTGCCCAACGTAAAACAATGTTTGTAATCTGTTGCATTTCATTTATTTATTTATTATTTATTTATTGTAAGTGGAAAAAGAATGGAACGTCGAGATTGAGTTTAATTAACGACAAGCGATTGGGTAGACGGAAAATCCAGGGAAAACTGTCCTTCTTCTTTCTGGGTTTTAGTGTTTAAATTCAACTAGAACCAATTCTTCTTAGTAATCATTTTAGGTATTCGGTGGGGAATATTACGCGGATAGAAATTTCCTTAAAATGTTGTTTAACCTTCTTCTTACTATTTGCCTTGAATTGGGTACTGGATGCGTTCATGGAATCGCCGTGACCTGGAAGTGATACCTGCGTGCGGCGAAGTCCATGACGTAACCATGACTTGCATTTTTGTGGAAGAAATTCGTGAGTAAGCAGGACAGCGATACTTCGACTTGTTGGCGCTCTTCAGCAAACTTGCTGTTGAACGGCTGATGATGACATGATTCGACGTCCGCAAGTCCGGATTGGTTGAAAGGACTGACAAATCGAACAAAGGAGAGATGGTTCAGGAAAAAAAGAGTCCTGAAGACTCACTTTTTGTTTGTCGTTACAGTAGTGAAGACATAAAACAAACAAAATTACATGGAGGAAGGAAAAATTAAATTTTAAGGAAATAAAGAAGTGAAAAAAATTGTTGAAGGGGAAGAAGTTAATTAAAAAAAAGTATTAATAAGGAAAAGGAGTTTCGATATAAAAAAAGAAAGGAGAATTGGAACGAGAAGGAGGGTTTACAGCGTGGAAAGGAAAGAAAGGAGATAGGACAGCTAAGTATTTGATATTTGTGGATTGATTTTTGTTTAAACATATTTTCTCTGGTGAGTTGATTCATATTTTTATAATCGTTTGTCGTTTTTCAAAAAAATATTATTGGATTCCGAAGAATTACGGAATTGTTTTTTTTTGTACTTTTACGGTTTTAACGTCTTTGTGCATCTACACCGATCTAATCTTTGTTCCCTGTTTTTTGAAAAGATTTTGGGTTTTTCTCCTATAAATAGTAAGGTTTCACTTACTAAAAGTAAATACGCCCCTGTGGCATCTGATCGTTTGCTCTTAATTTTCGATTTGACATATAAATCAGATCAACTCGTGGTTTGGACGTCGTCGTCATCGTCGTCGTAGTCTTTGTCGTTTCTTTATTTTGTGTGTAATAATTTTGTTGTTGTTAATTGTTCGGTTCGCGATAAGAAAAGTGTTACAAATTGGCACCCAAAACGTGGGGCTTTTTACTTTATTCATCACATCAAATTATTACGGTGGAAACATTTTTTTTATATTGGAAGAATCCCTACTGTGCTGTGTCAGAGTTTAGTTTTGTTTAGGGAGGTTTTTGTCCATAATTGTTGTTGTTCTTTTTTACGCTTCTCTATGATCGTAGTATCATGTTTAATTTTTATCTCGATTTTTTTATAATTACAAATCTTAAACATGCCTTATAGATCGCAAGTAAACAAATTATTTTTCTAATTTTGAAAAATACGTTTTCAATAATATGAGCAAAAAATGTCAACTTATATAATAGTTTCTTCAATGATTAACAAAATGTTTTCGTCAATATCACCTGCGGCATTTGGAACTGTGTACGAACATAAGTACATACGTAATTTTGTCTTTCACCTAAGTAGTGAGCTAAACTACACACCTCACGTTTGTTTTATGTTTTTCTTATTTTCTTGTTTATTATAAAGCTTTTTTATAAATTAATAACCACCAAAACTTTGAAATATAGCCACGAGATCTATTTTTCAGAACAAATAAAGAAGTTAATGGTCTCTGGCGGCCGCCATTTTACTTTGATTTTGACAGATGCGCAGAAGATTGCAAAAATAAAACCTCTATTGATATTACCTTAGATATTTGTACTGTGATATCATTCATTGTGTTTCGTGGTCTGTTTTGTATATCATTCATTGTCCGCGTAAAACAACAAAAAAAAAATATTTTTGAGTTTTTTTTGTTCATTTTGATATATCATTCTGTTCTTGTTGACAACAACTGTCAGTAAATTGTTTTTTGTTTGCAGAATCAGTTTTTGTTTCGTCTTTTGTTCCGAAAGACAAGCAGACAATGCAATTGTTGCCACCGTGGAACATGACGAAGACGATGCAAGCTACGAAACTGACGAGAGTGATGATAATACATCGGACGACTATGATTTCTCCTATCTGAGTGGACTCTCCGAGGTATCAGGCAAAGAATGGAAGCCAGTTGCAGCAACAAAACCCATCAATTGGGTACAAAATCAAATCCATTCGGGTGCGAATACCTGAGATCTATTATCACAGATTTTGCCAAAAAGAGCCGTAAGTAGTTTCAAGCTTCTTTTATCTCTTTTGCTTTCATTGAAGTCTAATCTAGATTGAAACGGGAATGAAAAACCACGAACTGGTCCCAGGCTCACTTGGTGTCATATGAACGTAGAAAGAAATGTAACTTGTTTGAATTCAAAATAAAAAAATTATTTATATGAGCAATCTATTTTCAGATGATGGCTTCTAACCAACACTGGTTATGTCTTCATTTGGCATACAAATCGGCATTGGAAAAGATTCCAAAATCTACGTTGTAGCTGACGAAGAGGGAAATCCCATTTGTTTGAAATTACATTGTCTTGGAAGAACCTGCTGCCGAAACATCAAGGAAAAGAGAAACTATCATGCGCGTAGACATAAGGCATCTTGGTTGTATATGCATTGTATATACACTGCCTATAGTACTATCATGAAGCATCATTTTTTAGTTCTGAATCAAGTCGCAATGAGGCGTGCTGAAATTGCCAATTGGCGTGAATATAGAATAAGTACAGAAAACAAATTTATTTATTATTATTTAATACTGGTAAAATACCGGATAAGGTTCTCGTCTTCACTATTTAGAGTTAGTTTCGAATCAACCAGGAAGATGGCCAGACGAAAAATGACCACCATGAGAGTACTATAGAAAATGTATGTACAATGGTATATGTCCAGATAATAAATAAAATTATAAAAAATAAAAATAATTATGTGTTTATCATATTCGTCCTTATTATTAATTGTATGTTCCAAATGCAACAATAGTCAGACAAATAAAAATAAAAATAAGGACATCTCCGAACCTAGAAGTCATTGAAAAAAGATAAATACATTTCCAGAATCAAGTTTGCATCCGGCAAGAAACTGCATTCAAAAGTTTTCTATTTAGAATGAAGATTCAATAAATTGTCTTTTGAAAACCAAATTCAACGATAGTGAGAAAATTGAAAATTTAATTAATGATATCTCCGAGCCTAGAAGTCCTAGAAAAAAGATAAATACATTTCCAGAATCAAGTATGCATCCGACAAGAAACTGCATTCAAAGTTTTCTATTTAGAATGAAGATTCAAAAAATTATCTTTTGAAAACCAATAGCATATTTCCAAACCTAGAAATCTTAGAAAAAAGATATATAAATTTCCAGAATCAGGATTGCAGAATGAAGATTAAAAAAATTGTCTTTTTTTTTTCTTAAACTAGCTAAGAATGTCATCTAAATTAACTTACTGGCCCTATACGGGCGCTCTAAATTATTCTCTAACTTAATTTTAATTGCCTTTCGGCCGAAAAAAAAGAAAAAAAAATTTCTTTTGTAATCCAATTGCACAGAATTCAAATTTTGTTTTGAATTATTTAAAATATAAATTTATCGTCGCTGGTGTTTTATTTTTTTTATTTGTTTGTTACATAATTCGATGAATTTTATTTGTTGAAATCAAAGAAAGTATAACGAAATAAAAATTATTAGTATAATTTTCCTCAAAAAAAAAAAACAACAACAGAAAATATTTTAAACAATGTCGTTATACAAAATTGTTCAAAGAAAAATGATGCCTTTGTTTCAACAGCAGGTGTTGATTTGACTTTTGCTTTCGCTGCTGAATCTGATTCGATGGTTACCTTTTTCTTAGCACCCTTTCCCGTCTTGGCACTTTTTTAGGGGTTAATTGGGGTGTTGACGAGTTCCTTTGTTCAGGTTGAGCTATACTGTGTTCGCGGGCAAAGTTTTTCTCAGCGAATGGGATATCGGTAACCAAGTTGATACTATTTGGCATTAGCAGGACAGTATGTTTGAATTTTGCCACTTTTTAGTTGGTTTTTCATACAACACCCGGAATGGTTCAATCATATTATGAGAAACACATTCAACAACACCCATTCAAGCCTTCGTCTCCTCATCAAGTGTCATATCGTATTAACCTCAGCTAGAAGTGCTCTTGATGCATTCAATTTGAGTTGATAGTTTTCATCGATCTTCTTATAGATTGAAATGTTTGTGTCCTTCTCACGACCAACTCCTTCCCCTGAGCTAACAATTACATCGATAGCCTAGACTTCGTGGGTTTCAAAGTACATTAATCGTGCTTCTTGCGTTATGCATCGTTTGGGTTCTGAATAATTGTTTTCTCACCGTCGATTTTGAATTGTTTCGTTGATGATTGAGCAAACCTTCAATTGGTTTGCATTTATATGATTCGGCAACTTGTTGTACGGCTTCAGTGATTGCAAAGTTACTAACTCCATCTTCAATTAGCCTTAATGCAGCTCGTACTGCCTAGTAAGCTGCAAGGGTAACATCAGCCTTTTTGCCTGTCACTTTGTTATCACTCGATGTTCCAACGACAATGGTGTGTGCTGCTACAGCAATAAATCCATCAATATGGGCACCAAATCTATTTTTACAACATCTGCTTCCTTAAAAATGCAATCGGGATCATTCTTGGTGGTCGAGAAAGGACACACACAATTGTTGTCTGATACACACGTTGGGAATGCAATTCCTTTTTTGAAGTATTTTTTCTTTTTGTACACTTTGGGTGTTTCTTCAGTGATCACTCTTTGTACAAATGTCCCTCACAGAGAGAGGCGTCAGCAACACAGAGATCGATGACTGATTTTAAAATTTTATAAACAATTTTACCAGCCAGTTTATATTTGGTCACAACTAAATCCTCGACAATGGTTTTCTCGCGGTAAAATGTAAATATTTCATACATTTTGTTGACGTTTTAGAAACTAACCTCCACCAAACTCCAAAATATCGAGCAGGACATGTTCTACCAAAAGCATTTTTTCTAAACGCGTTTATGGAGAAGCGCATTCACATCGCATGACGCGACGACTTTTCGTCGGATCCCAAGGATATCGCAGTGTTTTTCTTTTTAAGTTTGTAGAATTAATAATTTAGTAACTTTGTTTTTAGTAAAAATAAAATAAAACTGATATTTTCGGTAGAAATTGCTTAAATTTTTACTTGCGATTATAGGTACTATAATGTTATGCATTACAAACTTTGAGATAACAATCAAACATGTCATTACGATGATAGAGAAACATATTTGAGTTACTGGCAAAATTTTGTCCGTCTGTCTGTCTGTCTGTCTTTCTGTCTGTCTGAAAGTATCTATTTTGGACTTCAGCCTAAACGGTTGGGCCAACCGTCTTCAAATTTTGAACTTAAGGTTATTTTGACATTCTACAGAGGATTTTTTTCAATTTTTTCTTAGCTCAAAAATTAACAGAACCTGTCATATAACCGTTATGTAAAAGCTTATTTTTCTCGAAAATGGCTCTAAGATTTTTTATAAAAAAAAATCAGTGTACTACTGTAGGTATGCATTATATTTTGGTGAAAAAAAATTAATATGGTGGGCTAAAAAGGGTGCCTCCCATAGGACCGGTTTTTTTCTTCGACTTTTTCGAAAACTGGTGATCCGATTACAATCAAAATTGATATTCAAGAAGATGTAGGTAAACTGTGTAATTTTGCATTAATTTTTTTTTTTCGAAAACTTTTTTTTTGTATTTTTAATATTTAAAAAAGTTTTTTTTTGAAAAATCAATATTTTGAAAACGGGTAAGTACATTTTTTTTTAATTTTGTTTTTAGATGTACGTTATTTTTGTGCTTGAGTTTATAGTCTTGAATTATTTTTTTAATTATTTAAAAAAAACTTGTTTAGATAAGCGTTTTATTTAAAAACGGCTCTAACGATGTCGAAAAAAAAAATTCACACTTTTTCACATTTTTTAAAGAAATAAAATGGCGTTTAAATTTTTCCGCTGAAAACTATTTTACGTACTTTTTTCAAACAATCAAAAGTCAGAAAAATCGAATATAATCTTTGAAGTTCCCTTAATAATTTTAAAATTTTATTCCAAGCTGTGACCGCACACAAGGGCAAGTATGTGCGATCCAGTCCTGCAATTTATTTTTAATCAATTTTCGTTCGTTTTTCCTTAGTGATTTTGGCACTTCAGACAATTCTTTCGTAAAAATACGAGAAATTCATTTACAAAAAATGGGCACGACTGGGTCGCATGTACTTGCTCTTATGTGCCTAATTACATTGGACGGCAAGATCTTTGACAAAAACAAATAACATTTACATTGAAAATAACACAGTTTGAACTTATAAAAACTATCAAAACTACAAAATTTAACAGTTTTTAGTAAAAATGAAGAAGGCCATCACGCGTCTTAAATATCAAAGAATTTATGAAAAAAGTATTTTGAAAATTGTAGGACGGATTTTGATAAAATCCTGTTTTTTATTTTTATTTTTTTTTTTTATTTTGGTTTGCAGTTTTTTAGAGTTTATTAATATACATACATGTGATTATAAAATTAAAAAATATTTTTTTTGATTAGTTTCAAAATTTTATTTTTATTAAAAAAAAAGATATTCAAAATTGTGATATGCAGAATTAATTTAGCTATCTGAATCTTCTCAAATATAAAATTTGACAGAAATCCATAGAGCCTGTCACGGTAAAATTTACCGCGACAAAAAACCGGTCTTTTTTTATTCTCTTCCTTCCTTATAATTCCCTTCCCTCAGTTCCCTTGTTCAGGTTGCTGAAAGAGACAAGGGCAGCCAGGGTCCATCACCCCTCGGTCATTTCTTTCAGTGACTTGGTGTTAAATCACGATCGTTGCTACACTCTGCTATTATACCAAGGGAGTGTGAAGAGGAGTGGATATAATATTATTCGAAGTGACAGACGGACGGTCTGGAAGATCCCCAATCGGAGAATTTGGATTTTATCCACAATGACGGACGAGAAGAGAAGCGCGGTAGACACTTGGTCCCCGACGCTGATGTCACTCATTTTGGTCAGAATGGCCGAGTGCCAAAGGTAAAACAATGTTTGTAATCTGTTGCATTTCATTTATTTATTTATTATTTATTTATTGTAAGTGGAAAAAGAATGGAACGTCGAGATTGAGTTTAATTAACGACAAGCGATTGGGTAGACGGAAAATCCAGGGAAAACTGTCCTTCTTCTTTCTGGGTTTTAGTGTTTAAATTCAACTCGAACCAATTCTTCTTAGTAATCATTTTAGGTATTCGGTGGGGAATATTACGCGGATAGAAATTTCCTTAAAATGTTATTTAACCTTCTTACTATTTGCCTTGAATTGGGTACTGAATGCGTTCATGGAATCGCCTTGACCTGGAAGTGATACCTGTGTGCGGCGAAGTCCATGACGTAACCATGACTTGCATTTTTGTGGGAGAAAGTCGTGAGTAAGCAGGACAGCGATACTTCGACATGTTGGCGCTCTTCAGCAAACTTGCTGTTGAATGGCTGATGATGACATGATTCGACGTCCACAAGTCCTTTCAGCCAGGACTGACAAATCGAATAGAGGAGAGATTGTTCAGGAAAAAAAAGTCCTGAAGACTCACGTTTTGTTTGTCGTTACAGTGGTGAAGACATAAAACAAACAAAATTACATCAAGGAAGGAAAAATTAAATTTTAAGGAAATAAAGAAGTGAAAAATTTTGTTGAAGGGGAAGAAGTTAATTAAAAAAAGTATTAATAAGGAAAAGGAGTTTCGATATAAAAAAAGAAAGGAGAATTGGAACGAGAAGGAGGGTTTACAGCGTGGAAAGGAAAGAAAGGAGATAGGACCGCTAAGTATTTGATATTTGTGGATAGATTTTTGTTTAAACATATTTTCTCTGGTGAGTTGATTCATATTTTTATAATCGTTTGTCGTTTTTCAAAAAAATATTATTGGATTCCGAAGAATTACGGAATTGTTTTTTTTTGTACTTTTACCGTTTTCACGTCTTTGTGCATTCAGGAACCGTATTTTAACGGTCCATTCTTTTTCTACACCGATCTAATCTTTGTTCCCTGTTTTTTGAAAAGATTTTGGGTTTTTCTCCTATAAATAGTAAGGTTTCCCAAACATTAATAAATTAAGATAATTTAAAAAAAATCATCTCAATCTTTCATTTAAAAAAAAATCATAATTGTTTTTCCATCGTTGCTTAAAACTTAATAAAATAAATTTCCTTTTTCATATTTAATTTTATTTTTTTTTTCCGAAAAAAATTTCTGGTGCCCCTTCACTTACTAAAAGTTAATACGCCCCTGTGGCATCTGATCGTTCGCGCTTAATTTTCGATTTGACATATAGATCAAATCAACTCGTGGTTTGGACGTCGTCGTCATCGTCGTCGTAGTCTTTGTCGTTTCTTTATTTTGTGTGTAATAATTTTTTTTTGTTAATTGTTCGGTTCGCGATAAGAAAAGTGTTACAAATTGGCACCCAAAACGTGGGGCTTTTTAGTTTATTCATCACATCAAATTATTACGGTGGAATTTTTTTTTTTATATTGGAAGAATCCCTACTGTGCTGTGTCAGAGTTTAGTTTTGTTCTTTTTTACGCTTCTCTATGATCGTAGTATCATGTTTAATTTTTATCTCGATTTTTTTATAATTACAAATCTTAAACATGCCTTATAGATCGCAAGTAAACAAATTATTTTACTAATTTTGAAAAATACGTTTTCAATAATATGAACAAAAAATGTCAACTTATATAATAGTTTCTTCAATGATTAACAAAATGTTTTCGTCAATATCACCTGCGGCATTTGGAACTGTGTACGTACATAAGTACATACGTAATTTTGTCTTTCACCTAAGTAGTGAGCTAAACTACACACCTCACGTTTGTCTTATGTTTTTCTTATTTTCTTGTTTATTATAAAGCTTTTTTATAAATTAATAACCACCAAAACTTTGAAATATAGCCATGAGATCTATTTTTCAGAACAAATAAAGAAGCTAATGGTCTCTGGCGGCCGCCATTTTACTTTGATTTTGACAGATGCGCAGAAGATTGCAAAAATAAAACCTCTAATGATATTACCTTAGATATTTGTACTGTGATATCATTCATTGTGTTTCGTGGTCTGTTTTGTATATCATTCATTGTCCGCGTAAAACAACAAAAAAAACTGTGGTGAGTTTTGTTCATTTTGATATATTATTCTGGTCTTGTTGACAACAACTGTCAGTAAATTGTTTTTTGTTTGCAGAATCAGTTTTTGTTTCGTCTTTTGTTCCGAAAGACAAGCAGACAATGCAATTGTTGCCACCGTGGAACATGACGAAGACGATGCAAGCTACGAAACTGACGAGAGTGATGATAATACATCGGACGACTATGATTTCTCCTATCTGAGTGGACTCTCCGAGGTATCAGGCAAAGAATGGAAGCCAGTTGCAGCAACAAAACCCATCAATTGGGTACAAAATCAAATCCATTCGGGTGCGAATACCTGAGATCTATTATCACAGATTTTGCCAAAAAGAGCCGTAAGTAGTTTCAAGCTTCTTTTATCTCTTTTGCTTTCATTGAAGTCTAATCTAGATTGAACCGGGAATGAAAAACCACGAACTGGTCCCAGGCTCACTTGGTGTCATATGAACGTAGAAAGAAATGTAACTTGTTTGAATTCAAAATAAAAAAATTATTTATATGAGCAATCTATTTTCAGATGATGGCTTCTAACCAACACTGGTTATGTCTTCATTTGGCATACAAATCGGCATTGGAAAAGATTCCAAAATCTACGTTGTAGCTGACGAAGAGGGAAATCCCATTTGTTTGAAATTACATTGTCTTGGAAGAACCTGCTGCCGAAACATCAAGGAAAAGAGAAACTATCATGCGCGTAGACATAAGGCATCTTGGTTGTATATGCATTGTATATACACTGCCTATAGTACTATCATGAAGCATCATTTTTTAGTTCTGAATCAAGTCGCAATGAGGCGTGCTGAAATTGCCAATTGGCGTGAATATAGAATAAGTACAGAAAACAAATTTATTTATTATTATTTAATACTGGTAAAATACCGGATAAGGTTCTCGTCTTCACTATTTAGAGTTAGTTTCGAATCAACCAGGAAGATGGCCAGACGAAAAATGACCACCATGAGAGTACTATAGAAAATGTATGTACAATGGTATATGTCCAGATAATAAATAAAATTATAAAAAATAAAAATAATTATGTGTTTATCATATTCGTCCTTATTATTAATTGTATGTTCCAAATGCAACAATAGTCAGACAAATAAAAATAAAAATAAGGACATCTCCGAACCTAGAAGTCATTGAAAAAAGATAAATACATTTCCAGAATCAAGTTTGCATCCGGCAAGAAACTGCATTCAAAAGTTTTCTATTTAGAATGAAGATTCAATAAATTGTCTTTTGAAAACCAAATTCAACGATAGTGAGAAAATTGAAAATTTAATTAATGATATCTCCGAGCCTAGAAGTCCTAGAAAAAAGATAAATACATTTCCAGAATCAAGTATGCATCCGACAAGAAACTGCATTCAAAGTTTTCTATTTAGAATGAAGATTCAAAAAATTATCTTTTGAAAACCAATAGCATATTTCCAAACCTAGAAGTCTTAGAAAAAAGATATATAAATTTTCAGAACCAGGATTGCATTTGAAACTGCATTCAAAGTTTTCTATTTAGAATGAAGATTAAAAAAATTGTCTTTTTTTTTTTCTTAAAACTAGCTAAGAATGTCATCTAAATTAACTTACTGGCCCTATACGGGCGCTCTAAATTATTCTCTAACTTAATTTTAATTGCCTTTTGGCCGAAAAAAAAGAAAAAAAAATTTCTTTTGAAATCCAATTGCACAGAATTCAAATTTTGCTTTGAATTATTTAGAATTACTACATATAAAATATAAATTTATCGTCGCTGGTGTTTTATTTTTTTTATTTGTTTGTTACATAATTCGATGAATTTTATTTGTTGAAATCAAAGAACGAATAACGAAATAAAAATTATTAGTATAATTTTCCTCAAAAAAAAAAAACAACAACAGAAAATATTTTAAACAATGTCGTTATACAAAATTGTTCAAAGAAAAATGATGCCTTTGTTTCAACAGCAGGTGTTGATTTGACTTTTGCTTTCGCTGCTGAATCTGATTCGATGGTTACCTTTTTCTTAGCACCCTTTCCCGTCTTGGCACTTTTTTAGGGGTTAATTGGGGTGTTGACGAGTTCCTTTGTTCAGGTTGAGCTATACTGTGTTCGCGGGCAAAGTTTTTCTCAGCGAATGGGATATCGGTAACCAAGTTGATACTATTTGGCATTAGCAGGACAGTATGTTTGAATTTTGCCACTTTTTAGTTGGTTTTTCATACAACACCCGGAATGGTTCAATCATCTTATGAGAAACACATTCAACAACACCCATTCAAGCCTTCGTCTCCTCATCAAGTGTCATATCGTATTAACCTCAGCTAGAAGTGCTCTTGATGCATTCAATTTGAGTTGATAGTTTTCATCGATCTTCTTATAGATTGAAATGTTTGTGTCCTTCTCACGACCAACTCCTTCCCCTGAGCTAACAATTACATCGATAGCCTAGACTTCTTGGGTTTCAAAGTACATTAATCGTGCTTCTTGCGTTATGCATCGCTTGGGTTCTGAATAATTGTTTTCTCACCGTCGATTTTGAATTGTTTCGTTGATGATTGAGCATACCTTCAATTGGTTTGCATTTATATGATTCGGCAACTTGTTGTACGGCTTCAGTGATTGCAAAGTTACTAACTCCATCTTCAATTAGCCTTAATGCAGCTCGTACTGCCCAGTAAGCTGCAAGGGTAACATCAGCCTTTTTGCCTGTCACTTTGTTATCACTCGATGTTCCAACGACAATGGTGTGTGCTGCTACAGCAATAAATCCATCAATATGGGCACCAAATCTATTTTTACAACATCTGCTTCCTTAAAAATGCAATCGGGATCATTCTTGGTGGTCGAGAAAGGACACACACAATTGTTGTCTGATACACACGTTGGGAATGCAATTCCTTTTTTGAAGTATTTTTTCTTTTTGTACACTTTGGGTGTTTCTTCAGTGATCACTCTTTGTACAAATGTCCCTCACAGAGAGAGGCGTCAGCAACACAGAGATTGATGACTGATTTTAAAATTTTATAAACAATTTTACCAGCCAGTTTATATTTGGTCACAACTAAATCCTCTACAATGGTTTTCTCGCGGTAAAATGTAAATATTTCATACATTTTGTTGACGTTTTAGAAACTAACCTCCACCAAACTCCAAAATATCGAGCAGGACATGTTCTACCAAAAGCATTTTTTCTAAACGCGTTTATGGAGAAGCGCATTCACGTCGCATGACGCGACGACTTTTCGTCGGATCCCAAGGATATCGCAGTGTTTTTCTTTTTAAGTTTGTAGAATTAATAATTTAGTAACTTTGTTTTTAGTAAAAATAAAATAAAACTGATATTTTCGGTAGAAATTGCTTAAATTTTTACTTGCGATTATAGGTACTATAATGTTATGCATTACATGTTTGAGATAACAATCAAACATGACATTACGATGATAGAGAAACATATTTGAGTTACTGGCAAAATTTTGTCCGTCTGTCTGTCTGTCTGTCTTTCTGTCTGTCTGAAAGGATCTATTTTGGACTTCAGCCTAAACGGTTGGGCCAACCGTCTTCAAATTTTGAACTTAAGGTTATTTTGACATTCTACAGAGGATTTTTTTCAATTTTTTCTTAGCTCAAAAATTAACAGAACCTGTCATATAACCGTTATGTAAAAACTTATTTTTCTCGAAAATGGCTCTAAGATTTTTTATAAAAAAAAATCAGTGTACTACTGTAGGTATGCATTATATTTTGGTGAAAAAAAATTAATATGGTGGGCTAAAAAGGGTGCCTCCCATAGGACCGGTTTTTTTTCTTCGACTTTTTCGAAAACTGGTGATCCGATTACAATCAAAATTGATATTCAAGAAGATGTAGGTAAACTGTGTAATTTTGCATTAATTTTTTTTTTCGAAAACTTTTTTTTTGTATTTTTAATATTTAAAAAATTTTTTTTTGAAAAATCAATATTTTGAAAACGGGTAAGTACATTTTTTTTAATTTTGTTTTTAGATGTACGTTATTTTTGTGCTTGAGTTTATAGTCTTGAATTATTTTTTTAATTATTTAAAAAAACTTGTTTAGATAAGCGTTTTATTTAAAAACGGCTCTAACGATTTCGAAAAAAAAATTCACACCTTTTCACATTTTTTAAAGAAATAAAATGGCTTTTAATTTTTCCCGCTGAAAACTATTTTACGTACTTTTTTCAAACAATCAAAAGTCAGAAAAATCGAATATAATCTTTGAAGTTCCCTTAATAATTTTAAAATTTTATTCCAAGCTGTGACCGCACACAAGGGCAAGTATGTGCGATCCAGTCATGCAATTTATTTTTAATCAATTTTCGTTCGTTTTTCCTTAGTGATTTTGGCACTTCAGACAATTCTTTCGTAAAAATACGAGAAATTCATTTACAAAAAATGGGCACGACTAGGTCGCACGTACTTGCTCTTATGTGCATAATTACATTGGACGGCAAGATCTTTGACAAAAACAAATAACATTTACATTGAAAATAACACAGTTTGAACTTATAAAAACTATCAAAACTACAAAATTTAACAGTTTTTAGTAAAAATGAAGAAGGCCATCACGCGTCTTAAATATCAAAGAATTTATGAAAAAAGTATTTTGAAAATTGTAGGACGGATTTTGATAAAATCCTGTTTTTTATTTTTTTTTTTTTTTTTTTTTATTTTGGTTTGCAGTTTTTTAGAGTTTATTAATATACATACATGTGATTATAAAATTAAAAAATATTTTTTTTGATTAGTTTCAAAATTTTATTTTTATTAAAAAAAAAGATATTCAAAATTGTGATATGCAGAATTAATTTAGCTATCTGAATCTTCTCAAATATAAAATTTGACAGAAATCCATAGAGCCTGTCACGGTAAAATTTACCGCGACAAAAAACCGGTCTTTTTTTATCCTCTTCCTTCCTTATAATTCCCTTCCCTCAGTTGCCTTGTTCAGGTTGCTGAAAGAGACAAGGGCAGCCAGGGTCCATCACCCCTCGGTCATTTCTTTCAGTGACTTGGTGTTAAATCACGATCGTTGCTACACTCTGCTATTATACCAAGGGAGTGTGAAGAGGAGTGGATATGATATTATTCGAAGTGACAGACGGACGGTCTGGAAGATCCCCAATCGGAGAATTTGGATTTTATCCACAATGACGGACGAGAAGAGAAGCGCGGTAGACTTTTGGTCCCCGACGCTGATGTCACTCATTTTGGTCAGAATGGCCGAGTGCCAAAGGTAAAACAATGTTTGTAATCTGTTGCATTTCATTTATTTATTTATTATTTATTTATTGTAAGTGGAAAAAGAATGGAACGTCGAGATTGAGTTTAATTAACGACAAGCGATTGGGTAGACGGAAAATCCAGGGAAAACTGTCCTTCTTCTTTCTGGGTTTTAGTGTTTAAATTCAACTCGAACCAATTCTTCTTAGTAATCATTTTAGGTATTCGGTGGGGAATATTACGCGGATAGAAATTTCCTTAAAATGTTATTTAACCTTCTTACTATTTGCCTTGAATTGGGTACTGAATGCGTTCATGGAATCGCCTTGACCTGGAAGTGATACCTGTGTGCGGCGAAGTCCATGACGTAACCATGACTTGCATTTTTGTGGGAGAAAGTCGTGAGTAAGCAGGACAGCGATACTTCGACATGTTGGCGCTCTTCAGCAAACTTGCTGTTGAATGGCTGATGATGACATGATTCGACGTCCACAAGTCCTTTCAGCCAGGACTGACAAATCGAATAGAGGAGAGATTGTTCAGGAAAAAAAGAGTCCTGAAGACTCACTTTTTGTTTGTCGTTACAGTGGTGAAGACATAAAACAAACAAAATTACATCAAGGAAGGAAAAATTAAATTTTAAGGAAATAAAGAAGTGAAAAATTTTGTTGAAGGGGAAGAAGTTAATTAAAAAAAGTATTAATAAGGAAAAGGAGTTTCGATATAAAAAAAGAAAGGAGAATTGGAACGAGAAGGAGGGTTTACAGCGTGGAAAGGAAAGAAAGGAGATAGGACCGCTAAGTATTTGATATTTGTGGATAGATTTTTGTTTAAACATATTTTCTCTGGTGAGTTGATTCATATTTTTATAATCGTTTGTCGTTTTTCAAAAAAATATTATTGGATTCCGAAGAATTACGGAATTGTTTTTTTTTGTACTTTTACCGTTTTCATGTCTTTGTGCATTCAGGAACCGTATTTTAAAGGTCCATTCTTTTTCTACACCGATCTAATCTTTGTTCCCTGTTTTTTGAAAAGATTTTGGGTTTTTCTCCTATAAATAGTAAGGTTTCCCAAACATTAATAAATTAAGATAATTTAAAAAAAATCATCTCAATCTTTCATTTAAAAAAAAAATTCATAATTGTTTTTCCATCGTTGCTTAAAACTTAATAAAATAAATTTCCTTTTTCATATTTAATTTTATTTTTTTTTTCCGAAAAAAATTTCTGGTGCCCCTTCACTTACTAAAAGTTAATACGCCCCTGTGGCATCTGATCGTTCGCTCTTAATTTTCGATTTGACATATAGATCAAATCAACTCGTGGTTTGGACGTCGTCGTCATCGTCGTCGTAGTCTTTGTCGTTTCTTTATTTTGTGTGTAATAATTTTTTTTTTGTTAATTGTTCGGTTCGCGATAAGAAAAGTGTTACAAATTGGCACCCAAAACTTGGGGCTTTTTAGTTTATTCATCACATCAAATTATTACGGTGGACAATTTTTTTTTATATTGGAAGAATCCCTACTGTGCTGTGTCAGAGTTTAGTTTTGTTCTTTTTTACGCTTCTCTATGATCGTAGTATCATGTTTAATTTTTATCTCGATTTTTTTATAATTAAAAATCTTAAACATGCCTTATAGATCGCAAGTAAACAAATTATTTTACTAATTTTGAAAAATACGTTTTCAATAATATGAACAAAAAATGTCAACTTATATAATAGTTTCTTCAATGATTAACAAAATGTTTTCGTCAATATCACCTGCGGCATTTGGAACTGTGTACGTACATAAGTACATACGTAATTTTGTCTTTCACCTAAGTAGTGAGCTAAACTACACACCTCACGTTTGTCTTATGTTTTTCTTATTTTCTTGTTTATTATAAAGCTTTTTAATAAATTAATAACCACCAAAACTTTGAAATATAGCCATGAGATCTATTTTTCAGAACAAATAAAGAAGTTAATGGTCTCTGGCGGCCGCCATTTTACTTTGATTTTGACAGATGCGCAGAAGATTGCAAAAATAAAACCTCTAATGATATTACCTTAGATATTTGTACTGTGATATCATTCATTGTGTTTCGTGGTCTGTTTTGTATATCATTCATTGTCCGCGTAAAACAACAAAAAAACTGTGGTGAGTTTTGTTCATTTTGATATATTATTCTTTTCTTGTTGACAACAACTGTCACTAAATTGTTTTTTTGTTTGCAGAATCAGTTTTTGTTTCGTCTTTTGTTCCGAAAGACAAGCAGACAATGCAATTGTTGCCACCGTGGAACATGACGAAGACGATGCAAGCTACGAAACTGACGAGAGTGATGATAATACATCGGACGACTATGATTTCTCCTATCTGAGTGGACTCTCCGAGGTATCAGGCAAAGAATGGAAGCCAGTTGCAGCAACAAAACCCCTCAATTGGGTACAAAATCAAATCCATTCGGGTGCGAATACCTGAGATCTATTATCACAGATTTTGCCAAAAAGAGCCGTAAGTAGTTTTAAGCTTCTTTTAACTCTTTTGTTTTCATTGAAGTCTAATCTAGATTGAAACGGGAATGAAAAACCACGAACTGGTCCCAGGCTCACTTGGTGTCATATGAACGTAGAAAGAAATGTAACTTGTTTGAATTCAAAATAAAAAAATTATTTATATGAGCAATCTATTTTCAGATGATGGCTTCTAACCAACACTGGTTATGTCTTCATTTGGCATTCAAATCGGCATTGGAAAAGATTCCAACATCTACGTTGTAGCTGACGAAGAGGGAAATCCCATTTGTTTGAAATTACATTGTCTTGGAAGAACCTGCTGCCGACATAAGGCATCTTGGTTGTCTATGCATTGTATATACACTGCCTATAGTACTATCATGAAGCATCATTTTTTAGTTCTGAATCAAGTCGCAATGAGGCGTGCTGAAATTACCAATTGGTGTGAATATAGAATAAGTACAGAAAACAAAACTGTATTTAATACTGGTAAAATACCGGTTAAGGTTCTCGTCTTCACTATTTAGAGTTAGTTTCGAATCAAGCAGGAAGATGGCCAGACGAAAAATTACCACCATGAGAGTACTATAGAAAATGTATGTACAATAAAATAAATAATAAATAAAATTATAAAAAATAAAAATAATTTTGTGTTTTTCATAGTCGTCCTTATTATTTATTGTTTGTTCCAAATGCAACAATAGTGAGAAAAATCAAAATAACAATAAGGACATCTCCGAACCTAGAAGTCATTGAAAAAAGATAAATACATTTCCAGAATCAAGTTTGCATCCGGCAAGAAACTGCATTCAAAAGTTTTCTATTTAGAATGAAGATTCAAAAAATTGTCTTTTGAAAACCAAATGCAACGATAGTGAGAAAATTGAAAATTTAATTAATGATATCTCCGAGCCTAGAAGTCCTAGAAAAAAGATAAATACATTTCCAGAATCAAGTATGCATCCGACAAGAAACTGCATTCAAAGTTTTCTATTTAGAATGAAGATTCAAAAAATTATCTTTTGAAAACCAATAGCATATTTCCAAACCTAGAAATCTTAGAAAAAAGATATATAAATTTCCAGAATCAGGATTGCAGAATGAAGATTAAAAAAATTGTCTTTTTTTTTTCTTAAACTAGCTAAGAATGTCATCTAAATTAACTTACTGGCCCTATACGGGCGCTCTAAATTATTCTCTAACTTAATTTTAATTGCCTTTCGGCCGAAAAAAAAGAAAAAAAAATTTCTTTTGTAATCCAATTGCACAGAATTCAAATTTTGTTTTGAATTATTTAAAATATAAATTTATCGTCGCTGGTGTTTTATTTTTTTTATTTGTTTGTTACATAATTCGATGAATTTTATTTGTTGAAATCAAAGAAAGTATAACGAAATAAAAATTATTAGTATAATTTTCCTCAAAAAAAAAAACAACAACAGAAAATATTTTAAACAATGTCGTTATACAAAATTGTTCAAAGAAAAATGATGCCTTTGTTTCAACAGCAGGTGTTGATTTGACTTTTGCTTTCGCTGCTGAATCTGATTCGATGGTTACCTTTTTCTTAGCACCCTTTCCCGTCTTGGCACTTTTTTAGGGGTTAATTGGGGTGTTGACGAGTTCCTTTGTTCAGGTTGAGCTATACTGTGTTCGCGGGCAAAGTTTTTCTCAGCGAATGGGATATCGGTAACCAAGTTGATACTATTTGGCATTAGCAGGACAGTATGTTTGAATTTTGCCACTTTTTAGTTGGTTTTTCATACAACACCCGGAATGGTTCAATCATATTATGAGAAACACATTCAACAACACCCATTCAAGCCTTCGTCTCCTCATCAAGTGTCATATCGTATTAACCTCAGCTAGAAGTGCTCTTGATGCATTCAATTTGAGTTGATAGTTTTCATGGATTTTCTTATAGATTGAAATGTTGGTGTCCTTCTCACGACCAACTCCTTCCCCTGAGCTAACAATTACATCGATAGCCTGGACTTCGTTAGTTTTTAAGGTACATTAATCGTGCTTCTTGCGTTATGCATCGCTTGGGTTCTGAATAATTGTTTTCTCACCGTCGATTTTGAATTGTTTCGTTGATGATTGAGCATACCTTCAATTGGTTTGCATTTATATGATTCGGCAACTTGTTGTATCTACGGCTTCAGTAATTGCAAAGTTACTAACTCCATCTTCAATTAGCCTTAATGCAGCTCGTACTGCCCAGTAAGCTGCAAGGGTAACATCAGCCTTTTTGCCTGTCACTTTGGTACCACTCGATGTTCCAACGACAATAGTGTGTTCTGCTACAGCAATAAATCCATCAATATGGGCACCAAATCTATTTTTACAACATCTGCTTCCTTAAAAATGCAATCGGGATCATTCTTGGTGGTCGAGAAAGGACACAAACAATTGTTGACTGATACACACGTTGGGAATGCAATTCCTTTTTTTAAGTATTTTTTCTTTTTGTACACTTTGGGTGTTTCTTCAGTAATTGGGTTTTAACTCTTTGTACAAATGTCCCTCACAGAGGCGTCAGCAACACAGAGATCGATGACTGATTTTAAAATTGTATAAACAATTTTACCAGCCAGTTTACATTTGGTCACAACTAAATCCTCGACAATGGTTTTCTCGCGGTAAAATGTAAATATTTCATACATTTTATTGACGTTTTAGAAACTTACCTCCACCAAACTCCAAAATATCGAACGGGACATGTTCTACCAAAAGCATTTTTTCTAAACGCGTTTATGGAGAAGCGCATTCACGTCGCATGACGCGACGACTTTTCGTCGGATCCCCAGGATATCGCAGTGTTTTTCTTTTTAAGTTTGTAGAATTAATAATTTAGTAACTTTCTTATTAGTAAAAATAAAATAAAACTGATATTTTCTGTAGAAACTGCTTAAATTTTTACTTGCGATTATAGGTACTATAATGCAAGTTATGCATTCGTGCAGATTAAAAACTTTGAGATAACAATCAAACATGTCATTACGATGATAGAGAAACATATTTGAGTTACTGGCAAAATTTTGTCCGTCTGTCTGTCTGTCTGAAAGGATCTATTTTGGACTTCAGCCTAAACAGTTGGGCCAACCGTCTTCAAATTTTGAACTTAAGGTTATTTTGACATTCTACAGAGGATTTTTTTCAATTTTTTCTTAGCTCAAAAATTAACAGAACCTGTCATATAACCGTTATGTAAAAGCTTATTTTTCTCGAAAATGGCTCTAAGATTTTTTATAAAAAAAAATCAGTGTAGGTACTACTGTAGGTATGCATTATATTTTGGTGAAAAAAAATTAATATGGTGGGCTAAAAAGGGTGCCTCCCATAGGACCGGTTTTTTTTCTTTGACTTTTTCGAAAACTGGTGATCCGATTACAATCAAAACTGATATTCAAGAAGATGTAGGTAAACTGTGTAATTTTGCATTAATTTTTTTTTCGAAAACTTTTTTTTTGTATTTTTAATATTTAAAAACTTTTTTTTTTGAAAAATCAATATTTTGAAAACGGGTAAGTGAATTTTTTTTTAATTTTGTTTTTAAATGTACGTTATTCTTGTGCTTGAGTTTGTATTTTTGAATTATTTTTTGAATTATTTAAAAAACTTGTTTAGAAAAGCGTTTTATTTAAAAACGGCTCTAACGATTTCGAAAATAAAATTCACACTTTTTCACATTTTTTAAAGAAATAAAATGGCGTTTAAATTTTTCCGCTGAAAACTATCTTACGTACTTTTTTCAAACAATCAAAAGTCAGAAAAATCGAATATAATCTTTGAAGTTCCCTTAATAATTTTAAAATTTTATTCCAAGCTGTGACCGCACACAAGGGCAAGTATGTGCGATCCAGTCATGCAATTTATTTTTAATCAATTTTCGTTCGTTTTTCCTTAGTGATTTTGGCACTTCAGACAATTCTTTCGTAAAAATACGAGAAATTCATTTACAAAAAATGGGCACGACTAGGTCGCACGTACTTGCTCTTATGTGCATAATTACATTGGACGGCAAGATCTTTGACAAAAACAAATAACATTTACATTGAAAATAACACAGTTTGAACTTATAAAAACTATCAAAACTACAAAATTTAACAGTTTTTAGTAAAAATGAAGAAGGCCATCACGCGTCTTAAATATCAAAGAATTTATGAAAAAAGTATTTTGAAAATTGTAGGACGGATTTTGATAAAATCCTGTTTTTTATTTTTTTTTTTTTTTTTTTTTATTTTGGTTTGCAGTTTTTTAGAGTTTATTAATATACATACATGTGATTATAAAATTAAAAAATATTTTTTTTGATTAATTTCAAAAATTTATTTTTATTAGAAAAAAAAAGTTATTCAAAATTTTGATATGCAGAATTAATTTGGCTATCTGAATCTTCTCAAATATAAAATTTGACAGAACTCCATAGAGCCTGTCACGGTAAAATTTACCGCGACAAAAAACCGGTCTTTTTTTATTCTCTTCCTTCCTTATAACTCCCTTCCCTCAGTTGCCTTGTTCAGGTTGCTGAAAGAGACAAGGGCAGCCAGGGTCCATCACCCCTCGATCATTTCTTTCAGTGACTTGGTGTTAAATCACGATCGTTGCTACACTCTGCTATTATACCAAGGGAGTGTGAAGAGGAGTGGATATGATATTATTCGAAGTGACAGACGGATGGTCTGGAAGATCCCCAATCGGAGAATTTGGATTTTATCCACAATGACGGATGAGAAGAGAAGCGCGCTAGACACTTGGTCCCCGACTGATGTCACTCATTTTGTTGAGAATGGCCGAGTGCCAACGTAAAACAATCTTTGTATTCTGTTGCATTTCATTTATTTATTTCTTATTTATTTATTGTAAGTGAAAAAAGAATGGAACGTCGAGATTGAGTTTAATTAACGACAAGCGATTGGGTAGACGGAAAATCCAGGCAAAACTGTCCTTCTTCTTTCTGGGTTTTAGTGTTTAAATTCAATTCGAACCAATTCTTTTTAGTAATCATTTAAGGTATTCGGTGGGGAATATTACGCGGATAGAAATTTCCTTAAAATTTTGTTTAACCTTCTTCTTACTATTTGCCTTGGATTGGGTACTGGATGCGTTCATTGAATCGCCGTGACCTGGAAGTGATACCAGCGTGCGGCGAAGTCCATGACGTAACCATGACTTGCATTTTTGTGGGAGAAAGTCGTGAGTAAGCAGGTAAGCGATACTTCGACTTGTTGGCGCTCTTCAGCAAACTTGCTGTTGAATGGCTGATGATGACAAGATTCGAAGTCCGCAAGTCCGGATTGGCTGAAAGGACTGACAAATCGAATAGAGGAGAGACTGTTTAGGAAAAAAAGAGTCCTGAAGACTCACTTTTTGTTTGTCGTTAGAGTGGTGAAGACATAAAACAAAAAAAATTAAATCGATAAAGGAAAAATAAAATTTAAAGGAAATAAAGAAGTAAAAAAATTTGTTGAAGACTAAGAAGTTAATTAAAAAAAAAAGTGTTAATAAGGAAAAGAAGTTTCGATATAAAAAAAATAAAGGAGAATTGGAACGAGAAGGAGGGTTTACAACGTGGAAAGGAAAGAAAGGAGATAGGACAGCTAATTATTTGATATTTGTGGATTGATTTTTGGTTAAACATATTTTCTCTGGTGAGTTGATTGATATTTCGTTTGTGGTTTTTCAAAAAAATATAATTGGATTCCGAAGAATTACGGAATTGTTTTTTTTTTGTACTTTTTCCATTTTCACGTCTTTGTGCATTCAGGAACCGTATTTTAACGGTCCATTCTTTTTCTACACCTATCTAGTCTTTGTTCCCTGTTTTTTTAAAAGATTTTGGGTTTTTCTTCTATAAATAGTAAGGTTTCCCAAACATTAATAAATTAAGATAATTAAAAAAAATCATATCAATCTTTCATTTAAAAAAAGAGTTCATAATTTTTCTTCCATTGTTGCTTAAAACTAAAGAAAGAAAAAGGTTTGCAATTTCCTTTTTCATATTGTTGCGGTAAATTTTACCACAACAAGTTTCACCAACCCATTTTCCTTTATTAACATTTTATTTCCAATTCCTTTTTGTTGTGGCTCCAAAATGCTTCAAGAGTACAGTAGAAACCTGGACCATCAGCCAGAGGACTGCTGTTTTAGTATTTTGGAAAAGCAACCAATCTAGGTTCCATCGATAAACGTGAGACAGGGGATCCACACCATTCATTGTGAGACGGAAGGTCCACTATTCGAGCGATTGTTCGACAGAAGTTCGAAAAAGAGGAAAAGGCATGATGAATATGACCCATGTCCAACAATGTGTGAATTATAATCACACCAACGTAAATTTAGTATGGCCGAGTGCCCACCATAAAGTGTCTGACATTAAAGTAAGACCACAATGCGACGCGTTTCCCTTTTTAATTTATTTGCGCGAAGGTCTACGGATTTCAAATAATTAATTTCTCTGGAAATCCCACCATTTTAGTTGGAAATATTTTTCTCAAAGTACTTAGTTTGGGCCGGTTTGGGCTGGGGACTTTGCGCGTAGTTTCATAGTTTTTCACTTGCTTTTTTATAATATGGAACTGACGGTAGAAGGCTGAACACGTCCACTGAGCCAATGGGGATCGCATCCTCAACGCATGTGATCGCGTGCAATGGTTGTTTCACTGCTCTCGGTCGCACTTCTTAGCCTATGAGGGCAGGATGGGGCTGTATGACCGAGACAAGAACACCACCACGCAAAGATCAGAAGAGGATGGCCATATGGTTGTGGTAAAAGTGGACGAGCTAAGTCCTCCATTTTGGGTCTTTGATAGAAGCCTGGAAAAGATTTGGGAGCAGAAAAAAAAGTAAAGTGAAAAATTATTTGAAAAAGAGGAATTTCAAAAAAAATTCAGAAAGAGTAGGAGAGGAATATTCTTGTTGGAAGAACAAGAGGGACGAGATATTTGATATTCGCAAAGCTAAGTATTTTTGTGTCTGGTAGTTGCCAGAAATTTTTAGCTTGTTGTGTTGTAGTTAGTTAAGTTAAATTCGTTTTGTGACCCTGTGTGGGGCTAAACTATATTCGTTTAGGCCTTCGCTACCCAATCGTTTTTTCTCCCAAGATTGTGGGACTCGTGACCCTTTTTGTCCTTTTGGTACCGTTTGACCTTCAGGATCTTTAGCTTATCGCTTACCATTGTGATTTTTCTTTGTGTCGTTTTGTCACAAACTATTGTTAGTATTTGGCATTTACCTTAATTTCTTTTATTTTTTTATTTCGATAATTGGCCTTCTGCCAATATTGAAAAACAATTGTTCCTTGTTTTGTTGTCGAAAAGATTCTGGGTTTTAGTCCAGGCCTTAAGCCAAGGTTTCCCAGACAAACTAATACATTTTCTAACCAATAAAATAATTCAACTTCCACTTTGGAATATAACTCTCGTGTTTACCTTCAATATTTTGAAGACCTTTTTCAGATCCCTATTGGTAAGGCAAACTACCATTAAAGTTTCCTGGCGCCCATTCATATATCAGTACGCTCCTGTACTTTTATAAACATTCAGGTATTTAATAACATTTCATATTAATTCAATCTTTTTCTCGTTTTAATAATCGAGCGCGATTAATAAAACCCTTTTTAGCGAATCCACTCCCAAGCTGAGCTACCGGAGGCAGCACTGTATTTGCTGTCGGCCTATGAATATTTTGTTTTATCAAACATATCGACGTTTGACGTTTGCCATTAATTTGTAATTTATTATTCTCAAGTACCGCGGCACATTGTTCTTGTGCTTTCGTTTGTTTTTTTTTTCTCCTAAAATCCAACCTAAATTCGCGTTTGATTATTATCATAGCACATTGTTCTTGTGCTTTCGTTTGTTTTTCTCCTAAAATCCAACCTAAATTCGCGTTTGATTATTACATAGCAATTGGCGCCCAACGTGGGGCTTTCCTAGAGATTTTGTTTGAGGTGTACCAAAGCACCTTTTGTGAATTGTATCTGTCCTGTATTTTTGTGCAAACAGATCTGTTTAGGGAAGTGTTTTTTTTTATATACCTATATATTTTTTTTCTTTCGAATATTTTTACTTGGTGTTGTTTTTGTTTTCCTAATTAGGTACAAGTGCAATCCAGTGGTTACTACGGATAAATATTCTTGCCTACATATTGTGCCTACCTTATCTTGAAAGTGGGAATTATTTTAATCTACAACGTGAAAGAAGGAACGAAGGAAGCCTGCGGAAAATAAGTACCTAAAACAAAAATTTGTGAGTCGATTTGAATTGTTCCCATTTTGTTGTTTCTGTTAAACTTGTTTTTATTCTTTTTGGTGAGATTAATTAATTTGGAAAGAAATTAGATTTTGTGTTTGCAACCATTTTGTTTAGAGTATTAGAGTGTCGTCGCACTCTCACAAGTGGTTATTTTTTTTTCTCATTTCTTTTATTTTGAATTTTGATTAAAAGTGTTGTGTTTTTGTCGGGGTTGCCCTTTTAATAAAGTCTGATACTTTTTTCGGACATTTTGACTACTTTTGAGTCATAAATATTTTTGTTTGTGTTAATTTAAATTTATTTTAATTTGTTTTCAAATTGAATTGAGAGGGATAATCTTGAATAGTTTATATATGTTATTTTGGTAAAACCAGTGTAAGGCGTTTTTAACCTCATTTTGAGTGAATTTTTTTTCTTAATATTTTTTTATTTTTATCCTTCCACACCGCAAGGGTAATTATTTTTTTCTCAACATTTCTTTTATATTTAAAAAGAACTTTAAGGTGTTTTTTTTCCTCCTTCGCTTAATTTAGAAAGTTTTTTTGTCGAGTTTAGATTTTTCATTAATTTTTTTGTTTCCCTTCTAAACGAAGCACAGTTTCTTTTTTTAAAATGGATGTTAGTCAGATTAATAGACTGACTCAAGACGAGATTACGTATGAGATAGAGTGTAGGAGTTTAACGGTAGGGACGGTAGAGGAAAAAAAAATTAGAGCGTAGGGCATCTTTTGCAGCTCCAGCTTACCCGTTCTCGTTCGAAGTAGATCAGGTAGCCGTTGAAAAAAAATTATTGGAAATCGCGAAACTTTTAGAAAATCCGCCGAAGTCGGAAACTTCGAAGGAGTATCTTAAACTACTCACGAAGATTGAGTGGGGGTTACGTCGGATGGATAGGTCGGTTCCGGAAAATGATTCGCAGGATAAGTGTAGATTAGATTTAAAAAATAAATTAATATTAGCGTTGGCCGACTTAGATGGGGATGGAGAAGAAGACGAGGAGGATGAGGAGGAAGTAGGGGAAGAAGACTCAGACAATCAGAAAACCAAAAATAATAATACAGAAGTTGAAAATCAGCGGACGGCTGAACCTCATTCGACTAGGGCAATGCAAACTTTGGGTGGTTCATTGACAGGTATAGGAGAGACAGACAATAGGAATAGGGGCGAAAGGGGTCATATTATTCCTTTAGTAGACCAAATCGTAGTGAATTCGGAAAAATTTCATAATTTAGCGAAGTGGGAGGTGAAGTTCACTGGGGAGCGCTGTGGTGCCTCCGTGAATTCATTTTTAGAAAGGGTTGAGGAGTTGAGACAGGCACGGGGGGTTTCGGAAAATCAACTTTTTAAGGCAGCAGTGGAACTTTTTGTTGAAAAAGCGTTGATTTGGTTTAGGGCGATTCGCATTTCGGTCAATTCGTGGCAGGAACTCATCAAGGAATTGAAACTTGAATTTCTGCCACCGAACTACGATGATAAACTTCTCGAGGAGATTAGGCGTCGTACACAAGGCAAAGATGAATCCATCGGCGTCTATGTGGCGACTATGCAGAACTTGTTTGGTAGGTTAACTGATCAAATCTCAGAAAGTAGGAAGTTGTCAATGATTCAAAGGAACTTGACACCTTTCTACCAAACTCAACTTGGTTTGGCTAAACCAAGTTGCGTTTCGGATTTGGTCGCATTAGGTAGGAATTTAGAAGCGGTTAGGGCAAATGTAGAAGCATATGTTCCACCACCCAATGTTAGGAATAATAGGACTTTGCTAGAGCCGGATCTAGCGTACATAGGTTTTGAAAATTCTTCAGTTTCGGTTGTTTCGGAGAAGAACCCAACTGCTCATCAGACCCAAACTTCAAACCAACGCCGGTCTTCTACTTCTATTAGGTGTTTTAATTGCAATGGATCAGGCCATTTTGCAAATAGGTGTTCTGCTCCTAGGCGTTGTTTTGGTTGTGGGACTGTAGGGGTTTCTCGACAAAATTGTCGCAAGTGTTAGGGAAATGGGCAACGGACTCCTGCGCCAGCAGGGCGGGAAGTCCGAAGACGTTGATAAGGTTACCTGCTGGTAACCAGTCGGCGAAAAAAATTCATTTAGGTTTTACTCTGGAGGCAAACAGTAGTGATAGGAGACCATTTTTGAGTATTAGTATTTATGGTTCTAGATTTTTAGGTTTATTAGATTCAGGAGCTTCTAGGACCATAATAGGTAGGGATGCTTGGTTAATTATAGAAAATTTAGGGCTTTCTTTAAAAAAGGACTCTGTTCACTGCGTTTGTTTGGCAGATGCAAAAAGAGTCGAAGTTTTAGGAGTGATCTCTCTTCCAATTATTGTTGAAGATAGGGCAGTTTTAGTTGACTGTTTGGTCATCCCCTCTCTGCCGCATACAGTGATTCTGGGCGCAGATTTTTGGGCGCTTTCGGGTATAGTCCCAGATTTAAGATCACGTATGTGGACTTTTTCGGAACAGGACAGTCCTGTTGCGATTTGTTCTATTACAGAACGATCTGAGTTGAGTGCTAGGGAAATGCAAACATTAGAAACTTTAAAGGAGAATCTTTTAATAAAATGCCGATAAAACAACGATACTATCCGGTTTCCCCGGCGATGCAGGAGCATATTGATAGGGAATTGAATGAGATGTTAGAAGCAGGGGTTATTGAGAGATCGACAAGTGCCTGGTCGTCTCCAATACTTTTAGTTAAAAAGAAAGATGGCTCCTATAGATTCTGCGTGGACTATAGGAAGCTAAATAATAATACTGATAGGGATGCTTATCCACTTCCATATATACATTCCATTTTAGATAGACTTCGAGGTGCTAGGTTCCTGTCTTCATTGGATATCAAGTCAGCGTGCTGGTAGATACCAATGGAGGAAGAATCGAAGCCATATACTGCCTTTACGGTACCTGGTAGGGGTCTTTTTCAATTTAGGAGAATGCCTTTTGGACTGCATAACTCACCTGCGACTTGGCAGAGGTTTATCGACACAGTTCTGGGTGCCGACCTAGAGCTATTCGTGTTCGTCTATTTAGACGACATCATCATCATTTTGGAATCTTTTGAGAAACATCTTGAAATTCTGAATGAGGTGATGAAAAGGTTGTGTGAAGCAGGATTAAAAGTTAGTAGGAAAAAATGCAACTTCTGCATGCCCTCTTTAAAATTTTTAGGTTATATAGTGGATCGAAATGGGTTGCATGTAGATCCAGAAAAAGGGGAAAGCATGGTTAGGTTTCCAGCACAGAAAAATATTAAAGAAGTTAGGAGCTTTATAGGGACAGTTTCATGGTACCGTCGTTTTGTACCAAATTTCGCAGAATTACTTAGGCCTTTGTCAGATTTGCTAAAAAAGAATAAAAAGTTCATTTGGAGTCAGGATTGTGAAAATAGTTTTAGGAAGGCAAAGGAGTGTTTGGTGACAGCACCTATACTCACTTGTCCAGATTTCAAACGACCATTCGTCGTTCAAACAGACGCGTCAGATTACGGAATCGGTGCAGTTCTTTCACAGACCTTTGATGAGGGAGAAAAGGTTGTCTGTTACCTTAGTAGGTCTTTAAATAGAAATGAAAGAAATTACAGTACCACCGAAAAAGAATGCTTGGCTGTGCTTTGGGTTATTGAGAAGTTACGGCCGTATATCGAAGGCGTTCGGCTTACGGTTGTGACGGATCATTATTCCTTAGTATGGTAAGTAAGTAAGTAATTTGAAAGACCCACAGGGGAGGTTAGCTCGTTGGGCCATTCGGTTACAACAGTTTGAATTTGAGATCATTCACCGCAAGGGCAAAGAGCATGTAGTTCCGGACATGCTTTCTCGAGGAATGCCACAGTTGGGTGGTATCTCGGAAGAGGATTCAGACCCTTGGGTGGCCAAAATGGTTTCAAATGTCAAAACTAATCCGCTTAGATATCCAGCTTGGAGGGTTGAACAAGGAAGGTTGTTTAAATTTATTAAACCAAATCATGTCGTAGTACATGAAACTTATCAGGAGTGGAAGAGAGTGATAGGTAAAAACAAAAGATTAGGTATTTTGCAGGAAAACCATGACAGTCCTGTAGCAGGACACATGGGTGTTAGGAAAACTTTCGCAAGAGTTATGGCAAAATTTTACTGGCCTAAAATGAGGGTCGATATAACCAGGTATGTTAGGAATTGTAAAGTTTGCCAACAGGTTAAGCCGGTGAATGATAAGCCAGCTGGTTTAAAAACGCTTTGCCAGGCGTACGCGTCACAATTAAAGTTCACAGCCCACTACCATCCGCAGGCGAATCCTGCCGAGAGAATTAATCAGATAATTAAGACGACATTAAGGGCTTACGCCGCTGAAAACCACCGTTTGTGGGATTCACAACTTCAGAAGGTGGCGTGTGCGATTCGCACGTCACAACACGAAGTGTTAGGAGTTTCTCCTTATTATGCAAATTTTGGGAGGGATATGGTGACTTCTGGTCAAGAAGCATCATTAGTAGAATAAAGCTTTGAAACGGTTCAAGATCAGGTCGAGATCGAAAATCGTTTCAAAGAGCTTAGAGTGGATATTTTAAAAAAATTACAAGCAACATCGAAAAGATCTGCTCAAGCCTATACCCTTCGACGGCGTGATGTCCAATATCACCCCGGCGAACTTGTTTGGCGAAGAAATTTTTCGTTGTCGGATGCCGCGAATTATTATGCCGCGAAATTAGAACCGAAGTTTGTCGGTCCGTTTAAAATTAAAAAACGTGTGTCACCTTGGACGTTCTTGAAGATAGTAACTGTAAAGAACGTGGAACTTGGAACGTAAAAATTTAAAACCGTACACCGACGCATCCGAAAGTGATTAGTAAAATTAACGTAGCTTGCTTTTTTTTTGTCTTATAGTTCACACTTTTATTTTTCTGATTTTATATTTGATTGATTTTTATTATTTTGATAACTTACTTTGTTTTCAAATTTCTTTTGACTTATATATAGTTTGTTTTTTTTTTCTGATGGAAAAAACCTATTTTTGATTTCCTGCCACATCTTTGGAAAGGTATTACAGTTCTTCCGAACTGTAAGCACATTTCCTAGGAGGTGAGGGTGGGATTTGTTGCTGTAAATTTTACCACAACAAGTTTCACCAACCCATTTTCCTTTATTAACATTTTATTTCCAATTCCTTTCTGTTGTGGCTCCAAAATGCTTCAAGAGTACATTAGAAACCTGGACCATCAGCCAGAGGACTGCTGTTTTAGTATTTTGGAAAAGCAACCAATCTAGGTTCCATCGATAAACGTGAGACAGGGGATCCACACCATTCATTGTCCACTATTCGAGCGATTGTTCGACAGAAGTTCGAAAAAGAGGAAAAGGCATGATGAATATGACCCATGTCCAACAATGTGTGAATTATAATCACACCAACGTAAATTTAGTCTGGCCGAGTGCCCACCATAAAGTGTCTGACATTAAAGTAAGATCACAATGCGACGCGTTTCCCTTTTTAATTTATCTGCGCGAAGGTCTACGGATTTCAAATAATTAATTTCTCTGGAAATCCCACCATTTTAGTTGGAAATGGTGATAGTTTTGTCCAACAAGAACATTTTTCTCAAAGTACTTAGTTTGGGCCGGTTTGGGCTGGGGACTTTGCGCGTAGTTTCATAGTTTTTCACTTGCTTTTTTATAATATGGAATTGACGGTAGAAGGCTGAACACGTCCACTGAGCATGTGATCGCGTGCAATGGTTGTTTCACTGCTCTCGGTCGCACTTCTTAGCCTATGAGGGCAGGATGGGGCTGTATGACCGAGACAAGAACACCACCACGCAAAGATCAGAAGAGGATGGCCATATGGTCGTGGTAAAAGTGGACGAGCTAAGTCCTCCATTTTGGGTCTTTGATAGAAGCCTGGAAAAGATTTGGGAGCAGAAAAAAAAAGTAAAGTGAAAAATTATTTGAAAAAGAGGAATTTCAAAAATTCTTATAATTGATTGGAAGATAGTTTTGGAGAAAATTCAGAAAGAGTTTACTACCGTAGGAGAGGAATATTCTTGTTGGAGGAACAAGAGAGATTTTTTGTGTCTGGTAGTTGCCAGAAATTTTTAGCTTGTTGTGTTGTAGTTAGTTAAGTTAAATTCGTTTTGTGACCCTGTGTGGGGCTAAACTATATTCGTTTAGGCCTTCGCTACCCAATCGTTTTTTCTCCCAAGATTGTGGGACTCGTGACCCTTTTTGTCCTTTTGGTACCGTTTGACCTTCAGGATCTTTAGCTTATCGTTTACCATCGTGATTTTTCTTTGTGTCGTTTTGTCACAAACTATTGTTAGTATTTGGCATTTACCTTAATTTCTTTTATTTTTTTATTTCGATAATTGGCCTTCTGCCAATATTGAAAAACAATTGTTCCTTGTTTTGTTGTCGAAAAGATTCTGGGTTTTAGTCCAGGCCTTAAGCCAAGGTTTCCCAGACAAACTAATACATTTTCTAACCAATAAAATAATTCAACTTCCACTTTGGAATATAACTCTCGTGTTTACCTTCAATATTTTAAAGACCTTTTTCAGATCCCTATTGGTAAGGCAAACTACCATTAAAGTTTCCTGGCGCCCATTCATATATCAGTACGCTCCTGTACTTTTATAAACATTCAGGTATTTAATAACATTTCATATTAATTCAATCTTTTTCTCGTTTTAATAATCGAGCGCGATTAATAAAACCCTTTTTAGCGAATCCACTCCCAAGCTGAGCTACCGGAGGCAGCACTGTATTTGCTGTCGGCCTATGAATATTTTGTTTTATCAAACATATCGACGTTTGACGTTTGCCATTAATTTGTAATTTATTATTCTCAAGTACCGCGGCACATTGTTCTTGTGCTTTCGTTTGTTTTTTTTTTCTCCTAAAATCCAACCTAAATTCGCGTTTGATTATTATCATAGCACATTGTTCTTGTGCTTTCGTTTGTTTTTCTCCTAAAATCCAACCTTAATTCGCGTTTGATTATTACATAGCAATATTTAATTTTATTTTTTTTCCCAAAAAATTGCTGCCGCCCATTCACTTATTAACAGTAAATACGCCCCTGTAGCATCTGATCTTTGGCTCTTTAATTTCGTTTTGACATATAAATCAGATCAACTCGTGGTTTGGACGTCGTCGTCATCGTCATCGTCGTCGTAGTCTTTGTCGTTTCTTTATTTTGTGTGTAATAATTTTTTTTTTGTTAATTGTTCGAGTCGCGATAAGAAATGTGTTACAAATTGGCACCCAAAACGTGGGGCTTTTTAGTTTATTTATCACATCAAATTATTACGATGGAAACATTTTTTTTTATATTGGAAGAATCCCTACTGTGCTGTGTCAGAGTTTAGTTTTGTTTAGGGAGGTTTTTGTCCATAATTGTCGTTGTTCTTTTTTACGCTTCTCTATGATCGTAGTATCATGTTTAATTGTTATCTAAATTTTTTTATAATCACAGATCTTAAACATGCCTTATAGATCGCAAGTAAACAAATTATTTTACTAATTTTGAAAAATTCATTTTCAATAATATGAACAAAAAATGTCAACTTATAAAATATTTTTTTCAATAATTAACAAAATGTTTTCGTCAATATCACCTGCGGCATTTGGAACTGTGTACGAACATCAGTACATACGTAATTTTGTCTTTCACCTAAGTAGTGAACTACACTACACACCTCACGTTTGTTTTATGTTTCTCTTATTTTCTTGTTTATTATAAAGCTTTTTTATAAATTAATAACCACCAAAACTTTGAAATGTAGCCACGAGATCTATTTTTCAGAACAAATAAAGAAGCTAATGGTCTCTGGCGGCCGCCATTTTACTTTGATTTTGACAGATGCGCAGAAGATTGCAAAAATAAAACCTCTAATGATATTACCTTAGATATTTGTACTGTGATATCATTCATTGTGTTTCGTGGTCTGTTTTGTATATCATTCATTGTCCGCGTAAAACAACAACAAAAAATTGTGGTGAGTTTTGTTCATTTCGATATATCATTCTGTTCTTGTTGACAACAACTGTCAGTAAATTGTTTTTTGTTTGCAGAATCAGTTTTTGTTTCGTCTTTTGTTCCGAAAGACAAGCAGACAATGCAATTGTTGCCACCGTGGAACATGACGGAGACGATGCAAGCTACGAAACTGACGAGAGTGATGATAATACATCGGACGACTATGATTTCTCCTATCTGAGTGGACTCTGAGAGGTATCAGGCAAAGAATGGAAGCCAGTTGCAGCAACAAAACCCATCAATTGGGTACAAAATCAAATCCATTCGGGTGCGAATACCTGAGATCTATTATCACAGATTTTGCCAAAAAGAGCCGTAAGTAGTTTCAAGCTTCTTTTATTTCTTTTGTTTTCATTGAAGTCTAATCTAGATTGAAATGGGAATGAAAAACCACGAACTGGTCCCAGGGTCACTTGGTGTCATATGAACGTAGAAAGAAATGTAACTTGTTTGGATTCAAAATGAAAAATTTGTTTATATGAGCAATCTATTTTCATATGACAGCTTCTAACCAACACTGGTTATGTCTTCATTTGGTATTCAAATCGGCATTGGAAAAGATTCCAACATCTACGTTGTACCTGACGAAGAGGGAGATCCCATTTGTTTGAAATTACATTGTCTTGGAAGAACCTGCTTCCGAAACGTCAATGAAAAGAGAGGGCGTAGACATAAGGCATCTTGGTTGTATATGCCCAGATAATAAATAAAATAATAAATAAAATTATACAAAATAAAAATAATTATATGTTTATCATAGTCGTCCTTATTATATATTGTATGTTCCAAATGCAACAATAGTGAGAAAATTCAAAATAAAAATAAAGACATCTCTAAACCTAGAAGTCCTTGAAAAAAGATAAATACATATCCAGAATCAAGTTTGCATCCGACAAGAAACTGCATTCAAAGTTTTCTATTTAGAATGAAGATTCAAAAAATTATCTTTTGAAAACCAAATGCAACAATAGTGAGAAAATTGAAAATTAAATTAAGGATATTTCCAAACCTAGAAGTGCTAGAAAAAAGATATATAAATTTCCAGAATCAGGATTGCATTTGAAACTGCATTCAAAGTTTTCTATTTAGAATGAAGATTAAAAAAATTGTCTTTTGAAAACCAAATGCACAGAATTCAAAATTTGTTTTGAATTATTTAGAATTACTACATATAAAATATAAATTTATCGTCGCTTGTGTTTTTTTTTATTTGTTTGTTACATAATTCGATGAATTTTATTTGTTGAAATCAAAGAAAATATAACGAAATAAAAATTATTAGTATAATTTTCCTCAAAATAAAAACAACAGAAAATATTTTAAACAATGTCGTTATACAGAATTGTTAAAAGAAAAATGATGCCTTTGTTTCAACAGCAGGTGTTGATTTGACTTTTGCTTTCGCTGCTGAATCTGATTCGATGGTTACCTTTTTCTTAGCACCCTTTCCCGTCTTGGCACTTTTTTAGGGGTTAATTGGGGTGTTGACGAGTTCTTTTGTTCAGGTTGAGCTATACTGTGTTCGCGGGCAAAGTTTTTCTCAGCGAATGGGATATCGGTAACCAAGTTGATACTATTTGGCATTAGCAGGACAGTATGTTTGAATTTTGCCACTTTTTAGTTGGTTTTTCATACAACACCCGGAATGGTTCAATCATCTTATGAGAAACACATTCAACAAAACCCATTCAAGCCTTCGTCTCCTCATCAAGTGTCATATCGTATTAACCTCAACTAGAAGTGCTCTTGATGCATTCAATTTGAGTTGATAGTTTTCATGGATTTTCTTATAGATTGAAATGCTGGTGTCCTTCTCACGACCAACTCCTTCCCCTGAGCTAACAATTACATCGATAGCCTGGACTTCGTTGGTTTTTAAAGTACATTAATCGTGCTTCTTGCGTTATGCATCGCTTGGGTTCTGAATAATTGTTTTCTCACCGTCGATTTTGAATTTTTTCGTTGATGATTGAGCATACCTTCAATTGGTTTGCATTTATATGATTCGGCAACTTGTTGTACGGCTTCAGTGATTGCAAAGTTACTAACTCCATCTTCAATTAGCCTTAATGCAGCTCGTACTGGCCAGTAAGCTGCAAGGGTAAAATCAGCCTTTTTGCCTGTCACTTTGTTATCACTCGATGTTCCAACGACAATGGTGTGTGCTGCTACAGCAATAAATCCATCAATATGGGCACCAAATCTATTTTTACAACATCTCCTTCCTTAAAAATGCAATCGGGATCATTCTTGGTGGTCGAGAATGGACACACACAATTTTTGACTGATACACACGTTGGGAATGCAATTCCTTTTTTTAAGTATTTTTTTCTTTTTGTACACTTTGGGTGTTTCTTCAGTGATTTGGCTATCACTCTTTGTACAAATGTCCCTCACAGAGGCGTCAGCAACACAGAGATCGATGACTGATTTTAAAATTTTATAAACAATTTTACCAGCCAGTTTATATTTGGTCACAACTAAATCCTCGGCAATAGTTTTCTCGCGGTAAAATGTAAATATTTCATACATTTTGTTGACGTTTTAGAATCTTACCTCCACCAAACTCCAAAATATCGAGCGGGACATGTTCAACCAACAGCATTTTTTCTAAACGCGTTTATGGAGAAGCGCATTCACGTCGCATGACGCGACGACTTTTCGTCGGATCCCAAGGATATCGCAGTGTTTTTCTTTTTAAGTTTGTAGAATTAATAATTTAGTAACTTTCTCAATTAGTAAAAATAAAATAAAACTGATATTTTCTGTAGAAATTGCTTAAATTTTTACTTGCGAATACAGGTACTATAATGCAAGTTATGCATTCGTGCAGATTAAAAACTTTGAGATAACTATCAAGCATGACATTACGATGATAGAGAAACATATTTGAGTTACTGGCAAAATTCTGTCCGTCTGTCTGTCTGTCTGTCTTTCTGTCTGTCTGAACGGATGTATTTTGGACAGCAGCCTAAACGGTTGGGCCAACCGTCTTCAAATTTTGAACTTAAGGTTATTTTGACATTCTACAGAGGAGTTTTTTCAATTTTTTCTTAGCTCAAAAATTAACAGAACCTGTCATATAACCGTTATGTAAAAGCTTATTTTTCTCGAAAATGGCTCTAAGATTTTTTATAAAAAAAATCAGTGTACTAGTGTAGGTATGCATTATATTTTGGTGAAAAAAAATTAATATGGTGGGCTAAAAAGGGTGCCTCCCATAGGACCGGTTTTTTTTCTTCGACTTTTTCGAAAACTGGTGATCTGATTACAATCAAAATTGATATTCAAGAAGATGTAGGTAAACTGTGTAATTTTGCATTAATTTTTTTTTCGAAAACTTTTTTTTTGTATTTTTAATATTTAAAAACTTTTTTTTTTTGAAAAATCAATATTTTGAAAACGGGTAAGTGATTTTTTTTTGAATTTTGTTTTTAAATGTACGTTATTCTTGTGCTTGAGTTTGTATTTTTGAATTATTTTTTGAATTATTTAAAAAACTTGTTTAGAAAAGCGTTTTATTTAAAAACGGCTCAAACGATTTCGAAAATAAAATTCACACTTTTTCACATTTTTTAAAGAAATAAAATGGCGTTTAAATTTTTCCGCTGAAAACTATTTTACGTACTTTTTTCAAACAATCAAAAGTCAGAAAAATCGAATATAATCTTTGAAGTTCCCTTAATAATTTTAAAATTTTATTCCAAGCTGTGACCACATAAGGGCAAGTAAGTGCGATCCAGTCCTGCAATTTATTTTTAATCAATTTTCGTTCATTTTTCTTTAGTGATTTTGGCACTTCAGACAATTCTTTCGTAAAAATACGAGAAATTCATTTACAAAAAATGGGCACGACTGGGTCGCACGTACTTGCTCTTATGTGCCTAATTACATTGGACGGCAAGATCTTTGACAAAAACAAATAACATTTACTTTTGGTATGCAGTTTTTTAGAGTTTATTAATATACATACATGTGATTATAAAATTAAAAATTATTTTAATAATTATATTGTTCAGGAAAAAAAGAGTCCTGAAGACTCACTTTTTGTTTGTTGTTACAGTGGTGAAGACATAAAACAAACAAAATTACATCGAGGAAGGAAAAATTAAATTTTAAGGAAATAAAGAAGTAAAAAATTTGGTTGAAGAGGAAGTAGTTAATTAAAAAAAAAGTGTTAATAAGGAAAAGGAGTTTCGATATAAAAAAAAATAAAGGAGAATTGGAACGAGAAGGAGGGTTTACAACGTGGAAAGGAAGGAAAGGAGATAGGACAGCTAATTATTTGATATTTGTGGATTGATTTTTGGTTAAACATATTTTCTCTGGTGAGTTGATTGATATTTCGTTTGTGGTTTTTCAAAAAAATATTATTGGATTCCGAAGAATTACGGAATTGTTTTTTTTGTACTTTTTCCATTTTTACGTCTTTGTGCATTCAGGAACCGTATTTTAACGGTCCATTCTTTTTCTACACCGATCTAGTCTTTGTTCCCTGTTTTTTGAAAAGATTTTGGGTTTTTCTCCTATAAATAGTAAGGTTTCCCAAACATTAATAAATTAAGATAATTTAAAAAAATCATCTCAATCTTTTATTAAAAAAAAGAGTTCATAATTTTTCTTCCATCGTTGCTTAAAACTAAAGAAAAAAAAAGGTTTGCAATTTCCTTTTTCATATTTAATTTTATTTTTTTTCCGAAAAAAATTTCTGGTGCCCCTTCACTTATTAAAAGTAAATACGCCCCTGTGGCATCTGATCGTTCGCTCTTAATTTTTAGATTTGACATATAAACCAGATCAACTCGTGGTTTGGACGTCGTCGTCATCGTCATCGTCGTCGTAGTCTTTGTCGTTTCTTTATTTTGTGTGTAATAATTTTTTTTTGTTAATTGTTCGGTTCGCGATAAGAAAAGTGTTAAAAATTGGCACCCAAAACGTGGGGCTTTTTAGTTTATTTATCACATCAAATTATTACGATGGAAACATTTTTTTTATATTGCAAGAATGCCTACTGTGCTGTGTCAGAGTTTAGTTTTGTTTAGGGAGGTTTTTGTCCATAATTGTCGTTGTTCTTTTTTACGCTTCTCTATGATCGTAGTATCATGTTTAATTGTTATCTAAATTTTTTTATAATCACAAATCTTAAACATGCCTTATAGATCGCAAGTAAACAAATTATTTTACTAATTTTGAAAAATTCATTTTCAATAATATGAACAAATGTCAACTTATATAATAGTTTTTTCAATGATTTACAAAATGTTTTCGTCAATATCACCTGCGGCATTTGGAACTGTGCACGTGCATAAGTACATACGTAATTTTGTCTTTCACCTAAGTAGTGAACTAAACTACACTGTGTTTCGTGGTCTGTTTTGTATATCATTCATTGTCCGCGTAAAACAAGAACAAAAAATTGTGGTGAGTTTTGTTCATTTTGATATATCATTCTGTTCTTGTTGACCACAACTGTCAGTAAATTGTTTTTTGTTTGCAGAATCAGTTTTTGTTTTGTCTTTTGTTCCGAAAGACAAGCAGACAATGCAATTGTAGCCTACGTGGAACATGACGAAGACGATGCAAGCTACGAAACTGACGAGAGTGATGATAATACATCGGACGACTATGATTTCTCCTATCTGAGTGGACTCTCCGAGGTATCAGGCAAAGAATGGAAGCCAGTTACAGCAACACAACCCATCAATTGGGTACAAAATCAAATCCATTCGGGTGCGAATACCTGAGATCTATTATCACAGATTTTGCCAAAAAGAGCAGTAAGTAGTTTCAAGCTTCTTTTATTTCTTTTGTTTTCATTGAAGTCTAATCTAGATTGAAATGGGAATGAAAAACCACGAACTGGTCCCAGGCTCACTTGGTGTCATATGAACGTAGAAAGAAATGTAACTTGTTTGGATTCAAAATGAAAAATTTGTTTATATGAGCAATCTATTTTCAGATGACAGCTTCCAACCAACACTGGTTATGTCTTCATTTGGTATTCAAATCGGCATTGGAAAAGATTCCAACATCTACGTTGTACCTGACGAAGAGGGAAATCCCATTTGTTTGAAATTACATTGTCTTGGAAGAACCTGCTTCCGAAACGTCAATGAAAAGAGAGGGCGTAGACATAAGGCATCTTGGTTGTATATGCCCAGATAATAAATAAAATAATAAATAAAATTGTACAAAATAAAAATAATTATATGTTTATCATAGTCGTCCTTATTATATATTGTATGTTCCAAATGCAACAATAGTGAGAAAATTCAAAATAAAAATAAAGACATCTCTGAACCTAGAAGTCCTTGAAAAAAGATAAATACATTTCCAGAATCAAGTTTGCATCCGGCAAGAAACTGCATTCAAAAGTTTTCTATTTAGAATGAAGATTCAAAAAATTGTCTTTTGAATATCAAATGCAACGATATTGAGAAAATTGAAAATTTAATTAATGATATCTCCGAGCCTAGAAGTCCTAGAAAAAAGATAAATACATTTCCAGAATCAAGTATGCATCCGACAAGAAACTGCATTCAAAGTTTTCTATTTAGAATGAAGATTCAAAAAATTTTCTTTTGAAAACCAAATGCAACAATAGTGAGAAAATTGAAAATTAAATTAAGGATATTTCCAAACCTAGAAGTCCTAGAAAAAAGATATATAAATTTCCAGAATCAGGATTGCATTTGAAACTGCATTCAAAGTTTTCTATTTAGAATGAAGATTAAAAAAATTGTCTTTTGAAAACCAAATGTACAGAATTCAAAATTTGTTTCGAATTATTTAGAATTACTACATATAAAATATAAATTTATCGTCGCTGGTATTTTTTTTGTATTTGTTTGTTACATAATTCGATGAATTTTATTTGTTGAAATCAAAAAAAATATAACGAAATAAAAATTATTAGTATAATTTTCCTCCTAAAAAAACAACAACAGAAAATATTTCATACAATGTCGTTATACAGAATTGTTAAAAGAAAAATTATGCCTTTGTTTCAACAGCAGGTGTTGATTTGACTTTTGCTTTCGCTGCTGAATCTGATTCGATGGTTACCTTTTTCTTAGCACCCTTTCCCGTCTTGTCACTTTTAGGCACTCAAGAAACTCGTCAACACCCCAATTGTTGACGAGTTTCTTGAGTTCAGGTTGAGCTATACTGTGTTCACGGGCAAATTTTTCCTCAGCGAATGGGATATCGGTAACCAAGTTGACACTATTTGGCAATTAGCAGGACAGTATGTTTGAATTGTGACACTTGGGTTCTGAATAATTGTTTTCTCACTGTCAATTTTAAATTGTTTCGTTGATGATTGAGCATACCTTCAATTGGTTTGCATTTATATGATTCGGCAACTTGTTGTACGGCTTCAGTGATTGCAAAGTTACTAACTCCATCTTCAATTAGCCTTAATGCAGCTCGTACTGCCCAGTAAGCTGCAAGGGTAACATCAGCCTTTTTGCCTGTCACTTTGTTATCACTCGATTTTCTAACGACAATGGTGTGTGCTGCTACAGCAATAAATCCATCAATATGGGCACCAAATCTATTTTTACAACATCTGCTTCCTTAAAAATGCAATTGGGATCATTCTTGGTGGGCGGGAAAGGACACAGACAATTGTTGACTGATACACACGTTGGGAATGCAATTCCTTTTTCTAAGTATTCTTTCTTTTTGTACACTTTGGGTGTTTCTTCAGTGATTTGGCTATCACTTTTTATACAAATGTCCCTCACAGAGGCGTCAGCAACAAAATTGTATTAACAATTTCACCAGCCAGTTTTTATTTGGTCACAACTAAATCCTGGGCAAGTGTTTCCTCGCGGTAAAATGTAAATATTTCATACATTTTGTTGACGTTTTAGAATCTTACCTCCACCCAACTCCAAAATATCGAGCGGGACATGTTCTACCAACAGCATTTTTTCTAAACGCGTTTATGGAGAAGCGTATTCACGTCGCATGACGCGACGACTTTTCGTCGGATCGCAAGTCCTTTTTAAGTTTGTGGAATTAATAATTTAGTAACTTTCTCAATTAGTAAAAATAAAATAAAGCTGATATTTTCTGTAGAAATTGCTTAAACTATTTTTCTCGAAAACTGCTCTAAGAATTTTTATAAAAAGAAAACAGTGTACTACTGTAGGCATGGATTGTATTTTGGTGAAAAAAAAATTTAATATGGTGGGTTAAAAGCGGTACCTCCCATAGGACCGGATTTTTTTCTTCGACTTTTTCGACAACTGATGATCCGATTACAATCAAAATTGAAATTAAAGAAGATGTAGTTAACCTGTGTAATTTTGCATTAATTTTTATTTGAAAACTTTTTTTTTGTATTTTTAATATTTTTTTTTAACTTTTTTTTTTTTTGCAAAATCAATATTTTAAAAATGGGTAAGTGAATTTTTTTTTAATTTTGTTTTTAAATGTACGTTAGTTTTGTGCTTGAGTTTATATTCTTGAATTAATTTTTTTAATTTTTAAAAAAAGTTGTTAAAAAACCGTTTTATTAAAAAACGGCTCTAACGATTTCGAAAAAAAAATTCACAATTTTTCACATTTTTTAAAGAAACAAAATGGCGTTTAAATTTTTCCGCTGAAAACTATCTTACGTACTTTTTTCCAACAATCAAAAGTCAGACAAATCGAATATAATCTTTGAAGTTCCCTTAATAATTTTAAAATTGTATTCCAAGCTGTGACCGCACATAAGGGCAAGTATGTGCGATCCAGTCATGCAATTAATTTTTAATCAATTTTCGTTCGTTTTTCCTTAGTGATTTTGGCACTCCAGACAATTCTTTCGAAAAATACGAGAAATTCATTTACAAAAAATGGCCACGACTGGGTCGCACGTACTTGCTCTTATGTACCTAATTACATTGGAAGGCAAGATCTTTGACAAAAACAAATAACATTAACTTTGAAAATTACACAGTTTGAACTTATAAAAACTATCAAAACTGCAAAATTTAACAGTTTTTAGTAAAAATGAAGTAGGTTATCACACGTCTTAAATAACAACGAATTTATGAAAAAAGTATTTTGAAAATTGTAGGACGGATTTTGATAAAATCCTGTTTTTTATTTTTATTTTTTATTTTTTTTTTATTTAGGTATGCAGTTTTTGAGAGTTTATTAAACATGTGATTATAAAATTAAAAATTATTTTTTTTGATAAGTTTCAAAAATTAATTTTTATTAGAAAAAAAAGTTATTCAAAATGTTGAAATGCAGAATTAATTTTGCTACCTGAATCTTCTCAAATATAAAATTTGACAGAAATACATAGAGCCTGTCACGGTAAAATTAACTGCGACAAAAAACCGGTCATTTGTATTCTCTTCCTTTCTTATAATTCCCTTCCCTCAGTTGCTTTGTTCAGGTTGCTGAAAGAGACAAGGGCAGCCAGGGTCCATCACCCCTCGGCCATTTCTTTCAGTGACATGGTGTTAAATCACGATCGTTGCTACACTCTGCTATTATACCAGGGGAGTGTGAAGAGGAGTGGATATGATATTATTCGAAGTGACAGACGGACGGTCTGGAAGATCCCCAATCGGAGAATTTGGATTTTATCCACAATGACGGACGAGAAGAGAAGCGCGGTAGACAGTTGGTCCCCGACGCTGATGTCACTCATTTTGTTCAGAATGGCCGAGTGCCAAAGGTAAAACAATATTTGTAATCTGTTGCATTTCATTTATTTATTTATTATTTATTTATTGTAAGTGGAAAAAAAATGGAACGTCGAGATTGAGTTTAATTAACGACAAGCGATTGGGTAGACCAGGGAAAACTGTCCTTCTTTTTTTCTGGGTTTAATGTTTAAATTCAACTCGAACCAATTCTTCTTAGTAATCATTTAAGGTATAAATACATTTCCAGAATCAAGTATGCATCCGACAAGAAACTTGCATTCAAAGTTTTCTATTTAGAATGAAGATTCAAAAAATTGTCTTTTGAAAACCAAATGTACAGAATTCAAAATTTGTTTCGAATTATTTAGAATTACTACATATAAAATATAAATTTATCGTCGCTGGTATTTTTTTTGTATTTGTTTGTTACATAATTCGATGAATTTTATTTGTTGAAATCAAAAAAAATATAACGAAATAAAAATTATTAGTATAATTTTCCTCCTAAAAAAACAACAACAGAAAATATTTCATACAATGTCGTTATACAGAATTGTTAAAAGAAAAATTATGCCTTTGTTTCAACAGCAGGTGTTGATTTGACTTTTGCTTTCGCTGCTGAATCTGATTCGATGGTTACCTTTTTCTTAGCACCCTTTCCCGTCTTGTCACTTTTAGGCACTCAAGAAACTCGTCAACACCCCAATTGTTGACGAGTTTCTTGAGTTCAGGTTGAGCTATACTGTGTTCACGGGCAAATTTTTCCTCAGCGAATGGGATATCGGTAACCAAGTTGACACTATTTGGCAATTAGCAGGACAGTATGTTTGAATTGTGACACTTGGGTTCTGAATAATTGTTTTCTCACTGTCAATTTTAAATTGTTTCGTTGATGATTGAGCATACCTTCAATTGGTTTGCATTTATATGATTCGGCAACTTGTTGTACGGCTTCAGTGATTGCAAAGTTACTAACTCCATCTTCAATTAGCCTTAATGCAGCTCGTACTGCCCAGTAAGCTGCAAGGGTAACATCAGCCTTTTTGCCTGTCACTTTGTTATCACTCGATTTTCTAACGACAATGGTGTGTGCTGCTACAGCAATAAATCCATCAATATGGGCACCAAATCTATTTTTACAACATCTGCTTCCTTAAAAATGCAATTGGGATCATTCTTGGTGGGCGGGAAAGGACACAGACAATTGTTGACTGATACACACGTTGGGAATGCAATTCCTTTTTCTAAGTATTCTTTCTTTTTGTACACTTTGGGTGTTTCTTCAGTGATTTGGCTATCACTTTTTATACAAATGTCCCTCACAGAGGCGTCAGCAACAAAATTGTATTAACAATTTCACCAGCCAGTTTTTATTTGGTCACAACTAAATCCTGGGCAAGTGTTTCCTCGCGGTAAAATGTAAATATTTCATACATTTTGTTGACGTTTTAGAATCTTACCTCCACCCAACTCCAAAATATCGAGCGGGACATGTTCTACCAACAGCATTTTTTCTAAACGCGTTTATGGAGAAGCGTATTCACGTCGCATGACGCGACGACTTTTCGTCGGATCGCAAGTCCTTTTTAAGTTTGTGGAATTAATAATTTAGTAACTTTCTCAATTAGTAAAAATAAAATAAAGCTGATATTTTCTGTAGAAATTGCTTAAACTATTTTTCTCGAAAACTGCTCTAAGAATTTTTATAAAAAGAAAACAGTGTACTACTGTAGGCATGGATTGTATTTTGGTGAAAAAAAAATTTAATATGGTGGGTTAAAAGCGGTACCTCCCATAGGACCGGATTTTTTTCTTCGACTTTTTCGACAACTGATGATCCGATTACAATCAAAATTGAAATTAAAGAAGATGTAGTTAACCTGTGTAATTTTGCATTAATTTTTATTTGAAAACTTTTTTTTTGTATTTTTAATATTTTTTTTTAACTTTTTTTTTTTTTGCAAAATCAATATTTTAAAAATGGGTAAGTGAATTTTTTTTTAATTTTGTTTTTAAATGTACGTTAGTTTTGTGCTTGAGTTTATATTCTTGAATTAATTTTTTTAATTTTTAAAAAAAGTTGTTAAAAAACCGTTTTATTAAAAAACGGCTCTAACGATTTCGAAAAAAAAATTCACAATTTTTTACATTTTTTAAAGAAACAAAATGGCGTTTAAATTTTTCCGCTGAAAACTATCTTACGTACTTTTTTCCAACAATCAAAAGTCAGACGACAAATCGAATATAATCTTTGAAGTTCCCTTAATAATTTTAAAATTTTATTCCAAGCTGTGACCGCACATAAGGGCAAGTATGTGCGATCCAGTCATGCAATTAATTTTTAATCAATTTTCGTTCGTTTTTCCTTAGTGATTTTGGCACTCCAGACAATTCTTTCGAAAAATACGAGAAATTCATTTACAAAAAATGGCCACGACTGGGTCGCACGTACTTGCTCTTATGTACCTAATTACATTGGAAGGCAAGATCTTTGACAAAAACAAATAACATTAACTTTGAAAATTACACAGTTTGAACTTATAAAAACTATCAAAACTGCAAAATTTAACAGTTTTTAGTAAAAAATGAAGTAGGTTATCACACGTCTTAAATAACAACGAATTTATGAAAAAAGTATTTTGAAAATTGTAGGACGGATTTTGATAAAATCCTGTTTTTTATTTTTATTTTTTATTTCTTTTTTATTTAGGTATGCAGTTTTTGAGAGTTTATTAAACATGTGATTATAAAATTAAAAAATATTTTTTTTGATAAGTTTCAAAAATTAATTTTTATTAGAAAAAAAAGTTATTCAAAATGTTGAAATGCAGAATTAATTTTGCTACCTGAATCTTCTCAAATATAAAATTTGACAGAAATACATAGAGTCTGTCACGGTAAAATTAACTGCGACAAAAAACCGGTCATTTGTATTCTCTTCCTTTCTTATAATTCCCTTCCCTCAGTTGCTTTGTTCAGGTTGCTGAAAGAGACAAGGGCAGCCAGGGTCCATCACCCCTCGGCCATTTCTTTCAGTGACATGGTGTTAAATCACGATCGTTGCTACACTCTGCTATTATACCAGGGGAGTGTGAAGAGGAGTGGATATGATATTATTCGAAGTGACAGACGGACGGTCTGGAAGATCCCCAATCGGAGAATTTGAATTTTATCCACAATGACGGACGAGAAGAGAAGCGCGGTAGACAGTTGGTCCCCGACGCTGATGTCACTCATTTTGTTCAGAATGGCCGAGTGCCAAAGGTAAAACAATATTTGTAATCTGTTGCATTTCATTTATTTATTTATTATTTATTTATTGTAAGTGGAAAAAGAATGGAACGTCGAGATTGAGTTTAATTAACGACAAGCGATTGGGTAGACCAGGGAAAACTGTCCTTTTTTTCTGGGTTTAGTGTTTAAATTCAACTCGAACCAATTCTTCTTAGTAATCATTTAAGGTATTCGGTGGGGAATATTACGCGGATAGAAATTTTCTTAAAATTTTGTTTAACCTTCTTCTTACTATTTGCCTTGGATTGGGTACTGGATGCGTTCATGGAATCGCCGTGACCTGGAAGTGATACCAGCGTGCGGCGAAGTCCATGACGTAACCATGACTTGCATTTTTGTGGCAGAAAGTCGTAAGTAAGCAGGACAGCGATACTTCGGCATGTTGGCGCTCTTCAGCAAACCTGCTGTTGAATGGCTGATGATGACATGATTCGAAGTCCGCAAGTCCGGATTGGCTGAAAGGACTGACAAATCGAACAAAGGAGAGATTGTTCAGGAAAAAAAGAGTCCTGAAGACTCACTTTTTGTTTGTCGTTACAGTAGTGAAGACATAAAACAAACAAAATTACATGGAGGAAAGAAAAATTAAATTTTAAGGAAATAAAGAAGTGAAAAAATTTGTTGAAGGGGAAGAAGTTAATTAAAAAAAGTGTTAATAAGGAAAAGGAGTTTTGATATGAAAAAATAGGAAGGAGAATTGGAACGAGAAGGAGGGTTTACAACGTGGAAAGGAAAGAAAGGAGATAGGACAGCTAAGTATTTGATATTTGTGGATTGATTTTTGTTTAAACATATTTTCTCTGGTGAGTTGATTCATATTTCGTTTGTGGTTTTTCAAAAAAATATTATTGGATTCCGAAGAATCCATTCTTTTTCTACACCGATCTAGTCTTTGTTCCCTGTTTTTTGAAAAGATTTTGGGTTTTTTCTCCTATAAATAGTAAGGTTTTTCAAACATTAATAAATAATAAAAAAAAATCTTCTCAATCTTTCATTTAAAAAAAAAAAGTTCATAATTTTTCTTCCATCGTTGCTTAAAACTAAAAAAAAAGGTTTGCAATTTCCTTTTTGATATTCAATTTTATCTTTTTAGAAAAAAATTGCTGGCGCTCCTTCACTTACTAAAAGTAAATACGCCCCTGTGGCATCTGATCGTTTAATATCAAGTCCAATACTTGATTAATTATTTGATCAAAATTATAAATTCACATATTAAACATATCGTGATATTGGTCGGTTCACAATAAGAAAAGTGTTACGAATTGGCACCCAAAACGTGGGGCTTTTTAGTTTATTCATCACATCAAATTATTACGGTGGAATTTTTTTTTTTTATATTGGAAGAATCCCTACTGTGCTGTGTCAGAGTTTAATTTTTTTGACTGGTGTGATACTGATATAAGCTTTTTGTGTGAAACGGATGTTAACAAGCCTTCGAAGGAGGAACTCATTTATGAGTTAAGAGCCCGCGGGTTAAAAGAGGGTTCGAAAGTAGATGAAATGAGAATGACTCTCAGAGCTTCTCGAAATCTGAAGCGTTTAGGGTCGATTATTTCGGATTGTCCACATTATCCGTTTTCGTTCGCTAATGATTCGAAAGCAGTTAAGGCAAAAATTTCGGAAATCAGGGAATTGTTGCAAACACCCCCGAAAAATCCGAAATCATCGGAATATCTTAAATTGTTGACTAAAATTGAGTGGGCTTTAAAAAGAATCACTAGGGCTAGAGCTGAATCCTCGGATGAAGTTAATGGGGTCGCTGATTTAAAGGTAGATATTTTGTTACTTATGGCTAAGTTGAGTGAGGGGGAAGAAAATGGAGATCCTACCGCAACTGATAATGATACGACGAAACAAACATCATCAATGTCGACGGCAGATCTGGGTGCGTTACCAGCTGCAAAGGTCGGCCAACAGGCGAGCTCTTGTGAATTGCAACGACAGGGTGATACACCCTGTCACTGGAACTCCGAGCGAATTGATAACTACTTACTTACTTAGGTGGCGCTGCAGTTCGGGACGAACCTGGGCCTCAACCAACATGCCTCTCCAGCCAGCTCGGTCTTTGGCTAGCTGCCTCCAGTTTTTGAGGTCGTCCTCCACTTGAGCGCGCCACCTAAGGCGAGGTCTTCCTTGACTGCGTCTACCTTCTGGGATGGAATCGAAGATCCTGCGAGCCGGAGCATTGTTGTCCATTCGCTCTACATGACCTAGCCATCTTAAACGTGATATGCGTATTTTTTTGACCAGGTCAATGTCGCTGTACAGCTCGTATAGCCCGTTAACGCAGATAGGGCCGAAAATCTTCCGAAGAAGCTTACGCTCGAAACGACTAAGGATATCTTCATCCGCTGTAGATAGAGTCCATACCTCGGCGCCATAGAGCAGGACTGGGATGATTAGGGTCTTATACAGAGTCTCCTCTGTCTTTCGATATAGCGGATCCGAGGTACACAAAGTCCCTAACTACCTCAAAGTTGTAACTGTCTATTGTGATGTTTTATCCAATCTGCCGGTGTTGTGTGTCCCTTTTTGTGGACAGCAGGTACTTCGTGTTGGCCTCATTGACTGCTAGTCCCATCTAAGCCGCTTCAGCTTCAATGCTAGTAAACGTTCCAGTGACAGCTCGCCGAGTTCTGCCAATGATGTCTATGTCGTCAGCGTATGCTAGCAATTGCACAGACTTGAAAAAATTGTTCCACTACAATTGACTTGCGAGTTTCTTATAATTTTTTCAAGTATTAAGTTGAAGAAATCGCACGATAGCGCATCACCTTGTCGGAATCCTTTTTGACGTCAAAAGCTTCTGTGAGGTCAGTACCAACCTTGACGGAGCAGCAAGAGTTCTCCATCGTCATCCTGCACAGTCTGACGAGTTTTGTGGGGATGCCAAAACCTGACATGGCTCTGTATAGCTCGTCTCTATAAATGCTATCGTACGCGGCCTTAAAATCGATAAAGAGGTGGTGGGTATCGATTTGGAATTCTTGGGTAGTTTCCAGGATCTGCCGTAGCGTGAACATTTGATCGATTGTGGACTTTCCTGGTCTGAAACCACACTGATAGGGGCCAATCAGGTTGCTGACGAAAGGTTTCAGGCGTTCACATAGTACGGCAGAGAGGATCTGGTAGGCGATATTCAGGAGACTAATTCCTCTATAGTTGGCGCAGTTTAGAGGGTCTCCTTTCTTGTGGATCGGGCAAACGATGCTGAGGTTCCATTCATCAGGCATACTTTCTTCTGACGAAACTGTAGGGATGAGTGGGTGTATGCACTTCACCAGGTCATCTCCGGCTACTTTAAAAAGTTCGGCGGATAGTCCGTCGGGTCCAGCAGCTTTGTTGTTTTTTAGTTTAGATATTATTATATTACTATCCTTACTTCATTTTGGTCAGGTGGACGGAAGTTTTGTCTGTCATCATCCATGTTGAATGGTTCATTCTGCCTGACAGCGGGATTTCGGTCTTCATCGCCGTTTAACAGTCTGCAGAAATGGTCCTTCCATGTACTCAGCACCGACTGTGACTTTACTACGAGGTTTCCATTCCTATCTCTACAGGTTTATGTGCGTGTTTTTTTCCTTGGCATGTTCTTTTTACCTGTTGGTAAAACTTCCGCACGTTGTTCCTGGAGTAGCATCTCTCAATATCTTCAATGGTGCGTTTCTCATGCTCTCTCTTTTTCTTTTGGAGAAGCCTGTGTTCTTTCCGTCTTTTCTGCTCGTAGAGCTCGCGAGTAGCTCTCGTCTTTCTTTGCAGCTCCGCTTTATATGCCTCTTGTTTGGCTTCATGGGCCTGCCTGCATTCGTCATCGAACAAGAGGTTTCGTGGTGGTGGTCTGGTGAAACCTAGCACATCATTTGCGGCATTTCTGAGGGCTTGTTGGCAGTGTTGCCACTGGTCTTCGGCACTTGATGCTAGCGGTACTGGATTTCTAGAGAGGTTACGGGATATTCGATCGGCATTGGTTCTGGCGGTTTCTTGCGATTGCAATTTTCCGACGTCATACTTCCTCACAGTGTTACTCCGTTGTTGTGGAGTTCGGGTTATTCGCATTCTTATCTTTGTTGCAACAAGGTAGTGATCCGAGTCGATGTTAGCTGCTCGGAAGGTGCGAACATCCAAGATACTGGAGGCGTGTCTTGCATCGATCGCAACGTGATCAATCTGATTGACGGTTCTTTGATCTGGGTGTGGCCAAGTCCCTTTGTGTATATCGAGATGAGGAAACCGTGTGCTTGCAATGGTGACGTTATGTGCCGCTGCGAAGTCAATTAGCCTAGGTCCGTTTTCAGACGTTGTGTCGTATAGGCTATGTTTTCCGACAGTCCTACCAAAGATTTCCTCTTAACCTATTTTGGCATTAAAATCGCCTAGTACGATCTTAACGTCGTATTTAGGGTATTGCTCATATGTTTTGTCGAGGAGCTCATAGAAGTCATCCTTGGTGGCGTCATCTTTGTCCTCTGTGGGAGCATGAGCGCACATTAGGCTAATGTTGATACGGATTGTCACAAGTCGCTCACTTACGTGTCGAAAGCCCAAGACTTCTTGCCTAAGTCTACCGCTTATGACGAATCCGCACCCAAATAAACGCTGTGGTCTTCTTGCAAAATCACCGTAGTACACGTCACAGTTTTTCATCCTCCTTTTGCCCAGCCCATTCCATCGCACTTCCTAGATGGCAGTAATTCCTGCTCTGTAGCAGTCTAGGGTCCCACCAGTTGTTTTGATGCACGTGATCTGTTAAGAGTTCTAACATTCCACGTGCAGATCCGAAGGTCGTTGTCCTTGATTCGTTTTTCCGGGTCGTCAACAGTAAATCCGTCCTTTTCCGAGGCTATTGGTCGCTTCGCAACTTTTTATTTTTTCCGTGGCAGGGTTGTTAACCCCACGCACAACCCCCAATCTGGAGGGTCAGGTCCTTTGTTGGATTCATTGGACAAAAGGAACCGGAGAATCCGGAGTCAGTAACCCACTTCGGGGATATGAGCGCTGCCGTTGGCCCATTAAGGGTTCATCCGCCACCATCTCTATTTCAATTCCCTGACTTGCATTGAATTGTCCCAATGACCTTATCTCCAAATACGTCGAAGTAGCTGATTAGGGCGTCTGCTTCGTTGACTGTTGACGCCACCGTTTGTCCAATTGGTTGGGCTCATCTGCCGTACGCCCTCTTTCTGAGGGGCTCGTGCAAGACTTCTGTGAATCGATCAGAACAGTCATTAAAGCAGAGCATTATAGTGTTGCTATTTTTCCTGTGTTCAACACTCGCGCTTATAAGTTTAGCAGGAATGTCCGGATGGACAGACCAGTACCCGGTGGTTACCGCGGGGAGGTAAAATAAGCACAATTGATGTGTACGATATAGTTGCAGCGACTGTGTATCACCAGTTTGATGCTTTTCAGTGCCTACCCTATTCATACAGCACCCAACCACCGAGCGAATTGATAAATGGGACTTAAAATTTTCTGGCGAGCGGTGTGGATCTTCAGTCAACGCCTTTTTAGAAAGGGTTGAGGAACTTAGGGAATCTCGAGGTGTTTCGGAAGCAAGACTTTTTGATCTTTTTACTGGGAAGGCATTCTTATGATTTAGGGCGATTAGGGACACTACTACAACGTGGAAAGGATTGGTTAAGGAATTGAAGTTGGAGTTTTTACCCTCCAACTATGACGACCTTCTTATGGAGGAAGTCAGGCGGCGTACCCAGGGAAAGGATAAGTCGATGGGAATGTACATCGCACTCATGCAGACCTTTTTTAAGAGATTTACGGAGCCTCTGAGTGAGAATAGGAAGTTATGCATTCTCGTGAAGAACATAGCTCCATTCTACCAAACACAGTTGGGTCTGGCTGACATTAAGACAGTCAATGACTTAGTTGCTCTTGGTAGAAGATTAGAGTCGATTAGGACCAATGTTGAGGCTTTTGTGCCACCACCGAACAATCGTTTTAGACAGGCCTTAGAGCCGGACGTTGCATATGTTGCTGCTTTTCAAGATGTAACAGCAACAGTTGCAGTTAATCACCCCCACCTCGTAGGCCAGTTCGCTGTTTTAACTGCAACAGGGAAAGACATTATTCCGATTCTTGTTCCGCTCCTAGGCGATCTTTTGGTTGTGGGACTTTCAATACAACCAGACGAAATTGTAGGCGTTGTTCTGGATCGAGAAATGGGCAACGGTCTCTTGGGCTAGCAGGACAAGAGCGCCGTCGCAATTAAACAGGTCAAACCAGGATAGGGTGGCTTCGATAGGAACTTCGTCCATCACATAGGAGTCTGAATGGGATGAAGCTCAAAAGCATAACTCAGGAGTTTTAATTGAACATTTGTTCAAAGATATGCCAGAGGGGTTAGGCCGGACAACATTGGTAGAACATGTATTTAGGACATCAGCAGAACCCATTTAACAAAGATATTATCCTGTTTCCCCTGCGATGCAGGTACATATAGACAAGTCTCTTCAGGAAATGTTAGATGAGGGAGTGATTGAAAAATCAAATAGCCCTTGGGCATCTCCGATAGTTTTAATTAGAAAGAAGGACAATACCTTTCGATTCTGCATCGACTATAGGAAACTTAACCGGGTCACAGAAAGGGACGCTTATCCATTGCCAATAATTTCGGCAATATTGAATAAACTAAAGAATGCTAGGTTCTTGACATCGCTGGACATTAAGTCAGCTTATTGGCAGATTCCGATGGCTGAAGAATCTCGTAAATTTACTGCCTTTACAGTACCGGGTAGGGGACTTTTCCATTTTAAAAGAATGCCTTCTGGGCTTCACAATGCTTCTGCCACTTGGCAGAGGTTTATTGATATCGTGTTAGGACCTGAGTTGAAGCCTTTTGTTTTCGTTTATCTAGACGACATTACTATCGTCACAGATACCTTCGAGAAACATCTCGAAATTTTAAAGGAAGTTTTTCGAAGATTACAAGAAGCAGTGTAAAAGTAGGAAGGGACAATTGCAATTTTTGTATACCATCTCTTAAATTTTTAGGCTACGTTGTGGACCGAAACGGATTACACGTCGATCCGGAAAAGGTCGAAAGTATGGTTAGGATACCTGCACCGAAAAATGTTAAAGTGGTTAGGAGTTTTGTAGGAACAGTCTCGTGGTACAGACGTTTCGTACCCAATTTCTCAACAGTAGTTACGCCGTTAACGGATTTGCTTAAAAAAAGTAAAAAATTCGTTTGAACACAAGAATGTGAAGACGCGTTTAGGAAATCAAAAGAATCTTTGATTACGGCTCCTATATTGACCTGCCCCGACTTTTCACTTCCATTCGTGGTCCAAACAGATGCTTCAGATTACGGTATCGGGGCCGTACTTACTCAAAAATTTGAAGAGGGGGAAAAGGTTATATGCTATCTCAGTAGGTCGCTAAATCGCAGCGATAGAAATCATTCCACTACCGAAAAAGAATGTTTAGGAGTCGTACCTCGAAGGTATTCGTTTCACGGTCATCACTGACCATTTGTCTCTCGTTTGGTTAAATAACCTGAAAGATCCGCAAGGGAGGCTTGCGCGGTGGGCAGTAAGGCTTCAGCAATTTGACTTTCAGATAATTCATCGCAAGGGTAAAGACCATGTCGTTCCCGACTTGCTATCTCGGAGAGTTCCAGTAATAGAAATTTCGAGTGAGGATTTAGACCCTTGGGTAGGAAAAATGATTTCGGCGGTTAGGTCGAAACCTTTAGGATATCCAGCATGGAGAGTAGAAGACGGTCGACTTTATAAATTCGTGAAATCGACTCATATAGTCGTTCATGATAACAATGAGGAGTGGAAATTGGTGATAGAGAAAACGAATAGACTTAACATTCTAAAACAGTGTCATGATAATTCTTTAGCTGGCCATATGGGAATTAGGAAAACTTTTGCTAGGGTAGTGGCTAAATATTACTGGCCAAAGATGAAACAGGATATAGTAAAGTATGTCAGGAATTGTTGGACATGTCAACGAGTGAAACCAAGTTGCGACGAATATTCGTCAATGATTAGATTGCTCCCCATTATCATCCTCAGGCTAACCCAGTGGAGAGAGTAATCCAAATAATTAAAACTACTTTGAGGGCTTATGTATCTGACAATCAACGGATTTGGGATTCTCAATTAGCGAAAGTTGCGTGTGCTATTTGCACATTACAACACGAATTGTTAGGAGTTTCACCCTATTATGCCAACTTATGGAAGGAGATGTTCACGAGTGGTAGGGATGAGCTTGCGTTTAGAGATGACGATGGGGAAAATATATCGAGGAGATGTAGAAGAAAGATTTAAATGATTAAGGGTCGACATAGCAACAAAACTTCAGGTAGCGGCTAGGAAAACTGCGGAGTCATACAACCTCAGGAGGAGAGATACTCAGTATTTCCCAACTGATGTTGTGTGGTGATGCAATTTTAGTTTATCAAATGCTGCTAATTATTATGTGGCAAAATTAGCTCCCAAATTTGGTGGGCCATTTAAAATTATAAAACGATTGTCTCTTTAGACTTATGTTCTCGAAGACGATAGTGAAAAAGATCGTGGCACTTGGCACACGAAAGACCTCAAACCTTGCAAATCATATTCGGAAAATGATTAAGTCTAAAGTCCCTTTTAGAGTAAATTTTCTTCAGTTTTGTTTCTAAATTTTATTTTTTTTTTTACATAGACTACCATATTTGGTGTGATGTGATTATTATTTTCAAAACCAAAGCGCTTTTCTAAGGAGGAAAGGGTGGGATTTGTCACGATAAAATTTACCGCGACAAAAAACCGGTCTTTTTTATTCTCTTCCTTCCTTATAATTCCCTAACCCTCAGTTGCCTTGTTCAGGTTGCTGAAAGAGACAAGGGCAGCCAGGGTCCATCACTCCTCTGTCATCTCTTTCAGTGACTTGGTGTTAAATCACGATCGTTGCTACACTGTGCTATTATAACAAGGGAGTGTGAAGAGGAGTGGATATGATATTATTCGAAGTGACAGACGGACGGTCTGGAAGATCCCCAATCGGAGAATTTGGATTTTATCCACAATGACGACAAGAGAAGCGCTGATGTCACTCATTTTGTTGAGAATGGCCGAGTGCCCAACGTAAAACAATGTTTGTAGTCTGTTGCATTTCAATTATTTATTTATTATTTATTTTTTGTAGGTGGAAAAAGAATGGAACGTCGAGATTGAGTTTAATTAACGACAAGCGATTGGGTAGACGAAAAATCCAGGGAAAACTGTCCTTCTTCTTTCTGGGTTTTAGTGTTTAAATTCAATTCGAACCAATTCTTCTTAGTAATCATTTAAGGTATTCGGTGGGGAATATTACGCGGATAGAAATTTCCTTAAAATTTTGTTTAACCTTCTTCTTACTATTTGCCTTGGATTGGGTACCAGCGTGCGGCGAAGTCCATGACGTAACCATGACTTGCATTTTTGTGGGAGAAAGTCGTGAGTAAGCAGGACAGCGATACTTCGACATGTTGGCGCTCTTCAGCAAACTTGCTGTTGAATGGCTGATGATGACATGATTCGAAGTCCGCAAGTCCGGATTGGCTGAAAGGACTGACAAATCGAACAAAGGAGAGATTGTTCAGGAAAAAAAGAGTCCTGAAGACTCACTTTTTTTATAATTAACGCGTGCACAAGGGACTATTTGTTTCCCTTTTAATGTAACACACTGCGCGGGCATTAGGAAGATAGGGAGGGGAGAGATAGGAGGTGTCGATTAACATTGGTTTTGAATGTTTGCAGATCAAAATGGCAAGGGAAAACCTCGCCGGGTAAAATATTCCAAATTCGTGTTGTTTGGCTAAAAAGAATCCTTATATTTCACGGTACGTCCGAAATTGGGCTCAAGGGTGAACTGATGAGCATTCATTGCGAGACGAGTATTACGGGAAAAACTTTTAAGGGGAGGAATGCAACTGGCTACTTCGAGCGAACATTTTTTGTAAAAGAAACGATAAAATAAGGAAAGACATGAAACATTGCGTCGGTGTTCGAGAGGGCTAATTGATTCAGTGGCAGTTCTATTTTAATCTTTACGCTCTATTTTGTATTCTATTACGCAGGTGAAGTGATGTTTGTGAAGCACCTGCCCAGAGGTGGGAGTTATACTCGAGTTTAGGGCGTATAAACGCTTTATAAATTGTAGCCAGATGGGGGAAAATACTTCTCACACCGATACAGAAAACCTAAGCACCTAGCAGCATTCTTAGATATCTTAAATATATGGTTCGGTTTCTTCGTTGTAAGTGCATAATGGCATTGGGGGTATGTTTAGCTTTAACGACAGAAGACAGCATTGAGTTTTCGAAGCATTAAACTCCACACGATTCATATTACCCCATTTAACAATGCTGTATAAATCGGAGTTTAATGAGCTTGACATACGGTACCGTTGCAATTGTACGTCCGAAGGATGTGAATTATCGAACGAATATGAAAAGCTGAGGGTAGAGTCTTCAGCAAAACAGTTAAGTGGATTAGACGTAACAGACAGAAGATCATTTATAAATATGAGGAAAAGAGTCGGAAACAGAACAGAGCCCTGGGGCACACCAGCATTTATTTTATTGGAATCAGACATGAATCCGTCAAATACAACTTGTATTGAACGGTCCAGAAGATAGCTTTTAATCCAACGAACAAGAGTATTATCGATCCCAAAAGCACGCATTTTCGATAAGAGAGCTTCATGCCAAACTCTATCAAATGCCTTGGAGATATCAAGAGCAATAATCTTACTTTCACCAAAGCAATGTAAAGATTTGTTCCACTGTTCGGTGAGATATGCCATCAGATCATCAGTGGAACGATTGCTGCAGAAGCCATACTGACGGTCATGGAGAAGCTTTTGATCTTCGAGATATTCCTTACGCCGACGGTTAATCAGTGTTTCCATGACCTTAGAAAGAAGGGATGTCAGTGCTATGGGTCGGTAGGAGGAGGGGTAGGATGGGTCTCCTTTCTTAGGGACAGGCTGGACAAATGCTGTTTTCCATCTTCTAGGAAAGATTCCTAAGGGGCAATATTGCTGTGAGGCAGCGTCTGGCAGCCTTATGGGCGGCGAGCAAGTTTGCCTTCTCTGAAGAGTAAACAATTGGTTTGTTAATGTCGATGAGCGTTGGAACCGAAGATGTCGAGAAGTTTTCAATATTTTTTACAAATGAACGAAAATTTTTACTGCCTTTGAGACACTGCAGAATTTTTTGCCATAATTTTTGGTCATGCAAAAATTTAGTTTTTTCAATAACAGAGTTGCATGAGTTCCTTGCTTGTTTGTGCTTTTTCCGATTTTCCTCTGTAGGGTTGGCTTTGTAGGATCGGAAACTTACTTCTTTGAACCTGATAGCTTCTTTACACTCAGAATTAAACCAGGACTTTTCTTTAGGCTTGATGCTTTTTACTCTGGTAGGAATAAAAGCACGCATCCCTAGAAGAATCATATTTGTGATTATCTCAGCACTGGCGTCAATGTCACTATGGAGGAAGCATAGTGACCAGTAAAATTCAGAAAAAATATTCAGGCCGTCCCAGTTGGTTTTCTCGTATTGCCAAACGGTCCTGGTGGGAAGTTTTTCTTTAACTGGATGGGTATGGGATGAGAAATTAGCTGAAATGATACAATGGTCTGAAGTGCCAAATGGAGAAGTTACACTAATGGTATATTTATCAGGGTGAGAAGTAAGAAACAAGTCAAGAGTATGGGCGGCTTGCCCAGCAACATCTGGTATACGCGTTGGCACATCGATCAGTTGGGCAAGGTGATGTAACCCGGCAAAGAGATCGACATACCTTCCTTCGGGCGTTGTCTGACCAGAATAGCGGAGCCAATTTGAATTAAGTACATTGAAATCGCCCACAATAACGATTTCAGTGCGAGGACAAAGGGAAACAATTTCCGAGATGGAATCAGACAGTGCATCAAACTCGTTACAAGTCGAATTACTGTCAAAATTTGGACTCCTGTAAATAAAACAATAATGAATGACATGCTTGCGGACAGTGAATTTGAGCCATAAGAAGTTAAAGTCCGGGTTGGAACATTACCCATATTAGGGAAGGCTCTGGCAAGCAATATCATTTGACGTTAGAATGGTGAAGACATAAAACAAAAAAAAAATTATATCCAGGAAGGAAAAACTAAATTTTAAGGAAAGAAAGAAGTGAAAAATTTTGTTGAAGAGGAAGAAGTTAATTAAAGAAAGTGTTAATAAGAAAAAGAAGTTCGATATAAAAAAAAGAAAGGAGAATTTGAACGAGAAGGAGGGTTTACAACGTGGATAGGAAAGAAAGCAGATAGGACAGCTAAGTATTTGATATTTTTGGGTTGATTTTTGTTTAAACATATTTTCTCTGGTGAGTTGATTAATATTTTTATAATCGTTTGTCGTTTTTCAAAAAAATATTATTGGATTCCGAAGAATTACGGAATTATTTTTTTTTACTTTTACCGTGTTCACGTCTTTGTGCATTCAGGAACCGTATTTTAACGGTCCATTCTTTTTCTACACCGTTCTTATCTTTGTTCCCTGTCTGTTGAAACGATTTTGGGTTTTTCTCCTGTAAATAGTAAGGTTTCCAAAACATTAATAAATCCAGATAATTAAAAAAAAATCATCTCAATCTTTCATTTAAAAAAAAGTTCATAATTTTTCTTTCATCGTTGCTTAAAACTAAAGAAAAAAAGGTTTGCAATTTCTTTTTTCATATTCAATTTTATTTTTTTTTTAGAAAATTGCTGGCGCCCCTTCACTTACTAAAAGTAAGTACGCCCATGTGGCATCTGATCGTTTAATATAAAGTCCAATACTTGATTAATTATTTGATCAAAATTATAAATTCACATATTAAACATATAGTGAACCCACCCCCTACGGATCCAGCCGTGGTGGCAGCACTTTTCTTGCTGCCTGTAACACTTTTTTTTAATTCGCTCATTCGCTCTTAATTTTCGATTTGACATATAAATCAAATCAACTCGAGGTTTGGACGTTGTCGTCATTGTAATCGTCGGAAAGCCAAAAATTAAAAAAACCGTTGTATGAAAGATCCCGTTAATAGACTTTTCCCGTATATGTGGTTCTAATCAAATGATAGCCAATACCAACAAAAAAATTTTAGGCTTGGACGTAAATACATTAGATAATTAGGAAATACATATTTAATAATATTTAGGAAGGTTTTTGTTCATGATTTGGCACAACCATTATGTTTTTTATGTCTTTATACGGTTTACAGAAAAAAATGCAAGCGAAATAAAATTACGCCAAGATTTACAAAACACAATGTAAAAACCAGTTATAAAGTAACACTTGTAACAACGAAAGATAAAAAGATACACAAAATTAGAATTAAGAAAAAAAATTCAAGATAATTACTTTATGACCTCAATATTACTTACATTTAATATATCAGAATACATTCATTTTCAGGACAACTGGAAATACGGGACTTAGAACCAAATGAAGGTATTCTTCCACTTAGACTTGGACCAGCACGTACAATCACAAACTACAATAAACTAATTCATATTATTGACTTAGATTCAGATACAAAACTTAATAACCCTCTTCGAAAAACATATATTACACAAAGATGCAACTAAAATCACTAAACCCAAACTTAACAAACTTGAAAACAATGCTCAAAATTTAAATATCGAAATAGAAAATCTGAAAAATAAAAGTAATGATATAACGAGTTCAATGTCAGACCAGATGAAACTTAACTCCGAGATGATATAAAGATTTAATAATTTGACATTAACAGAAAACAAGAAAACATTGCAAATTTCATAACACACTATCAAGAATCCGTTAGAAATAGAATTGGTAAAAACGCAGATGAAATATCATATGCAATTTTTTTTAAACCAAATCAACTATAACATAGATCTTTTAACAAATCACATTTCGAATATTTCAGAAGCCATCCTGCTTGCTAAGTTAAACATTATTCCAAAACTTATCCTTAACCGAAGTTTCCTCAAGTTTCCTTTCGAATCTTGGACCAGAAATCCCATAAAACTCTCTATAGAAGAGCTACCTGAAAGCAAGCCCCAAGTATTTTCATTAACAACCATGCTAATTCATACTTACTTACTTACTTAGGGGGCGCTATAGTTCAGGACGAACCTGGTCCTCAACCAACATGCCTCTCCAGCCAGCTCGGTCTTTGGCTGGCTGCCTCCAGTTTCGCACTCCAAGTTGGCTGAGGTCGTCCTCCACTTGAGCGCGCCACCTAAGGCGAGTTCCTAACTACCTGTCTATTGTGATGTTTTGTCCAATCCGCCGGTGTTGTGGACAGCAGGTACCTCGTTTTGTCCTCATTGACTGCCAGGCCCATCTTAGCCGCTTCAACTTCAATGTTAGCAAACGCTACAGTGACAGCTCGCCGAGTTCTGCCAATGATGTCTACGTCGTCAGCGTATGCTAGCAATTGCACAGAATTGAAAAAAATTATCCAACTACAATTGACTTTCGAGTTTCTTATAATATTTTCAAGTATTAAGTTGAACAAATCGCACGATAGCGCATCACCTTGTCGGAATCCTTTTTTGACGTTAAAAGCTTCAGTGAGGTCAGTACCAACCTTGACGAAGCAGCAAGAGTTCTCCATAGTTTTTAATTAGTCATCCTGCACAATCGGACGAGTTTTGTGGGGATGCCAAAACTTGACATGGCTCTGTTTACCTCGTGTCTATAAATGCTATTGTACGATCGATAAAGAGGTGGTGGGTATTGATTTGGAATTCTTGGAAAGTGTCCAGGATCTGCCGTAGCATGAACATTTGATCGATTGTGCACTTTCCTGATCTGAAACCACTCTGATAGGGGCCAATCAGGTTGCTGACGAAAGGTTTCAGGCGTTCACATAGTACGGCAGAAAGGATCTTGTAGGCAATATTCAGGAGACTTATTCCTCTATAGTTGGCGCAGTTTAGAGGGTCTCATTTCATGTGGATCGGGCAAACGATGCTTAGGTTCGATTCATCAGTCATACTCAGTCCTTACATAGGTTCCGTCAAAATAGAATCGTACTACGAATCCCGAAAAAGGGGTATTACTGCTCCCGTTGTAATGAAAATTTTCGTAAGAATTTCGGAGTTCGGGAAAATTGGTATCAATAAAACCCGAACGAATAGGAAATTTTATTGGTTTTTCTACGAACAATTATTTTCCTCTGATGTCGTGATAAATGGTTTGTTAAAACGCATTTAAAAGAAAAATGTAAGTATTTTCAGTCTAAAGAAGAAAAAATATTAAACTTTTAACAAATATTTAACAAAAGGTCAAAAGTGATTACGAACACAGCCCAATTCCAAAGTATTTTGAGTATGCTCAAAGAAAAGCAATACATTTTGCAGGGATTGTGGTTGAGTGAATTAAAGGCATCTCTTAAAATCCTACGTTGTAATTTTAATTTTCGTTTTCTACACGCATTTTCTTGATTTATTTCATAATAGCAATCGCAATATAGTCCATTTCAGATAATTTTTTTCAAAAGACAATTGAAATAACACAATAAAAATGACAGTTTGTTTTGCTTTTAACATTTTTGACACAAGTCAACTGATTCCGAAAGTCCTAATCGTTCTGTTCGGGGTTTGTGATTTGAATTTTTTCGTATTCGAGGCGTAGCGTTTCGTTCGAAAATTGTCTACGAGGGAATCTTTGATAGGGCTGACTTTCTTCTGACCAAACTTTAGAGATGGTGTATGCACTTCACCAGGTCATCTCGGGCTGCTTTAAAAAGCTCGGCGGGTAGTCCGTCCAGTCCAGCAGCTTTGTTGTTTTTTAGTTAAGATATTGCTATCCTCATTTCATTTTGGTCAGGTGACGGAAGTTTTGTCTGTGATCGTCCATGTTAAATGGTTCATTCTGCTTGACAGTGGATTTTTGTCTTCATTGCCGTTTAACAGTCTGCAGAAATGTTCCTTTCATATACTCAGCACCGACTGTGACTCTACTACGAGGTTTCCATTCCGATCCCTGCAGGCTTCTGTGTTCTGGGTTTTTTTCCTTGGCACGTTCTTTTTACCTGGTGGTAAGACTTCCGCACGTTGTTGCTGGAGTATCATCTCTCAATATCTTCAATCGCGCGCTTCTCATTCTCTCTCTTTTTTTGCTCGTAGAGCTCGTGAGCAGCTCTCGTCTTTTTTTGCAGGGCCGCTTTATATACCTCTTGTTTGGCTGCCTGCATTCTTCATCGAGCCAGAGGTTTCGTGGTGGTGGTCTGGTGAAACCTAGTACATCAGTTGGGGCATCTCTAATCGCTTATTGGCAGTGTTGCCAATGCTCTTCGGCACCTGATGCCGGCGGTACTGGATTTCTTGAGAGGTTACGGGATATTCGATCGGCAAATGTTCTAGAGGTTTCTTGCGATTGCACCTTTCCGACGTTATACTTCCCGATAGTATTACTCCGTCGTTGTGGTGTTCGGTTATTCGCATTCTTACCTTTTCTCCAACAAGGTAGTGATCCGAATCAATGTTAGCTGCTCGAAAGGTGCGAACATCCGTGATACTGGAGGCGTGTCTAGCATCGATCACAACGTGATCAATCTGGTTTGACGGTTTTTTGATATGAGTGTTGCCAAGTCCCTTTGGGTATATCGAGATGAGGAAACCGTGTGCTTGCAATGGTGACTTTATATGCCGCTGCCAAGTCAATTAGCCTAAGTCCGTTTTCAGACGTTGTCTCGTATAGGCTATGTTTTCCGACAGTCATTCCAAAGATTTTCTCTTCACCTATTTTGGCTCTAAAATCGCCTTGTAAGATCTTGACGTCTTATTTATGGCATTGCTCATAGGTTTTGTAGAAGAGCTCGTAGAAGTCATCCTTGGGTGATGATGTTCGCGAATTTAGCCTTGATACGGATTATCACAAGTCGCTCACTTAGGTGTTAAAAGCCCAAAATTTCTTGCTTAAGTCTACCACTTATGACGAATCCGCACTCGAATGAACGCTTTGGTCTTCTTGCACAATCATCATAGTACACGTCACAGGTTTTCATCCTCCTTTTAACCGGCCCATTCCATCGCACTTCCTGGATGGCAGTTATTCCTGTTCTGTAGCAAAGTTAAGAGTTCTGACATTCCACGTGCAGATCCGAACGCCATCGTTGTCCTTAATTCATCTTTCCTGGTCGTCAATAGTTAATCTGTCCTTTTCCGAGGCTATTGGTCGCTTTGTAACTTTTTATTTTTCCATGGCTGGTTGTTAACCCCACGCACAACCCCCAACCTGGAGGGCCAGGTTGTTGGATTCCTTGGACAAAAGGAACTGGAGAATCCGGAGTCAGTAACCCGCTTCGGGGATATGAGCGCTGCCGTTGGCCCATTAAGGGTTCATCCGCCACCATCTCTATTTCAATGCCCTGACTTGCATTACTACTACTTATCTCCAAATACGTCGAAGTAGCTCATTAAGGCATCTACTTCTTTGACTGTTGACGTCACCGTTGGTCCAATTGGTTGGGCTCATCCGCCGTACGTCCTCTTTCTGAGGGGCTCGTGCAAGACTTCTGCGAATCGATCAGAACATCAGAGCATCACAGTGCTGCAATTTTTTCTGTGTTTAACACTCGCGCTTATAAGTTTAGCAGGAATGTCCGGATGGACAGACCAGTACCCAGTGGTTACCGCGGGGAGGTAAGATGACCACAATTGATGTTCACGATATAGTTGCAGCGCTCTGCATGACCTGTTTGACGCCGTTCAGTGCCTAACCTATTCATACAGCACCCAACCGCCATGCTAATTCATACTTTTGTTTAATTTTAGTATTCGTATTTGTTCGTCGATTCATTCATAGCAAGCAAGTACAAGGAGATCAACGACCTATCACATCTCATGAAAAAATTTGCATTAAAGGCCATCATACGAAACGATCAAGCAACTTGTTTTTCCAAGATCTACGATCACCTCAAGTCCAAGAGTTCTATGGATATTAATAGTTCTTTACTAAAATTATCCCCAGGTGGCAGAATGCAAAATAGGCGCCAAAGCAGAGCTGCCAGTACTACATAAGTTGTTTCAATCCGATGAACACAACAATCAGGTTCATACCCAATGTTTAATGCTGAACAAAAAGTGAACCTTCTCACCACCTCGGTCACCTTCTGTGAATTTTTCGAAGCCACTATCCAGGTGGCTAAGCAGTCTCTGGTCAAGCTGATTTCACACGCCTTGCTCAACAACGAAGAGATGTCTACCTTGCCCTGTGAAATCGAGGCGATAATGAACTTTAAACCTATCTGACCAATGTTTACAGACCCAAATGATCTACAGGCCTTAACTCCTTGCCATTTCCTAGTAGGAGCACATAAAACCAGTATCAATGAGCTATCACCGTCAAACCTGAATGTAAATCGCCTTAGCAGTTATCAAAGAGACAATCATCTTCGACAACTTTTCTGGAATTGCTGGTAGAACAAAGTTTTGCATAACATCCAGCTTCGCCATAAATGGCTTACTACAATGGTTAATCAAAACGGAGATTTGGTTCACGATGACCATGCAGTGGCCACTTACACGCTTTGTCAAAACCTTTCCACGAGGAGATGGAATAATTCGTGTCATCGCAGTGTAAACCAACAAGGGCACTTATAAGCGTACAATAACTCAAATCTGTCGATTGCCGATAACATCGAATACCTTATCCTGTTGAAAAGGAGGATTTTCAAGGTGGCCAGTTTGTTAAGAATTAATTTTCATTTTTTTTTGTTAGTTTAGAATTTTTTCTTAACTTGAGTCAGATTTAATTCCAGGTCATGTTAAAGATGCATGTAATTGTAATTGCAACTTATCGTTCATCAACTTGTGCTTCATTTGTAATTGCTCACTTCATATTTCAGTTCTTTATTTTACTTATTTCTTAATTCACTATAAAAACTCATGCATTGCTAACATCGTAATAACAATTTCAAACTCCTATAATGGTAATTCTAATCATCTGTGGAATTTTCGAAGCCGGGTTGTTTTTGAATATAGTGTATAAACTCATTGCATGGTACCGAATGTGAAGCGAAAAGTTAGAAGTAAGAATTGGTCAGTCTATATCTGCCCTTTGTATAAAAAGGTTCTCTTTTGTCAAATAAAATTATTAAATTATTTTGCATAAACAAGTTTGTTTCTTTTTTCATTTAGTTTTTATTTCGCTACAAAAATTATAAGATAACACTCACTTTGGTCGAATTTCTGATAGTGTGAACAAAAGTAATCTAAACAATATATTTTTGTTAATTATTCTGTGTTGTATAAATTTTTCTTTTCATAATCCGATGTAAGTTCTGCAATAAAAAAATCTTACTTTTCGTTTTCGCATGAAACATCTCCAATAACATGCACCATAATCACTTCAAATTGCATTTTTCTTGATAAACGATCAAAAGACCTGAAGCTCTGAGAGAGATCACAATTTCGATTGTTTTTGTGAATCTTACAAGTAATGACTTTGGGGGAGAATGCTTAAAAGTCACAAACAAATTCACCTCATATTGTGATTTGTGAGTTATCAGTGATGATGGGGAAAATCGGACTGTTAGAATCGCTTGTTCTCAAAAATGGTGAATCTCAGGAAAAAAAAGTGTAGAGAAGCTTATTATAGACAATTACATGTTCTATATTTTTGTCTCAGCTTTTTTTATCATAAAACTAACCACTGTTCTAAGGAGTCCTTAGTCCTACATTACAATCCCCTATCAGAGAAAAAGTTTAGCGTGATAAAGACTTGCTAAATGGCATTTCGTGAAACACGCCATGATGGTCATTGTTTATGAGGAATACATTAGTTTATACAACCTTTTTCACAAATATAAACAAACGAAAAATATATATATAATTTGATTAATTTTTTAATACATATTTTATTAAATTAAATATTTGCGAGAGTGACATTATTAGTGAGAGTGGCATTAATTTTATACAAATAAATATAATTGAAAATGACTGCACTGTTCAAAAGTCGGACGGCAATTGAGTATAAAAATCTAGAAAAGATCACATAGTCCAAAAGAACTTAGGACTCTATACCAAGATAGGAATTTTTATATGAAATTGAACCTGACTCCTACGCCAACAATTCTGTTTAGGAGTATGATTATTTTCTTGCAATCCATTCTGAGAATTAATAACAATGAATTCATAAGAGCATTTTTATTTTAATTAGCGCGCGCACAAGGGATTATTTGTTTCCCTTTTAATGTAGAACACTCTGCGTGGGCATTAGGAAGATAGGGAGGGGAAAGATAGGAGGTGTCGATTAACATTGGTTTTAAATGTTTGCAGATTAAAATGGCAAGGGAAAATCTAGCCAGGTAAACTATTCAAAATTCGTGTTGTTCGGCTAAAAAATTGTACGTCCGGAATTGGGATCAAGGGTGAACTGATGAGCATTCCTTGCGAGACGACCGAAGAAACCTTTAAGGGGAAGAATGCAGCTGGCTACTTCCAGTGAACATTCTTTATAAAAGAAACGATAAAAAAGGAAAGGCATGAAACATTGCGATGGTGTTCGAGAGGGGCAAATGTTTCAGCAGCAGTTCTATTTCGTATCAATCTTAACGCTCTATTTTTTATTCTATCAAGCAGGTGAAGCGATGTTTGCGAAGTACCTGCCCAGAGGTGGGAGTTATACTTAAGCTTGGGGCGTATAAACGCTTTATAAATTTAAGCCAGATCAGATGGGGGAAAATACTTCTTACACCGATACAGAAAACCTAAGCACTTAGCAGCATTCTTAGCGATCTCAAATATATGGTCCTTCCAACGGAGGTCGCCGTTGACAAACATACCGAGCAGCGATGAAAAAGCTTACGCAGGGGCTTTGCCAATGTGGAAGACTACCTCTTCATAAGAATCGGGGGTATACTATCCCGGCAAGCGGATTTGTGTATATCGAGATCTTTGCGAACTCTTGCTACTGTACGAGTGCGGAAAAAAATCTGTCCCATGAAAAAAATAACACTCTCAAGTACAGGAGGGGCAACGTTGCTGTGAGGTAGCGTGGAGCTGGCAGCGAAATGAGTGCCGAGTGAGTTTGACTTCTCTGAAGTAAACAATTGGTTTGTTATTGACGATGAGCGTTGGAACCGAAGATTTTCCGATTTTCCTCTGTAGGGTTGGCTTTGTAAGATCGGAAATTAACTTCTTTGAGCTGGATAGCTTCTTTACACACAGAATTAAACCAGGACTTTTCTTTAGCCTTGATGCTTTTTACTCTGTTATGTTTAACAGAATGAGAAATTAGCTGAAATTAGACAATGGTTCAAAGTGTCAAATGGAGAAGTTACACTGATGGTATATTTATCAGGGTGAGAAGTAAGAAACAAGTCAAGCAACATCCGCGTTGGCACATCGATTAGTTGGGCAAGGTGATGTAACCCGGCAAAGAGCTCGACATACCTTCCTTTGGGTGTTGTCTGACCAGTATAGCGGAGCCAATTGGAATTTTGTACATTGAAATCGCCCGCAATAACGATTTCAGTGCGAGGACAAAGCAAAAAAATTTTAGAGATGAAATCAGACAGCGCATCAAATTCGTTACAAGTCGAATTACTGTCGAGATTTGGACTCCTGTAAATAAACCAATAATGAGTGACATGCTTTCAGACAGTGAATTTGAGACACAGGAAGTTAAAGTTCGTGTTTGAACATTGCCCATATTGGGGAATGCTCTGGTAAGCAATATCATTCCTAACAAAGACCACGAGACCATTATGGGAAAAGAGTAATTGTAACAAGCTATACCCATGTAGAGCAAATTCTGATAAATCAGTATTTACGCCAACCTGAGTTTCACTTAATGCCAAAGCACTGGCCTGTAATAAGCAGTGTGGACGTACACGTGAAAGAAATTCTTTCTTAAACCGCGAACATTAGAATACACGGCACAAAAATAACTTACCATTTAAAAATACTTAAATACAACACACATAACTAAATCGAACTGTGCAGTGAAGGTCCAAATTAATGTCCGTAATAAACAAACTGTCTTAGGTGTTATGCGGATAAGACAGCTCGCATACAAAAAATCAATTTAAACATTCAGCACAATACGACAAATTCAGACGCCCTTATCTATTTACCGCAAGCATTGGATGGATAAGAAAGAGGCAGTTAAGCACAAAGGTCTTGGGACAGATAAGAGGATAATTTGCTACGCGATTATGTACTATTTTATTTTATTTTTCTTCCACAGTGGGCATATTTATCTGTATTCCATTGCTTTATATTGAGTATAAAGCAGAACAAACAATTGAAATTAGATATATTTATGCACAAAAGTAAACATGATATTCATCATGTGGGTATGCTATTCATAGTCATTAAACTAAAAGGAATTTCGCTTCATCAGCAGCAAGTAGCTAAAGTAGAAGAAATCGAAAGTCATTTGACAAAAAGGAATTTTGCTTTATCAGTAATAAGTAATTAAAAACGAAGATAAAAAAATTCCATTGCTTTATATTGAGTGTAAAGCAGAACAAACAATTAAAATTAGATATATTTATGCACAAAAGTAAACATGATATTCATCATGTGGGTATGCTATTCATAGTCATTGAACTAAAAGAAATTTCGCTTTATCAGCAGCAAGTAGCTAAAGTAGAAGAAATCGAAAGTCATTTGACAAAAAGGAATTTTGCTTTATCAGTAATAAGTAATTAAAAACGAAGATAAAAAAAATGTGCTGAGTTAAACAGTCATGGTACAGGTTAATGTCTCTTATAATTGTTAAATATTTCTTTTTTGTAAAAGAAATTAAATGTTATAGGTACCATTTTTTTATTAAAAAAATATAGATAGCTTAAAAATAATTCTTACAGAAGTAAATATTCTATAGCTTTTCAATAAACAAAAGTAATAACCATACAAAATTCATATTGCTTTTTACAAATTCGAAAAAAATTTAAGTCAATAGCAGAAGAAATAAGCATACCATTTGTTTTAAGGCACTATAAAATTCTATCCGAAACAAATGATAATTTCTTAGAGTAAATTCATACTCCACTGTATGCAATGAGCATAGCATTTTACTGCTTACATATGTAGATAGCGGTCTGTTTCCGTGAAAAAATATTTTTTTTTTCAAAAAAATTAAAAGCCGAGAATAATTTTTTTATTTTTCAAATTTCTATTTTACGGCTCGAAAATATTAACTATTTTTTTAAGATAATTAATAAAAATAAAATTGGTACAAGCATCTGCAAACAATGTGTTTAATTTGTAAAATAATTATAATACCTAGGTATGTACAAGGTCAAGTTTAATTTCTGCAGACTAAAAATATTTAATAGAATAATCAAACATGACAACCATATATTTTCAACGCAGCAAATTCTTTGAACAAATTCATGCCAATTAAATAAAATGGTTAGCAGCAATAATAACTAACCAAAACCAAATAAACACTAATTTAGAAACAAAACTAAATGAAGTGAAGGCTGAATTAGCCATAGTACCAAACATACCTGTGCTAGAGGAAATATGAACCATACATAGAGATGGTAGTGAAATACAGTTAGACGCATTTAAAAGTCTAACTATTTTCAACGGCGATCAATCAAATTATCGGTCGTGGCTCGAAGAAGCTTCCAGATTAATGGACAACATTAAAAACTTTAAAACACACAGTAAGTACGCAGCAGCATTAACTATAGTGAAAAGTAAAGTACAGGGTGCAGCCGCGAAATTGTTAACTAATTATAATACAATTTTTAATTTTGAGGTGCTACGTAACTGATTAGATTATACGTACTCTAATCAAGAACCTCTATACGTGCTACAAGACATGATGAAAGCGATCACGCCAAAAAGAAGCACACTGTCTGAATACCACGACGAGATAAATAAAAATCTCAATTTAATAATATAAAAAATCACTATGTATGTACTAAGGATATCTTCATCCGCTTTAGAAACAGTCCATTCATCGGTACCATAGAGCAGGACTGGGATGATTAGGGTCTTATACAGAGTCTCCTTTGTCTTTCGAGAGAGGGCTTTGCTACTCAATTGTCTTCCTACTTACTTACTTACTTACTTATGTTGGCTCAACTAGAGCGTGGTGCTCCTAGGCCTTGCTCAATACGCCCCTCCAGCTGGCTCGATCCCTTGCCTGCTGTCTCCAATTTCGCACTCCAAGTTGGCGGAGGTCTCCTTCTACCTGGTCGCTCCATCGAAGATGAGGTCTACCTTGGCTTCTGACTCCCTCTGGTTTGGCTTTGAAGACTTTACTCGCTGGAGCGTTGGTGTCCATTCGCTCTACATGGCCCAGCCATCTTAGTCGTTGGACTCTAATTTTTCTGGCTAAGCTTATGTCGCTGTACAGCTCGTATAGTTCGTCGTTGTATCTTCGTCGCCAAATGTTGTCTTCTCGGTTTACGCAAATAGGACCATAGATCGTACGCAGAACTTTTCTCTCGAAGACTCCAAGTGACTTTTCATCCGATTGGGAGAGGGTCCATGCTTCTGCACCATATAGCAGGACCGGGATGATGAGTGTTTTATATAGTTTCTCCTTGGTTCTTCTCGATAGGGCTTTATTTATCAATTGCTTATTCAGCCCAAAGAAACAGCGATTAGCAAGAGTTAGTCTGCGTTTGATTTCAGCGCTGATGTTGTTGACCGAGTTTACAGCAGTACCCAGGTAGACAAATTGACTGACTACCTCGAAGTTATACATATCAATGGTCACATTTTGACCAAGCCGGTGGTGGGATTGGGCTTTTGTTGATGAAAGCATATACTTCGTCTTGTCCTCGTTTATTTTCAGCCCCATTCTGCTTGCTGCTGACTCCATAGTAGTGAAAGCACCGGTTACTGCTCGCTTTGTTCTTCCTATCACGTCTATGTCGTCTGCAAACCCAAGTAATTGTGTCGATTTATTGAAAATGGTGCCCGATGTACTGGCATGGGTGCTCCGTATTACATTTTCAAGCACAATGTTAAAACAGCTGGATGACAGCGCGTCTCCTTGTCTAAGCCCTCTGGTGGTTTCGAAGGTTTCAGTAGAGTCTCTGCCAACCTTGACGGAACAGCGAGCATTCTCCAACGTCATCCTGATAAGGCGTATCAGTTTAGCAGGGATTCCAAAGTTAGACATAGCACGATACATTTCAACTCTATTAACACTATCGTACGCTGCTTTAAAGTCGACGAACAGGTGGTGGGTGTCGATGTTATATTCTTGGGTTTTCTCCAGGATCTGGCGTAATGTGAATATTTGGTCGGTGGTAGATTTTCCAGGTCTGAAGCCGCATTGATAAGGACCTATTAGATCATCAGCAAACGGCTTGAGACGTTCACATAAAACGCTTGACAGGATCTTATAAGCGATGTTTAGAAGACTAATGCCTCTATAGTTGGCGCAGAGTAGGCGGTCTCCTTTTTTGTGGATCGGGCAGATGGTACTGAGGTTCCACTCATCGGGCATACTTTCCTCCGACCATATTTTGCAGATGAGTTGGTGTATGCTCCTGACCAGTTCATCTCCAGCGTGTTTAAAAAGCTCCGCTTGTAGACCATCGTATCCAGCTGCTTTGTTCATCTTTAGCCTGGTGATGGCTACTTTGATCTCATTTTGGTCGGGCGGGTGCAGTTCGTGGTCGTCATCTAGATTAACTGGTACAAGTTGATATTGGGCGGGATCTTGGCTGTCATCGCCATTTAACAACTGGTTAAAGTAGTCTCTCCAGATGGCTAACATCGCCTGTGTTTCCACGATGGTGTTTCCATCCTGATCTTTGCAGGGCCCAGGGCGACTTGTGAGACCTGATGTAGACTGTTTCACTCTTCTGTAAAAGTTTCGCACCTCTTTTCTGCAAAAACATCTCTGCATCTCCTCGACTTCGCGTTGCTGGTGTTCTTTTTTCTTCCTCCTGAGTATGCGTTTCTCATCCTTCCTTCGCTCAACATAGAGATTTCTGGTGGCTCTCGTATCTCTCTGGAGCCACGACTTGTATGCCTCCGTTTTAGCTTTGTTTGCCTGAGCACATTCGGAGTCGAACCAAGGGTTTCTAGGGGGAGGCTGAGAGAAACCTAATACCTCTGACGCAGCATTTCTTATGGCTTGTTGACATAGCTGCCATTGGTCTTCCGTGTTCATATCCTCAGTCGAAGGATTTCTCGCAAGCTCAAGGGATACGCGGTCTGCATAGGCAGCAGCGGTCTCTTCCGATTGAAGTTTTCCAACATTGAATTTCCTCGGCGTAGTTGGTGTTCGCCTGAGAGCTACCATTGAGATCCGTACTCTAAGCTTTGCACCGACTAGGTAGTGGTCCGAATCGATGTTTGCTCTTCGGAATGTACGGACAATTGTCTTCCTAGCCCATAGAAACAGCGATTGATAAGAGTAATTCTTCGCTTTATTTCTGACGAGATGTGGTTGTCAGATGTTATAGCGGATCCGAGGTAAACAAAGTCCCTCGGACATTAATTTGGGCTTCACTGCACAGTTCGACTTAGTGTTGTGTTTTGTATGTAGGTATTTTTAAATGGTAAGTGATTTTTGTGCCGTATATTCTAATGTTCGCGGTTTAAGAAAAAAATTCTTTCACGTGTACGTCCACACTGCTTAATACAGGCCAATGCTTTGGCATTAAGTGAAACTCAGGTTGGAGTAAATACTGATTTATCAGAATTTGCTCCACATGGGTATAGCTTGTTACAATTACTCTTTTCCCATAATGGTCTAGTGGTCTTTGTTAGGAATGATATTGCTTACCAGAGCATTCCCCAATTTGGGCAATGTTCAAACATGAACTTTAACTTCCTGTGTCTCAAATTCACTGTCCGAAAGCATATCACTCATTACTGTTTTATTTACAGGAGTCCAAATCTCGACAGTAATTCGACTTGTAACGAATTTGATGCGCTGTCTGATTTCATCTCTAAAATTGTTTTGCTTTGTCCTCGCACTGAAATCGTTATTGCGGGCGATTTCAATGTACAAAATTCCAATTGGCTCCGCTATACTGGTCAGACAACACCCAAAGGAAGGTATGTCGAGCTCTTTGGCGGGTTACATCACCTTGCCCAACTGATCGATGTGCCAACGCGGATATTGCTGGGCAAGCCGCCCATACTCTTGACTTGTTTCTTACTTCTCACCCTGATAAATATACCATCAATGTAACTTCTCCATTTGACACTTTGAACCATTGTGTCATTTCAGCTAATTTCTCATTCTGTTAAAGTAAAACTTCCCACCAGGACCGTTTGGCAATACGAGAAAACCAACTGGGACGGCCTGAATATTTTTTTCCAAAACTTCAACTGGTCGCTATGCTTCCTCGATAGTGACATTGATGCCAGTGCTGAAATGATCTCAAATGTGATTCTTCTAGGGATGCGTGCTTTTATTCCTAACAGAGTAAAAAGCATCAAGGCTAAAGAAAAGTCCTGGTTTAATTCTGTGTGTAAAGAAGCTATCAGGCTCAAAGAAGTTAATTTCCGATCTTACAAAGCCAACCCTATAGAGGAAAATCGGAAAATCTTCGGTTCCAACGCTCATCGTCAATAACAAAGCAATTGTTTACTTCAGCAATTGCACAGACTTGAAAAAAATTTTCCCACTACAATTGACATTGACTTGCGAGTTTCTTTTAATTTTTTAGAGTATTCAGTTGAAGAAATCGCGCGATAGCGTATCACCTTGTCGGAATCCTTTTTTGACGTCAAAAGCTTCTGTGAGGTCATAACCAACCTTGACGGAGCAGCGAGAGTTCTCCATCGTCAGTCGGACGACTTTTGTGGGGATGCCAAAACCTGACATGGGTCTGTATAGCTCGGCTCTATAACTGCTATCGCGACCTTAAAATCAATAAAGAGGTGGTGGGTATCGATTTGGAATTCTTGGGTAGTTTCCAGGATCTGCCTTAGCGTGAACATTTGATCGATTGTGGACTTTCCTGGTCTGAAACCACACTGATAGGGGCCAATCAGGTTGCTGACGAAAGGTTTCAGGCGTTCACATAGTACGGCAGGGTCGGGTCCAGCAGCTTTGTTGTTTTTTAGTTTAGATATTGCTATCCTTACTTCATTTTGGTCAGGTGGACGGAAGTTTTTTCTGTCATCATCCATGTCGAATGGTTCATTTTGCCTGGCAGCGGGATTTTGGTCTTCATTGCCGTTTAACAGTCTGCAGAAATGATCCTTCCATGTACTCAGCACCGACTGTGACTCTACTACGAGGTTTCCATTCCTATCTCTACAGGCTTCTGTGCGGGTTTTTTTCCTTTGCACGTTCTTTTATCCTGTTGGTAAAACTTCCACACGTTGTTCCAGCTTTCCGACGTCATACTTCCTCACAGTATTACTCGAGTCGATGTTAGCTGCTCGAAAAGTGCGAACATCCAAGATACTGGAGGCGTGTCTTGCATCGATCGCAAAGTGATCAATCTGATTCTTGCACAATCACCGTAGTACACGTCACAGTTTTTCATCCTCCTTTTGCCCGGCCCGTTCCATCACACTTCCTGGATGGCAGTAATTCCTCCTCTGTAGCAGTCTAGGGCCTCCGCTAGTTATTTGGCTGCACTTGATCTGTTAAGAGTTCTAACATTCCACGTGCAGATCCGAAGGTCGTTGTCCTTAATTCGTTTTTCCGGGTCGTCAACAGTAAATCCGTCCTTTTCCGTTTAGTTGACGGGTTGCCCTGCTTAAATTTAATAAGTACTATTTCTAAAAAAAATTATAAAATTCTTATTGATACCGAAACAACCCAGAATTACATTTGTAGAAAATGAGATTCTAGCGAAAAAATTAAAATTAAATCTATAAAAATAAAAACAATGCATGGTTATTCCATGGTAGATACTAAGAAAGTAGTTAACATACTAAAGAAAAATATAATATTTTTTTGAATTAGATGATATTCAGTCTTTTGATATGATATTGGGATATGAAAGACTTAAATTTTTAAACGCGTAAATAAATTTCGGCAATATGACTTTAACCACCATAAGCAGTGTCGAATCTATTCAGAAAATTAATTATATAATAGGGGAAAATAATATTTATAAATCAGACATAGATAGACTGATGAAGACTAATAAGAGCATAGGACCGTTACCTTTTAGAGATACTATAGAAGCAACCATTAGGTTTATGTTAAACAATATCCATATCCCATAGCAGATAAGGAATTCGGTAACAAAGAAATACAGAAACTCTTACATGACCATATAATAGAAAAAAGCCTTAGCCCTTATAACAATCCCATATACCTATGAAAGGTATGGACGAAAACGGCGCCTGGTTGTCGATTTCCAAAAACTTAACGCTCACACTGTAACAGACAGATACCCCATTCCGGATGTCAACATGACTATTCAAAATTTAGGGAAAGCCAAGTACTTTACAACGTTAGATTTGGAATCAGGTTTCCACCAAATTAAAATCAAAGCAGAAGATAAAGCAAAAACAGCAAAATATCGTTTTAAACGAATGCCTTTCGGGCTCAAAAATGCACCAAGCATATTTGAGAGATGCGTGGACGACATTTTGAGAGACTTTGTAGGTAAATTTGTATACGTTTACATTGATGACGTATTGATATATTCTTCATCTGAGGAAGAATATATACAGCACATAAATCAAGTATTCGACGTACTCAATAAAGCCACATTAAAAATATCTAATGAGAAAAGTAAGTTTTTTTCAAGAAGAAGTAGAATACTTAGGTCACATAATCAGACATGGTAGAATCACTACGAACCCAGAGCAGCTATAGAAAATTTTCCAGCCCCACAAACGGTAAAGGATTTGAGAGGATTTTTAGGTCTTACAGGTTACTTTCGTAAGTTTATAAAAGGATATGCATGCATAGCCAAGCCCCTGACATTATATTTACGAGGAGATAACGGTAAAACAAACAAAAAACAAAGTTAAAATATTAAGGTAAATCTAAATGACTCAGCATTAAAAGGGTTAGAATTTTAAAAAATTATTTTGAAAGAACAAGTCGAACTTTTTCAACCGGACTATAGTAAACCAATCGAACTAACTACTGATGCATCCAACATAGCTATTGGAGCCTTACTAAGTCAGAATAAGCAACCTATACATTTTTTGTCAAGAACACTGAGTAAGACAGAAGAGAACTATAGCACAAACGAGAAAGACATATTAGCGATCACTTGGTCCTTACAAAAACTCAGAAACTACATATATGGTATAACAGACTTAACCGTTTATACCGATCACCAGAGCCTTATATATTCTGTATCTGAAAAGAATTCCAACACAAAGCTGAAACGTTAGAAGTGAATCATAGAAGACTTTGGAGCAAAATTAGTTTATAAACCAGGAAACATAAATCTTGTAGCTGATGCATTATCACGTCAACGCATAAATACTTCTACCATAGAAACAGAACATTCAGCTGAAAGTTCTTCAAATGAAATAATAAAACTGCGAATCACCCTTTTAATACATACGCTGCACAATTCGAATTTATTGAAGATATATATATTTTTTTTTTTAATAATTAACGCGCGCACAAGGGACTATTTGTGTCCCTTTTAATGTAGAACACACTGCGCGGGCATTAGGAAGATAAGGAGGGGAGAGATAGGAAGTGTCGATTAACATTGGTTTTGAATGTTAGCAGATCAAAATGGCAAGGGAAAATCTCTTCGGCTAAAAAATGAATCTCTTTATTTCACGGTACGTCCGAAATTGGGTGAACTGATGAGCATTCCTTGCAAGACAAGTATTACGGGAGAAACTTTTAAGGGGAGGAATGCAACTGGCTACTTCGAGTGAACATTTTTTGTAAAAGAAACGATAAAATAAGGAAAGACATGAAACACTGCGTCGGTGTTCGAGAGGTGCAATTGCGTCAACGGCAGTTCTATTTCCTATCAATCTTAACGCTCGATTTTGTATTCTATCAAGCAGGTGGAGCGATATTTGCGAAGCACCTGCCCAGAGGTGGGAGTTAAACTCGAGCTTAGGCAGTATAAACGCTTTATAGATTGTAGCCAGATCAGATGGGGAAAAATACTTCTTACACCGATACAGAAAACCTAAGCACCTAGCAGCATTCTTACGATTTCAAATATATGGTCGTTCCAACGGAGGTCGTCGCTGAAAGCTTTTCGGTTTCTTCGATGTAAGTGCCAATCATGGATAATGGCATTGGGGGTATGTTTAGCTTTAACGACAGAAGACAGCATTGAGTTTTCGAAGCATTAAAACCCACACGATTCCTATTACCCCATTTAACAATACTGTATAAATCGGAGTTTAATGAGCTTGACATACGGTACCGTTCCAATTGAACATTCGAAGGCGAAGGACGTGAATTATCGAACGAATATGAAAAGTTGAGGGTATAGTCGTCAGCAAAACAGTTAAGTGGATTAGCAGTAACAGGCAGAAGATCATTTATAAAAATGGGGAAAAGAGTCGGAGACAGAACAGAGCCCTGGGGCACACCAGCATTTATTTTGTGGGAATCAGACTTGATACCGTACAATACAACTTGTATTGAACGGTGCAGAAGATATCTGCTAATCCAACTACCAAGAGTATTATCGATCCCAAAAGCACGCATTTTCGATAAGAGAGCTTCATGCAAAACTCTATCAAATGCCTTGGAGATATCAAGAGCAATAATCTTGCTTTCACCAAAGCGATGTAAAGATTTGTTCCACTGTTCGGTGAGATATGGCATCAGATCACCAGTGGAACGTTTGCTGCGGAAGCCATACTGACGGTCATGGAGAAGCTTTCGATCTTCGAGATATTCCTTAAGCTGACGGTTAATCAGTGTTTCCATGACCGTAGAAAGAAGGGATGTCAGTGCTATGGGTCAGTAGCAGGAGGGGGAGGATGGGTCACCTTTCTTAGGGACAGGCTGGACAAATGCTGTTTTCCATCTTCTAGGAAAGATTCCAGAAGAGTAGGAGCGATGGAAAAGCTTACGCAGTGGCTTTGCCAGTGTGGAAGAACACCTCTTCACAAGAATCGGGGGTATACCATCCGGGGCAGCGGATTTGTGTATATCGAGATCTTTGAGAACTCTTGCTACTGTACGAGTGCGGAAAAAATCTGTCCCATGGAAAAATTTACATTCTCAAGTACAAGAGGGGCAACGTTGCTTTGATGCAGCGTGGAGCGGGCAGCGAAATGGGCGGCGAGCAAGTTTGCCTTCTCTGAAGAGTAAACAATTGGTTTGTTATTGTCGATGAGCGTTGGAACCGCAGATGTCGGGGAGTTTTTTTATATTTTTTTACAAATGACCAAAAATTTGTACTGCCTTTGGGAAACTGCAGAATTTTTTGTCGTCATTTTTGGTCATGCAAAAATTTGGTTCTTTCAATAAGGGAGTTGCATGAGTTTCTTGCTTGTTTGTGCTTTTTCCGATTTTCCTCTTTAGGGTTGGCTTTGTAAGAACGGAAACTTACTTCTTTGAGCCTGATAGCTTCTTTACACTCAGGATTAAACCAAGACTTTTCTTTAGGTTTAATGCTTTTTACTCTGTTAGGAATAAAAGCACGCATCCCTAGAAGAATCACATTTGTGATTATTTCAGCACTGGTATCAATGTCACTTTCGAGGAAATGACACAATGGTCATATCGAAAACACAAATCTATTATAGTAACAAAATAAGACTCATAATAAAGTTTAAGGACAAAGACTCTTTACTAAGGCAGATGAAAGAAGTTATACAACCGCAGAAGATTATAGCTTTACATACAACATTTGAAAACATATACAAATATGGTGAAAACATAAAAAAAGAAGTTCCACTAGTAAGATTTATATTCACACCAAGAAAACTTCAAGACGTGACAAATTTGGAAGAACAGTTAAAACTTGTAAAGAACACTCACGGAAGAGCACATCGAGGATTACGTAACAATTTACAAGAAATCTCGGAGAAATATTATTGGCCCGATCTAAATAAACAAGCAAAGAGTTTTAACAAAAAATGCATAGCATGTCTATTTGGAAAATATGAAAGAAATCCTATCAGAGAACCTCTGAATAATTCAGAAATACCAACACATGTGGGAACACACATTCATATGGACTTATACTTCAACGACAAGTATACTTTCCTTGTAACTGTAGATAAGTCTAAATTTATAATCCTTCGGGAAATCGAAACTCGAAATAGACTGTACGGCGTTATGGAAGAGGTCTTATCAAATTATTTCCCAAAATGTGAACGACTCATGACAGATAAGGAGAAGGGCTTCAAAACAGAAATGGTGAACCAAATGTGTCTGAAATACAACATAACTAAAGTAGAAACTCCAGTATACAGATCGACAGTGAACGGTCAAGTCGAACGTGTAAACGGTACAATAACTGAACTGTCTAGAATATTCAGAATTCGGAATAAAACAAGACTCATTGACGAAATATTAAGAACAGTGCGTGAGTTCAATAATTCTATACACTCAGTTACAGGTTTGAAACCTAGAGACATTTTCTTTAACCAAAATAAATAAAGCAATAGTGAAATTATAATAAATAAACTAAACTCAGCATCCAAAAAAGTGATCGAACGTTTAAATAAAGGAACTCGACACAGATAGTATAAAAAAGGAAATAAAATAATGGTAAAAATCACAGGTCTTAGAAAGAAATCTAACGCCAGATACATAACAAGAATAGTAGAAGAAGATAAAGGAGACACTACAGTCTCTAAAGAAGGAATACAAATTCAAAAATCACAAGGATAACATCAAAAATTATCAGTTATCACTTTTCAGACGACGAGAATATTAATATTCCTAACATTACTAGGACTTGTACAGAATCAAGAAGGGCAAGGAAACACTCATATAACTGAGTTACTCAACAAGAAGTTTATGCTTACACAAACAGATGACGTGTATCTATTTAAAGAACAAACTTATTTGTTACTTGCAACCAACCTGACTTCAATATTTCAACCTTACGTAAATATCATAACTAGTACATATCAACCTGCGCAAGAAGAAAAAAATTGGTTATGTAAAATCAAGAATCTAGCAGACCAATTACAAGAACATACTAGGCATACAAGACCTATTAACTTTTTAGGAACAGCTTTCAAATATGTGTTTAGTAATCTAGACCATGATGACATAGTTAACATAGAAACGAGTATAAATAATCTCGTAGAAAACAATAATAAACAAAAAAACTATAAATTCTAGATTTGAACAAATTTTGCAACAATTTGAAGGTCAGAGCCTTAGAGAACATTTATTAATAGAACAAGTGTACCAACAATTATTATTATTGACCAGAACTACTAATGCAGCAAAAAATAATGAATATTTATCAGAAAGCCTAGACTTAGAAGACATTAAAAATATTATTCAACATGAAGTAATTCAAGTACCCATAGTAAATATACTTGAGTACTCTAAGATATTATTAGCTAGAACTGATGAATTCTTCATCACAATATATAAATATCCAATTCTAATTAAATCATGTAAATTATATATAAAGTAGCACCTTTAAGTTCAAAACACGGAAAAATATCTACAGGTAAAACAATTGCCTTATATAACCAAAGTTATATAAGAACAAAAAATTGTCAAAATCATCTAAGTTAAAACATTTGTGAAATTAACTTTGAAGAAGAAAATTGTCTTATTCCACTTTTAAAGAATATAACTTCAAAATGTAACATTAAACAAGAATACGATTACGACTTAGAAATTGAATCCGGTGTTATGTTATTAAGCGGTAAGCATTAGTTAAATAATCAAACAATTAATGGTATAAACTTAGTTACTTATGAAAATACTATAAATCTAGGCGATAAAATATACAAAAACATGCATAAGAAAATTAAAGAAGTTATAATAAGAAATCATAATTCAGAGTTTTACATCGATCAAATAATTAAAGAAGATACAATTTACAAATTCGATAACATAGATACTTTAAAAAAACTAATTATTCCTTTTGAAGAAAAACCGATATTGTCAAATATATACACAATTGTAACACTGATTGTTATTCTAGCATTTATGTATGTTACGATAAAAATTATACAATGTATAACAAATTGTCGAAAACAAAAAAAGATTGACGCATATAACAAAACTTATGAAAGAGAAAAGTTAAAAATAGCCTCGTAAAATCAGGACGATTTCGATTAACAATGGGGGAGTTAAGCATCCGTAGCATTATATATTAAGAAAAGAAATAACATTATTTGTATTCGATGATATCTTTAGTCTCTAGTACAGTCTTGCACACAACGCTACACCATTTATGTAAAAGAGATAATATTGTTTGTATACAATGTTGCATAGATAATAAATATTATCTCTTCTTCATTATCAAGCAAGATGATTGTATGCTTTGGTCTCCTTGTAGAAAGATAAGGAAGGATATAAATACGACTGTATGATAAGTGGATCGGCAGTCTTATAGTAACTATATAGTAGCCTTAGCTCCTTTTAAGATTAATGTAAAATATTAGAAAATAAAGGACATAGTTCCAAAAAATATTCTTTTAATTTTAAAAGTACAAAACAAATGTTTTGATTCGCGTCTAGATGTTTCCTTTTCTTACAATAGTGTAGAGGTGTGAGTTTAGTTTCGAGATTAGTATAGTTGGGGTTATAGTCTATCAGGTGCAGTGCGAAGTTTGATTTGGTATTTTGTTTTGGTATATGTTCTAAGAACCTTTCGTTAAATGTTCGACCCGTCTGTCCTGTATAAATTTTTTCACAATCGTTGCATTGTATCTTATAAACACCGGAACATTGTTTTATTTCTTTATTTGTTTTTTGTTTTAATAATTTTTGGGTGTTATTATTAGTTTTGAAGGAAAAATTAATGTTGAGCTTTTTAATTTCATTGTGTAGTGTATATGGAAGTATGTTGGTGTAGTCTATTGATATATATTGTTTGTTTTGGTTGGTGTCTTCTCTATTTTATTTATTGTTGTTATTTTTTTTAAGCTTTTTATTGATTAATTTATCTATTATATTTGTTGTGTGTCCATTTGATGAAGCTATCTGTTTAATTATGTTTACTTCTTTGTCACAATCTTGTGGGTCCATGGGTATGTTCAATAGGCGGTTTATAAGAGTGTTAAATGCTGCCATTTTTTGGGAATGCGGGTGGTGGGAATCCTAGTCTATGGTGATGTCAGTTGTTGTTGATTTTCTGTATATTTTATTTTTAAGTTTGTTGTTGTTTTTTGTTATGTTCAAATCCAAAAAGTTAATGGAATCGTTCTCTTCTATTTCGGATGTGAATTTTATTTTAGTATTAATTCTGTTTATGTATTTTTGTAAAATGTCGATTTGTCTGTGTGTACCGTCCAAGATGATAAAAGTATCGTCTACGTATCTTGCGTAGAATATAATTTTCTTATATTGAGGATTTGTTTTGGATAAGATATATTTATTTTCATAGTGGGATCCCATCGCTAGTCCATCATCTTGTGTAAAGTATTTGTTGTTAAATGTAAAATAGTTTTATTTTAGAATAATTTGTAATAATGTTATGAGCTCATCTATTTGTGGTATGTTGAGTGTTGCAGTTTTTATTAAGTTTTCTTTTATTATTTCGATAGTTTCATCTATGGGTATGTTTGTATACATCTTCGTGACGTCTAAGGAAAAAAGTTTATATTGAGGTAGTATGTTTAAGTTTTTGGTTTTATTTATTAATTCTAAATAGTTTTTCATGCTGTTTTGGTTTATAATTCTGATGTTGCTTTTGATGATTTTTTGAAGTGCGTTGGTGACTTTGTAACAGGGTGCAGTAGTTTAATTTTATTAAGGGTCAAATTGGAATACCGTTTTTATGTATTTATGGTAAACCTGTAAAATTTGGAGCTTGTGCGTTTGGTTGTTTAAGTTTTAATATGTTTGTGTTAGGGAATAAATGTTTGCATTTGTTTAGGGTTTGATTTATTTCTTTGACGTATGCTTTAGTAGGGTCTTTAGGTATTGGTTGTATGTTATTGTCAATAAGGAATGTGTTGGTTTTATTTATGTATTCTTATTATTCCATTATGACTACTGTATTTCCTTTGTTTTGTTTTGGTTACCATGGCGTTGTTGTTTGTTAATTTATCATTTATGTTTCTTAGATTAGATATGTCATTTTTGTATTTGTTCAGGATATTATATTGAATCTTTCGATTTTTATTAATTTTCTTAAGTTTCTTGTTCACTATTGTTTTTGTTTCATTTTGAAGTTCTTGGGTTGATATTGTTTTAATTGCTTGCTGTTTCTGCATTTATGACTTCTTGGCTTATATCATTTTTGTTTATTTTAGGAATGTTGAATTTGAGGCCTCTTTTATATTTTTCTATTTCGGGTTGTGTTAATTGGATATTAGTATTATTTACAAGTTTAGGGTAACATTTTTGTTGTTTTGTTATGTTTAATGTAGTATTTTAATGTATAAAGTTTTTGTATTTTGTTATGTTGTCTAATGCGTATATATCTTGCAATGTTTTTCGTATTCTGTTTTATTTTTTGTGTAAAGATCGGCCTCAATGTAGTTAAATGTATTGAAAAGTTGTAAGTGAAGTTTGTATAATAAGTTGTTCAAAGTTGTTTTTTTTTGCTGAAAACGTATTTTATTTTTTCTCTTATACGGATTTTGTGGGCTATTTTTTGAGTTTTTATGGCGGCTATTGTATTGTTTTTTTATGTGTTGTTTTTTTAGGTGTTATTTCTTTATTGAGACATGTTTTGTTAAATTGTATGTTGAAATTGGTTTTGGTCAGTTTGATTTTGGCATTCTCGTATTTGCAGACTATTTTTGCCTGTTCGGCTGTTATAAGGGTCCGCCATCTAAAAATCTAGACGTGTATTCTTCAAGAATACGAAATAAACCAAGCAAACAAAAGAAAACGAGATAATGTTTTAAACGATAAACTAACAATACAAATAAACCCACTATACGACACTGCAATTAAATACAATAACGAAAACAATAGATGAAATGAGACAACATCTTACCACAATGCAAAAATTATAAACCCAAAAAAAAAAACTAGACAAAAATCAAAGAATGACTTGGCAAACGAGAAGCAATACCCGATGACGGACAAGCAAGTCCGAAACGCGTCGTAATTAAATTTTAATAATTGAACAATATTGTGATTTTTAACGTATTTTGAAAATAAATAAAATTATATTTTAATTTCATTTTATTTTTATTGATAAATTTAAAAAAAATATAGATATTTAAAAACAACGGAAACACTTAAGATAATGTGTTACACCTTTTTTGAAAGCCACAAATCTGTTCTATCATATTATTTCTTAAACTTTTAAATATCTATAATAAAAATTTGAAAAATATTATTTCAAAATCAGAATTTCAGAAAAAAAATAGTTAATATTGACTTTTTTCAAAATTTAGATGATGTGTACCTCTAAATTTTATTTTGATATTTATTACTTCTACTGATTCCTAATTGATCACTAAAAACTAGATGAGGTATTCTAATTTTCGAGAAAATTAATATTTACCTAACCCAATTTTTAAAATTGTGTTGGTTTTTACGACGTCTCTTTACATATTTCGGGTAGAGTACGATACCGTTGGTGCTGAAAAATAATAACAGATTTCTATAGAGAGACTAAAGACAGGTTTGTTGTTGCTATTGGAGGGGAAAGGGCAACCGACATCCTTTTTTAGAAAGACGGGCCATTTTCTAAAAAAAAAACCACTTGCATTTAAAAAACAACGGCAATACTAAGAATAATGTGCTATAACTTTGTTCAACCAACTTAAATTTTTTGTCCACCAAAATATACATATACAACACCTACAAAAGGACACTGATTTTTTTTTTATAAAAATTCTTTGAGCCGTTTTCGAGAAAAATAAGCTCCTCCTTAACGGTTATATGACAGGTACCGTTAATATTCGAGCTAAAACAAATTAAAAAAAGTCCTCTGTAGAATGCCAAAATAACCTTGAATTCTAAATATATATGACAGGTAGCGCTAATATTTGAGCTAAAACAAATTAAAAAAAGTCCTCTGTAGAATGTCAAAATAACCTTAAATTCTAAATTGGAAGAAGATTGGCCCAACCGTACTACAGTCATGCAGACAGACAGACGGACATACAGACAGACATAATTTAAGATGATGTGTACCTCTAAATTTTATTTTGATATATATTACTTCTACTGATTTCTAATTAATCACTAAAAACTAGATACTATGAGGTATTCTTATTTTCGAGAAAATTAATATTTACCAAACCCACTTTTTATAATTGTGTTCTTTTTTACGAGGTCTCTTTACATTATTCGGGTAGAGTACGATACCGTTGGCGCTGCATATTAATAACAGATTTCTATAGAGAGACTAAAGACAGGTTTGTTGTTGCTATTGGAGGGGAAAATGCAACCGACACCCTTTTTTAGAAAGAGGGGCCATTTTCTAAAAAAGAAAACACTTGCATTTAAAAAACAACGGCAATACATAGAATAATGTGCTATAACTTTGTTCAACCAACTTAAATTTTTTGTCCACCAAAATATACATATACAACACCTACAAAAGGACACTGATTTTTTTTTATAAAAATTCTTTGAGCCGTTTTCGATAAAAATAAGCTCCTCCTTAACGGTTATATGACAGGTACCGTTAATATTCGAGCTAAAACAAATTAAAAAAAGTCCTCTGTAGAATGTCAAAATAACCTTGAATTCTAAATATATATCTACCTGTCATATGCTAATATTTGAGCTAAAACAAATTAAAAAAAAGTCCTCTGTAGAATGTCAAAATAACCTTAAATTCTAAATTGGAAGACGATTGGCCCAACCGTACTACAGTCATACAGACAGACAAACGGACATACAGACAGACGGACAGACAGACAGACATAATTTTGCCAGTAACTCAAATATGTTTCTCTATCATCGTAATGCCATGTTTGATTGTTATCACAATTTTTTATTCTGCCGGGCCCGCTAGTAATATATATTTTTAACAAAAATACTACTACAAAACTAACCTTTTCTTATATTTCCACAAAAGATATTTGTTATTATAAAAATCTACAATCAATTTACAAACAAATTTTTTTTGAATGAATTTCTACGCACAGTTTGCACTTAATTTGTACCTATGTATCTGACTGCAAAAGCAAAATTCAAAACAAAAATCCATTCATCATGGACGTTTGTGTATATATCCAGCAAGAATTAAGTTAGGTTCTACATTTCACTTTCACTCGAAATAAAATCGAAATCGATCGAAAATAAAATTTACAATTCGTTTTTATCGATTTGAACTTCGAATTTATCGAAATGGAAACAAAGTGAAATTACAGTGTTCCACAATTCGATTTTATCGCTTTCCGAGTGATTTCAAACCGATTAAATGCGATTAAAAATGTAAGTAAAAAATAATATTATAAATAAAACTTGATAAGTTTATTGCACATAAAACATATTTAAATAGGGGTAAAAATACTGCGCAGGAGGCAATATTTATAAATTTTATTTAGCAGCACAAGGATCTCGCTCGAAGGACACAAGTGGTTGGAAAAAACTAAATAATAAACAGCTAGCAACATAAAAAAAAGATAATGGTTTACATTTTGTATTGAAAGTTTGGACGGATTGGAAGGGTTCAATAAGAAAGAAGCTATCGCATAACAAAGCCGAAGATGTATCAACTGGAGGAGGCCCTTTTAACAAATTTGTGGATCGCCTACGGAAGATGCAATTGCTAAAATTTGCGGTATTCATACAGTCGTTGAGGGAATTCCTAACACGATGGATTTCGGTTTTGTGGATGAAGTCGAATATGCAAACAATAATTCCATGCTGCAAAAATCTGTGGACTCTCTTCAAATTGTTTGGTAGCAAGAAACGAGGAAACGAAGAGACACAACACTGAAATGGAAAAATTACGACTGGAGGAAATTCTTTTAAAAATGAAGGAAATACAACTTAAAGAAATGAAGCTCGATATCTATAAGGGAAGTGGACTGCAAGACTGATACAAGGGCCTTGAATGAATTTTTTATCTTTAAAAACTCACAACTGTGAAGAAACATTTTTGTTCCATTTTTTATTTTTAGTACTGAATTTAATTTTTGTTCCTATTAGTTTTAAGTCAGAAATGAAAAAACATTTGTGTTCCTTTTTATGATTTTATTTAATCTTTTCAACTTAAAACTGTACATATCTTAACTTAATAAATTTAAGTGTATTAAGGAATAATACCTAATGGGGGTCAAGTAACTCCTAATTCAATAGATGGTGATAAACTACTATGAAAAAAAGCTGCTAGCAATTTGGTTTCTTCTTTGATTGGCTTCATTCAAGTTTACATTCCTTTCTATTATATCGGGATGTATTTCATTTTCATTTGGTTCGCTTTCTAGCCCAATGTTTTCATCATCTTCATTTCGTATCTTGTAATGTCTACAGATGTTGTGTAATGCACAACAAACATTAATTATTTGTACCAGTTTATTTGGCTGGTATTTAAGAGAGCGAGCTAAGCACCTAAAACGATTTTTCAAAACGCCGATTGTCCTCTCTACCACGTTTCGAGCCGAGGAATGATTTTGGTTGAATGCGTGCTCTAAGGTTCCCGCTTGTGAATCCCTATAGGGCGTCAGAAGAAAAGGCTCTAATCCATAGCCAGCATCTTCTAAAAGTCAGAACGAACGCTCCCCTCTGTCATATCTTCTTTGAAAAAGTTCCGAGCTTTGCTCAGGCTCCAGATCAGAGCATCATGACTTGATCTTGGACGACGGGCATCGACAGTTTTTATTACTAAGTTGTAATCGCATATCTGTTCAAAAGAAACGTAAGTAATGTACTATCTTTGAAAAATGAAACAACTTACAATCATTACATTCATTGAAAAGTGTTCCTTTCCTATTATAGAAAAGCGTTGGATCTTGATTTGACTGCGACATTCTAATATGGGTACCTATGACGCCAGGAATATTGAATTTGTCAAAAAATGTCGTTTTGATTTTGCTTTGATCTTCATCGGACATAGCAAGTTTTATCCAACTAGGACAAATTCGACTCTCCAAAATTTTTAGTACTTCTGATAACATTTTTGAAACAAAGCTTCGACCCAGAGCGATATCAGCATCATTCCCAATGGATTTTTGGAAGCCTGCCTCGGCAAGAAAACGCAAACATGCGGCTAGCGGCAACGTTGCAGGAATTGAAGATTGTTTAAGATGTGGCTCAACAATTTTCAGCACCATTAGGAAGGCACTTTTATTAAGACCGTAGTATAAAATGAACCTACATGTACAATAAAAAATAATAATTTACATTGACAATTTTAATTGACTTTAACTTTTGTTGTCTTAAAATTACATACGCGGCATCTGCAATTTCCAAGGGATTAGATACATCTCCCAGCCTTCGTCTTTTTATTTTTTCTTGGGCATATTTATTCCTTTCAGTCTGCAACACCAAAACGATTAACGCAGCACTCATTATACGATCCGTTATAAGATCTAATTACCTAATTAGTACTTTTATATTTTTAAACGGGTGAACAATAACTAAATTTACATGAAAACAATTTGCCAAAATAAAAAACTTCAATATTATCCCAAATGACTGATGTCAGCTGTTTTCAATTTCACGAAAAGTGATTTCGAAATGCAGAACACTGAAAATGAATTTACTCGATTTGCAATTTCGATTTCGGTTTCATTTCACTCGAATTCTGGAACCTAGCTGTGTGTCTTAGTTTCAACAATGTACCTATGTGTATAGTTTTTCAAAACGCCAACCTAATAGTAAATAAAAAATTAAAATCCTAAAGAATTTGAGTGAAAAGTCATATGTATAAATATGTAAGAACTAGTGATCGTAAGTATGTATGTACAAAAATCTAAACAATGAAAAGGTTGGTTGGTGTACAAATCCTTACAAAAATTAATTCAACTCAAGTAAGAGAAACCATTGTATATAAACTACCTTCCCATATTCATACATACTTACTTGCTTATGAACAAAGCACAGCACCGCAACCTCAATCTGCCCATTGTATATAAACTGCTTTTTAACCTTATTGTTTGAAAGTTTTTTCCTAGCGAACTGAAAAACTCTGAAGCTATAAACAAAGAATTTAAAGCTCTAGCTTAATGCAAATATATTTATTAGGAAACTGAGATATGTATCTGTATCGGAATTCGCTGAAAGAATCATACATATCAAAATATAATATAAACTAAATGAAGAAATCGATTACAAATAGTTCCAACGTGATCTGCACTGATAGGAACAACCAAAGATCATATTAAATAGATTGTACGACTGGATCGCACGTACATACATGCTCTTATAAGCGGCCACAGCTTCAAATAATGTTTGGAAAATATAAAGGGGACTTTAAAGTTTTTATTCGATTTTTCTGATTTTTGATTGTTCGAAAAAAGTACATAAAATAATTTTCAGAAGAAAAAATTAAGCGCCATTTTATTTCACGTGCACAAAAAAACCAAAATAAAAAAGTCAAAAAAAAATTATAATTTGCGCATTGTTGTCGCGAGTGTTTAAAAAAAATACGCACTCGTTTGAGAAAATTAAAAAATACCCCTCGCATGTGTTGTAAAGAATAAAATAAAACCCACTTGCGATGTAGAAGAAAAAATAATACACACTCGCGTTGCAAATCCATCTTCTTATCTGTACCAAAACTTTTGTGCTTAACTATCTCTTTCTTATCTATTGTAGGAATTGTGTGTCCATATGCTTGCGGTAAATAGATAAAGGCATCTGAATTTGTCCTATTGTGCTGAATCTTTAAATTGATACATTGTCAGAGTTGTGTTTTGAATGTAAGTATTTTTAAATGGTAAGTGATTTTTGTTCCGACTCTTCTAATGTTCGCGATTTAAGGGAGAGTTTTTATCACGTGTATGTCTACACTGTACAGTAAAGGGCAGCTGTTCTGGCATAAAGTGAAACTCAGGTTGGAGTAAATACTGATTTATCAGAATTTGCTCTACATGGGTTTAGCTGGTGCCATTACTCTTTTTCCATCATGGTCTCGTGGTCCATGTCAGTAATGATATTGCAAAGCTTTCCCCAATACGGGCAATGTTTCAACACGGCTCAAATTCACTGTCATGTCATTCATTATTGTTTTATTTACAGGAGTCCAAATCTCAAAAAATATTCGACTTGTAACGAGTTTGATGCGCTGTCTGATTCCATCTCGGAAATTTTTTCCCTTTCTCCTCGCACTGAAGTCGTTAGTGCGGCGATTTCAACGTACACAATTGCAACTGACTCCACTACTCTGTCTCTGGTCAGACAACACCCGAAGGAAGGTATATCGAACTCTTTGCCGGGTAACATCACCTTACCCAACTGATCGATGTGCCAAGCCACCCATATTCCACTTGGACGGCCTGAATATTTGTTCCCAAACTTTAACTGGTGACTATGCTTCCTCGATAGTGACATTGATGCCAGTGCGAAAATGATCACAAATGTGATTCTTCTAGGGATGCGTGCTGTTATTCCTAACAGTTTAAAAAGCATCAAGCTTAAAGAAAAGTCCTGGTTTAACTCTGAGGGTAAAGAAGCTATCAAGCTCAAAAAAGTAAGTTTTCGATCTTACAAAACCAACCCTACCAGGAAAATCAGAAAAAGCACAAACGAGCAAGGAACTGATGCATCCCCGTTATTGAAAGAACCAAATTGTTGCATGACAAGAAATTACAGCAAGAAATTCTGCAATGTCCCAAAGGCAGTACAAATGTTTGGTCATTTGTAAAAAATATTAAAAACTCCTCAACATCTTCGGTTCCAACGCTCATCGACAATAACAAACCAATTGTTTACTCTTCAGAGGCAAACTTACTCGCTGCCCATTTCACTGCCAGCTCCACGATGCCTCACAGCAACGTTACCCCTCCTGTACTTGAGAATGTAAATTTGTCCATGAGACAGATTTTTTGATTAACCGTCAGCTTAAGAAATTTCTCGAAGACAAAAGCTTCTCCATGACTGTCATTATGGTTTTCGCAGTAATCGTTCCACTGGTGATCTTAAAGCATATCCCACCGAACAGTGGAACAAATCTTTCCATCACTTTGGTGAACGTAAGGTTTTTGCGATTGATATTTCCAAGGCATTTGATAGAGTTTGGCATGAAGCTCTCTTATCAAAAATTTTTTGGATAAGAAGCTATCTTTTGGACCGTTCAATACAAGCTGTATTAGACGGTTTCAAGTCTGATTCCCACAAAATAAATGCTGGTGTGCCCCAGTGCTCCGTTCAATTTCCGATTCTTTTCCACATTTTTATAAATGACCTTCTGTCTATTACTTCTAATCCACTTACCTGTTTTGCTGACGACTCTACCCTCAGCTTTTCATATTCGTTAGACGACTCACGCTTTTCGCCTTCGGATGTTAGCGTAAGATAAGCTCATTCAATTCTGATTTATACAGCATTGTCAAATTGGAATTCTGTGGAGTTTAATGCTTCGAAAACTCAATGCTGTCTTCTGTCGTTTAAGCTTCGCAAACGTCGCTACACCTGCTCGATAGAATACAAAAAAGAGCGTTAAGATTAATAGGAAATAGAAATGTCTCTGAAACAATTGCCCATCTAGAACACATATGCAATATTTCATGTCTTTCCTTATTTTATCGTTTCTTTTACAAAAAATGTTCACTCGAAGTAGCCAGTTGCATTCCTCCCCTTAAAAGTTTCTCCCGTAATACTCGTCTCGCAACGAATGCTCATCAGTTCACCCTTGAGCCTAATTTCGGACGTACCGTGAAATATAGGGATTCTTTTTTTAGCCGAACGACACGAACTTGGAATAGTTTACCCGGCGGGATTTTCCCTTGCCATTTTGATCTGCAAACATTCAAAACCAATGTTAATCGGCACCTCCTATCTCTCCCCTCCCTATCTTCGTAATGCCCGCGCAGTGTGTTCTACATTAAAAGGGAAACACATAATCCCTTGTGCGCGCGTTAATTATAAAAAAAAAAAAAAGTGCTTTGGTTTCAAGATCCAGATTAAGTTCACAGCAAGGGTCGTTTAACTTTTCGTAAGAACTCAAAGCTTGTAGAAACTCAGTAGAGTTTGAGTTCCATTTTCGTAACAGGAAACCTCCTCTTTGTAGCAACTTCTCTAGTTCGATCTGTTATTGTTGAGCCGTCTCAGCAGAATCGGTGCTATGCAGACAGTCATCCATGTAAAATGATTCCCGGAGTACTTTTGCAGCTTGCGGAAATTCAGCTTCTTCATCATCGGCCAAGGTATGGAGCACTTTTATTGTTAGATATGGTGAGCAATTTAAACCGTATGTGACCGTAAGAAGTCTGTAGACAACTGGAAGACCCTCGTTATCCGTCCATATGATTCGCTGCATATCAGTGTCATCTTGCTGCACAAGTATTTGTCTATAACATTTCTCGATGTCTGCCATAAAGCCTATTCGATGAGTACGCCATTTCAAAAGTATGGCAGAGAGGTCACTCTGAAGCTCTGGTCCAACATGGAGACAATCATTGAGAGATTTGCCTGAGTTGTACTTTCTAGCTGCATTGAAGACCACTCTTAATTTTGTTGTGGAGCTTGACTTCTTGTAGACACCATGATGTGGAATGTAGCACAAGTTTTGAGGTGACACATCTTCGTACACGGGTTCCATGTGCCCCAGCAGTTGATATTCCGACATAAAGTCTTGGTACATTGTCTTCATTGTTGTGTTGTTGTCTAGCCGACGTTGTTGGTAATAAAAAAGCTTGAAGGCGTCTTCTCTAGAGTCTGCCAGTATTGTTAGGTCGATGGAATCCTTAAACGGGTACTTGACGACGTACCTTCCAGAACTGGTTCGTTGTACCGTTTTCTTGAAGAATTCTTCGCAGTCATGTTCATCTTGAGTCATCTTGGAAAAAGATTCCAGGTCCTCGTTCTCGGTGAATTTCCACATGCATTGAACTAAATTAGCGAGTTCAATCTGAGAAAATGCACAGTAGCTTGTATTCAACTCTCTTGATACTGATTCGGGTAAGCGCCCGTAAATGACCCATCCTAAATGGGTGCGTTGTGCTACAGGAGCACCAACAGCTGATTGCATTATTTCACCATGTAGAATAGAGCCATAGAGGTCAGCCCCAAGAATGACGTCGATAGATCCGGGCTCATGAAAGTTTGGATCAGCCAGATCAAGATCCATAAATTCACAAAAAGGTTCGGTGTCGATTCGCAGAGTGGGCATGAGTTGACCCAACCGTGGTAAAATTAGTGCTTTGCAGCTAATGTTAAAATTTGGTTCTGTGAGACAGCTCACAGAGATATCAACCAGACCTATTGACTTACCAACACTCGATCCCCCTTCCCCAGTCACTGGTACAAGATGCCTTGTTCGCCGAAGACGAAGTTGTTGAACCGCATACTCACTAATAAACGTTGCTTGGGAGCCACTGTCCAAAAGAGCTCGAAGTTTTAGATGGTGCCCAGTGGCAGATCATACTTGAATTTGAGCTGTAGCCAGCAGAACCGGTTCCAATTTTACTAGTGATTTGTCGTTGACAGATTCGTGATGAGGGAGACGGAGATCAGAAGTACTGTTTGTTTGCATATGGTGTGTGATGACGTTGGTCTCTTGAGGCTGGATGCTGTCGTGCAACATTGTGTGGTGTTTTTGATGACATCTTAAGCAGGAGTAGTCCGACGGGCACTGCTGTGAACCGTGATTAGCTTTTAAACAATTTTTGCACAACTTTTCTCTTGTCACAAAAGTCAATCTCTGTGCTGGGCTTTGTTTTCTAATATTATTGCAAAACATGAGAACATGCTTACCAGAGCAACTTAAACATCGATTGACATTTGCCTGGTGACTGTGGACTGGATGAGTTTTGGTTGGTTTTTGGGTGACCTCGTTGTGACTTGGCCGGGAGCATGCAGCCATAGCACCAAGACCCTGCAGTCGGTTTGCCAAGAACTGCTCCAGCTCGGCGAACGTTGGAATGGCATTTGGGCTATTAAGTGAAGTTTCCCAATCTTTGATAATAACAGGATCCAATTTTTCTGTCACCAGCAAAATTAACCAATCATCCCACATATCGGTTGGTCTGCCAAGTTGCTTTAAAGCCCGAACAGCTTCAGTGGTGCCGTGGAGAACCCGGCGCAAGGCCTCTGACGATTCGTGAGTCATGGTCGGTAGCTTTACAATTTCCCGAAGATATTGTTTGATAAGCTTACGCTTATTGTCATATCGGCCTTGTAAAATATCCCAAGCAGTATTGAAGCTGTCATCACTAACCTGAATATTTTTTAAGACTCGCGCAGCATCACCACGAAGACTACAATTCAGATAATGTAGTCGTTGTACATTGGACAGCACTGTATCGTTGATAACACAACTGGTGAACATGTCTTTGAAGTTCAGCCACTCATCGAACGATCCATCAAATGTGGGCAGTTGAAGCTTTGGCAGAATAGATTTGACGTTGCTGCCGCCGCTTACGACGACACGAGTCGGTGTTGAATGAGACATAGTTACTGTCTCATGCGCTGAAGTGGACAGCTCGTCAATCAAGTCATTCAGTTCTCCTAAGGCTTCGCAGTACGCAGATTCTATGTTGGTAAAGTGCTCATCTGAAAGAACTCTTTTGAGCTCCTCTTCATTGTCGTTGGTGACCCCTATTGATGAGATGGCGTCATGGGCGTCATTGAATTTGCTCCAATAATCTTCTAGAAGTTTCCTTCTGCCCAAAAAGTATCCTTTGGCCTGCTTCACCTTGGCGACTTTCTGCGAATTAACAGAGAAGTTAATAATTAATTTCGAAATAGATTCTTCTTTGGCCAGCGCCATTGTTCTTAAAGGAAACTTTTCCAATAGAAAAAATTGTAATTTAAATGCAGAGAATTAAGATTCCCCGCTTCAAAGAACTTAAAAAAGAATCGAAAATAAAAAAAACTTATTAATTTAGAAATAAAAGAACACGTTTTACTTTAAGCACGTTTTAATGAAAAGAAACCTTTTCTTCTAGAAAAAAATTGACAGCAGCTGGTTTGTTATACTATATTTTATTATGACGTTTAGCAGATGGCCAGAGCTGTCTCTTGTAGTTATGATACTTTTCAACAACCTCTTACAGCTTTTTCAACAGATACTGGACATTTTCAATTCAAAAGATTACCTTTTGGATTGAAGATTTCAATAAATAGCTTTCAGATAATGTTAACAATTGCATTTGGTGGGTTGCAAGCATCTGCATTTTTATATGTTGATGATATAATTGTGTTTGGTTCAAATCTTTAGGAACATAATAATAACCTAATAGAAGTTTTTAAAAGGTTGCGTACATATAATTTAAAACTAAACCCAAGTAAATGTAATTTTCTGCGTTTGGAAGTAGTATATCTTCGACATTTAATAACTGCAGAAGGGGTCACCACAGACCCAAGTAAATACAACGTTATAAATGAATGCCCAAAACCGGATAATGTAGATGAGGTTAGAAGATTCGTAGCTTTCTGTAACTATTATAGACGTTTTATACAAAATTTTGCCTAAATTGCAAAACCATTGAATGAATTATTAAAGAAAACTAAAACTTTTAGCTGGACACAAAACACAAAGTTGTCAAATTGCTTTTGAAAGCCTAAAAAAAAAATTAATGTCCCCACCAATCCTGCGCTACCCAAACTTTGCAAAACCATTCATATTGACAACAGATGCTTCATATTATGCGTTAGGAGCTATTTTTTCTCAAGGGGGGGTAGGATATGATAAGCCCATTGCATATGCAAGTAAAGCATTAAACAAACACGAGCTAAATAAACCAGTTATAGAAAAGATTTACTTGGTATTCATTGGGTGATTAATCATTTTAGGCCATATCTGTATGGAAGAAGATTTACAGTATATACAGACCTTTAGTTACTTTATTTACACATAAGAACCCTTCATCTAGATTAACTAGAATTAGAGTAGATTTAATGGATTACGATTTTGACATAGTTTTTAAACAAGGAAAAATTAATACAAATGCTGATGCATTGTCTAGAATGAAGTTAAATTCAGAAGACTTAATAGAAATGATACCACAACAAAGTGTTAATGTTCTAACCAGAGCAATGAAGTCAATAAATAAAGAAAACACTAGTGACAAAGAAAAAAATCCGGAAATCATACCCCCAGAAGAGATTTGTCGATCTTAAGCTCATAGAGGCCGGACGTCAGGTCGAGGTGCGCGCATAAATAATTACACAAGTCAAAAAAAAAAAAAATTATTGCGCATTGTTATCGCGAGTGATAAAAAAAATAATATTACACACTCGTTTGAGAAATTGGCAAAAACCCCTCGCGTGGGCTGTAAAGAAAACAACAATATCCACTCGTGTCGTTGGAAGACGATAAGATGCCCATTCGCGCTGTGGAAGAAAAAAAAATAAAATAATAATACACACTTGCATAACAAATCAAATTATCCTCCTATCTGTCCCAACCCTTAGTGCTTAGCTTAACTGCCTCTTTCTTATCTACTGTAGGCATCGTATGCTTGCGGTAAATGGATAAGGGCATCTGAGTTTGTCCTATTGTGCTGAATATTTAAATTGATTTTTTGTATGCAAGCTGTCTTATGGGCATAACACCTAAGACAGTTTGTTTATTACAGAGATTAATTTTTATTTTCACTGCATGGTTCGACTTAGTCAGAATTGTGTTTTGTGTGTAAATATTTTGAAATGGTAAGTGATTTTTGTGTCGTGTATTCCAATGTTCGTGGTATAAGAAAGAATTTCTTTCACCTGTACGTCTACACTGTTCAATACAGGCCAGCTGTTTTGGCATTAAGTGAAACCCAGGTTGGAGTAAATACTGATTTATCAGAGTTTGCTCTACATGGGTATAGCTTGGTGCCATTACTCTTTTCCCATCATGGTCTCGTGGTCTATGTTAGGAATAATATTGCTTGCCAGAGCCTTCCCCAATATGGGCAATGTTCCAACACGGACTTTAACTTCTTGTGGCTCAAATTCACTGTCCGCAAGCATGTCATTCATTATTGTTTTATTTACAGGAGTCCAAATCTCGACAGCAATTCCACTTGTAACGAGTTTGATGCGCTGTCTGATTCCATCTCGAAAATTGTTTCCCTTTGTCCTCGCACTGAAATCGTTATTACGGGCGATTTCAATGTACACAATTCCAATTGGCTCCGCTATTCTGGTCAGACAACACCCGAAGGAAGGTATGTCGAACTCTTTGCCGGGTTACATCACCTTACCCAACTGATCGATGTGCCAACGCGTATACCGGATACTCTTGACTTGTTTCTTACTTCTCACCCTGATAAATATACCATTAGTGTAACTTCTCCATTTGGCACTTCAGACCATTTTATCATTTCAGCTAATTTCTCATCCCATACCCATCCAGTTTAAGAAAAACTTCCCACCAGGACCGTTTGGCAATACGAGAAAGCCAACTGGGACGGCCTGAATATATTTTTCCGAAACTTTAACTGGTCACTATGCTTCCTCGATAGTGACATTGATGCCAGTGCTGAAATGATCACAAATGTGATTCTTCTAAGGATGCGTGCTTTTATTCCTAACAGAGTAAAAAGCATCAAACCTAAAGAAAAGTCTTGGTTTAATTCTGAGTGTAAAGAAGCTATCAGGCTCAAAGAAGTAAGTTTCCGTTCTTACAAAGCCAATCCTACAGAGGAAAATCGGAAAAAGCACAAACAAGCAAGAAACTCATGCAACTCCGTTATTGAAAGAACCAAATTTTTGCATGACCAAAAATTACGGCAAAAAATTCTGCAGTGTCCCAAAGGCAGTAAAAATTCCGCAGCAACCGTTCCACTGGTGATCTGATGGCATATTCGTTCGATAATTCACGTCCTTCGCCTTCGGACGTACAATTGCAACGGTGCCGTATGTCAAGCTCATTAAACTCCAATTTATACAGCATTGTCAAATGGGGTAATAGAAATCGTGTGGAGTTTAATGCTTCGAAAACTCAATGCTGTCTTCTGTCGTTAAAGCTTAACATTCCCCCAATGCCATTGTCCATGAATGGCACTTACATCGAAGAAACCGAAAAGCTCTCAGTACTCGCTATGTGTCAACGACGACCTCCGTTGGAACGACCATATATTTGAAATCGCTAAGAATGCTGCTAAGTGCTTAGGTTTTCTGTATCGGTGTAAGAAGTATTTTTCCCCATCTGATCTGGCTACAATTTATAAAGCGTTTATACGCCCTAAACTCGAGTATAACTCCCACCTGTGGGCAGGTGCTTCACAAACATCGCTTCACCTGCTTGACAGAATACAAAATCGAGCGTTAAGATTGATAGGAAATAGAACTGCCGCTGAAACAATTGCCCCTCTCGAACACCGACGCAATGTTTCATGTCTTTCCTTATTTTATCGTTTCTTTTATAAAAAATTTTCACTCGAGGTAGCCAGCTGCATTCCTCCCCTTAAAAGTTTCGCCCGTAATACTCGTCTTGCTAGGAATGCCCATCAGTTCACCCTTGAGCCCAATTTTGGACGTACCGTGAAATATAGGGGTTCTTTTTTTAGCCGTACAACACGACTTTGGAATGGTTTACCCGGCGAGATTTTCCCTTGCCATTTCAATTTGCAAAAATTCAAAACCAATGTTAATCGACACCTCCTATCTCTCCCCTCCCTATCTTCCTAATGCCCGCGCAGTGTGTTACATTAAAAGGGAAACAAATAGTCCCTTGTGCGCGCGTTAATTATAAAAAAAAAAAAAAAAAGATTGATCATCTCCACATATGGAAATGCATACCGTCTGATAAGACACTAGAAATATTAAAAAGCTGCAACTTGAAAATATAAAGAATTTAATGGGGACTCATAGAGAAACAATATATGCAGTTAAAGATATAAAACATGTTGGATACAATGTTAATTCTCTATCAGAGTTAAAATTGATTTTGAAGAAATTGTTATCTTATACAAAGTATGAAAAGATAGAAAAGCTAGTAAAAAGTATTTAACGAACTGCAAAAGAATAAGAAAGAAAATTGTCTAGAAATAATATTATATGATCCACCAAAAAGAATAGAGCATACAGAAGAAATGAAGAATTTAATACATAAGTATCATGATGATAAATTAGGAGGGCACAATGGAATATGAAGATGTATAGCAAAGCTTAAACAAAAATATGTATGGAAAAATATGAATAAGATGGTTAGAAACTAAAACAATTGTAAAATCTGTAATGAAGTTAAAATCACTAAATATACTAAAGAACGATTCACGATGACAGAAACACCAAATACATCATTTGAAGTAATAACAGTAGATACAGTAGGCCCACTTAGACCATCAAATGGATACAGGTATATTCTCACCATCCAATGCGAACTAACAAAGTTCATAGAAGCATTTCCATTAATCACAAAAGATGCGATTTCAGTAGCAAAAACTATTGTAGAAAAATTCATTGTTGTTTTAGAAAATTAAAATCAGACAAGGGCACAGAGTTCACTAACGAATTATTAGTATATCTGTAATTTACTAAAAATGGAAAAAAACCACGTCCACTCCTTTTCAGCATGAAACGTTAGGCTCAGTAGAAAGAAATCATAGAATTCTAAATGACTTTTTAATGACTACGAACGGAAAAGATAACTAGGAAGAACTACTACATATACTTACATATACAATACGGCACCCAACAGTTTTTTTTTAATAATTAACGCGCGTACAAGGGATTATGTGTTTCCCTTTTAATGTAGAACACAGTGCGCAGGCATTACGAAGATTGGGAGGGGAGAGATAGGAGGTGCCGATTAACATTGGTTTTGAATGTCAGTAGATCAAAATGGCAAGGCAAAATCTCGCCGGGAAAACGTAGCGTATAAACGCTTTATAAATTGTAGCCAGATCAGATGGGGAAAAATACTTCTTACACCGATACAGAAAACCTGAGCACTTAGCAGCATTCTTAGCGATCTCAAATATATGGTCGTTCCAACGGAGGTCGTCATTGACACACATACCGAGTACTGAGAGCTTTTCGGTTTCTTCGATGTAAGTGCCATTCATGGACAATGGCATTGGGAGTGTGTTTAGCTTTAACGACAGAAGACAGCATTGAGTTTTCCAAGCATTAAACTCCACACGATTCCTATTACCCCATTTGACAATGCTGTATAAATCGGAGTTTAATGAGCTTGACATATGGTACCGTTGCAATTGTTCGTCCGAAGGCGAAGGACGTGAATTATCGAACGAATATGAAAAGCTGAGGGTAGAGTCGTCAGCAAAACAGTTAAGTGGATTAGAAGTAACAGACAGAAGATCATTTATAAAAATAAGGAAAAGAGTCGGAGACAGAACCGAGCCCTGGGACACACCAGCATTTATTTTGTGGGAATCAGACTTGAATCCGTCCAATACGACTTGTATTGAACGGTCCAGAAGATAGCTTCTAATCCAACAACAAGAGTATCATCGATCCCAAAAGCACGCATTTTCGATAAAAAAAACTTCATGCCAAACTCTATCAAATGCCTTGGAGATATCAAGAGTAATAATCTTACTTTCAATAAGGCGATGTAAAGATTTGTTCTACTGTTTGGTGAGATATGCCATCAGATCCCCAGTGGAACGGTTGCTGCGGAAGCCATACTGACGGTCATGGAAAAGCTTTCGATCTTCGAGATATTCCTTAATCTTACGGTTAATCAGTGTTTTCATGACCTTAGAAAGAAGGGATGTCAGTGCTATGGGTCGGTAGGAAGAGGGGAAGGATGGGTCACCTTTCTTAGGGACAGACTGGACAAATGCTGTTTTCCATCTTCGAGGAAAGATTCCAGAAGAGTAGGAGCGATGGAAAAGCTTACGCAGTAGCTTTGCCATGTAGAAGAACACCTCTTCAAAGAATCGGGGGTATAACATCTGGGCCAGCGGATTTGTATATATCGAGATCTTTGAGAACTCTTGCTACTGTACGAGTGCGGAAAAAAATCTGTCCCATGGAAAAATTTATATTCTCAAGTACAGGAGGGGCAACGTTGCTTTGAGGCAGCGTGGAGCTGGCAGCGAAATGGGCGGCGAGCAAGTTTGCCTTCTCTGAAGAGTAAACAATTGGTTTGTTATTGTCGATGAGCGTTGGAACCGAAGATGTCGAGGAGTTTTTTATATTTTTTACAATTGACTAGTGAATAGTATCATTGTATATACATTTTCTATAGTACTCTCATGGTGGTCATTTTTCGTCTGGCCATCTTCCTTGTTGATTCAGAACTAACTCTAAATAGTGGAGACGAGAACCTTTACCGATATTTTACCAGTATTTAATAAACTTTTGTTTTCTGTACTTATTCTATATTCACACCAATTGGCAATTTCAGCACGCCTCATTGCGACTTGATTCAGAACTAAAAAATTATGCTCCATGATAGTACTATATGCAGTGTATATACAAAGATAGTATAATAAGTATTGTAAATGTAAATAAAGAAGTGCACAATAACAATTTAATAAGAGCAAGAAATATGTAAAATATAGTATCAAAAATAGTTTTTTCTTGTGTATATACAAACAAACATTATGCATTTAACGTAAATACACTGACCTACATTTGAACACACTTGTGAATGGTCAGTTATCCCACAATCATTTTTGTTTTGAATAATCTTTTGAATAATCATGTTTCCATTGTAAATCGTCGTGCACAAAATGATTCATTGATTCATAAATAGAGCAATTAATGATTGCACCTGAATGTTTCGCGGTGGCTAAGGCTTCGAATTGCATTTAGTGGATTGAACTAAACGTTCATTCAGTTCAAATGGAATTCGAATCTTTGTCGTCTTTCGGGCCATCATATGTGGGTTAACAATGAAATAATATATTGATAACAAAAATCAAAATTGTAATAGGTATAAGAGTGGGGATGAACCCAAATATTTGAAAGATAGATTTAAGTATAAATAGCTCTGACATTTGAAAATTAAAGTTAGTCTTAAACTAAATTTTGACTCTTTACATTTCGGGTGACGACCTTAGAAAAAAACGATCTTGTATTTTGATGCTCGGGCTAAAAATCGGTTGGAAAACTTTGTAAAATACTCGCAAGTAGGGCATGCCTATCTGATCGGCGAGGTTCCGGCCGATGGCTTAATAACTGGTGGGGGTGGTGGAGGCATCTCTGCTATAGGATTATAAATGCCGTGCTCCACAGATCTCCGACGTACCTGATCTGCATGTCGATAAATTTCTTGAATTTCTTTCCCCCCTTGGGACTCGATGACAACCGAAACAGGACCCTTGACTTCTGATATTTGGCCTTGTACCCATCTTGGTCCTTCTGCATAATTTCGATACCAAACTGGTATCGTAATTGCTTACCTTCGAGACATCTTGTTGCTGTGAACTTCTTAATTGAACAGGTATAGATTTGGGATGCAGCTTGTCGAAATATGTGCGAGGTCGGCGAAAAAGCAACTCCGCAGGCGAACGCCCAGTAGCAGAATGTGGTGTTACGTGTTGCTTCAACAAGAATCGCGCTAGGCGTAAACGGATATCTCCATTTGGAATCTTCTTTAAATGTTTTTTCGTAGTGCGAACCATTCGCTCCACTTAACAATTAGTTGATGGATGAAATGAAGATGAAAAGATATGTTTGGTGACATCAGGTATACCATGGCTCGTAAAAAGCTGTCTTAAAACTGCCATGGCACAGACGGACGATGTAGAAGTCACTGGATGAACCTCTAGCCATTTGGAATGCGAGTCCACCACCAGGAAGAAAAGATGTCCCTTGCATGGATCCGCAAAGTCTATGTGAATTCTGCTCCAAGGATTTTTTTCTTCCTCCCTAGTATAAACTTTCATAGAAGATATATCTGGACGTGTGTGCTGGCAGATGTTACATCGCTTTAATGTCAGTTTGATATCTCCATCCATTTTAGGCCACCAAACATAGCTTCTTCCCAAAGCCTTCATACGAACTATCCCAGGATGGTTTGCGTAAAGTGTGGTTAGAAGTTTTGAACGATGAATTTCAGGAACTACCACTCTCTGACCCTGTACCAAACATCCTTTTATAGATGAAATCTATTGTAGAAAATTGTAGAAGAAAATAATGTTGCGAAGCAAGGTGAAAACAGACCCAATAACGGTTTGTGATCGGTATATATCACGAATGGTCTCCGTATAAATATTCATGAAACTTCTTGATGCTTGCAATAATCGCTAGCGCTTCTTTATCTATTTGCGCATATTTGCGTTCTGTTTTGTTCAGTGTCTTCGAATAATATGAAATTGGGCGCTCAGACCCATCTGGCAATAAATACGCTAAGATTGAACCAACTCCATAAGGTGAAGCGTCACAAGTAAGTATGACCGGTAATTTTTTCATTGAACGGCATTAGCACACTGTCTGTTGATAAAAGATTTTTAAGATTTACGAAAGAAGCTTGGCGAACTTTTGTCCACTTCCATGGTGAATCCTTATCAAGAAGTCTATAAAGAGGTTCTGCCAACGTAGCCTTTTAACGCAGAAATTTAAGAGTCCTAAAAATGCTTGAAGCTCATTCATATTTGTTGGCGGAGGCGTGTTTTGAATCGCAAGCATTTTCTCTTCCAAGGTATGTATTCCATCTGCATCTATGCGAAAACTCAAGAAATTAATGGACGGAACGTCAAGCATGCATTTTTCTTTACGCAAGACCAGCTGTTCGTATTCGATCGAAAACTAATCGCAGTTTCTAGTTAAACCTTCAGAATTTTCCCCAACAACAAAAACATCATCCAAATAGCACACCAATGAATTGGTACAACTTCTGGGTTCACCGAAAGAGATACGGCTGATCCTGTATAAATCCAGAATTCATTAGAAAAAAAAATCACGGTAATCATTTACCACTTCGTGAACAATTAAAGAAGATTGAACGGAATCAAATCCTTGCATGGAGATTCCTAAAGCCGCAAACCAATTGCTACCCAAAATGTTTGTGCGCGTCCCAGCTGCAATGAGAAGTGATAAATTCCAAATTTCTCGGCCTTTATACTTACTTACTTACTTAGGGGGCGCTACAGTTCAGGACGAACCTGGGCCTCAACAAACATGCCTCTCCAGCCAGCTCGGTCTTTGGCTAGCTGCCTCCAGTTTCACTTCACACATTGAGCGCGCCACCTAAGGCGGGCTCTTCCTTGACTGCGTCTACCCTCTGGGATGGAATCGAAGATCCTGCGAGCATTGTCGTCCATTCGCTCTAAATGACCTAGCCATCTTTAACGTGATATGCGTATTTTTTTTGACCAGGTCAATGTCGCTGTATAGTTCGGTGGCTAGTCCGTCGGGTCCAGCAGCTTTGTTGTTTTTTAGTTTATATATTGCTATCCTTACTTCATTATGGTCAGGTGGACGGAAGTTTTGTCTATCATCGTCTATGTTGAATGGTTCATTCTGCCTGACAGCGGAATTTTGGTCTGAATCGCCGTTAAACAGTCTGCAGAAATGGTCCTTCAATGAACTCACCACCGACTGTGACTCTTCTACGAGGTTTCCATTCCTATCTCTTCAGGCTTCTGTGCGTGTTTTTTTTCCTTGGCATGTTCTTTTTACCTGTTGGTAAAACTTCCGCACGCTGTTCCTGGAGTAGCATCTCTCAATATCTTCAATGGTGCGGTTCTCATAATCTCTCTTTTTCTTTTGGAGAAGCCGGTGTTCTTCCCGTCTTTTCTGCTCGTATAGCTCGCAAGCAGCTCTCGTCTTTCTTTGCAGCGCCGCTTTATATGCCTCTGGTTTGGCTGCATGGGCCTGCCTACATTCGTCATCGAACCAGAGGTTTCGTGGTAGTGGTCTGGTGAAACCTAGCATATCAGTTGCGGCATCTCTGATGGCTTGTGGGCAGTGTTTCCACTGGTCTTGGGCACTTGATGCTGGCGGTACTGGATTTCTTAAGAGGTTACGGGATATTCGATCGGCATAGGCTCTGGCGGTTTCTTGCGATTGCAGCTTTCCGACGTCGTACTTCCTCACAGTGTTACTCCGTTGTTGTGGAGTTCGGGTTATTCGCATTCTTACCTTTGCTGCAACAAGGTAGTGATCCGAGTCGATGTTAGCTGCTCGGAAGGTGCGAACATCCAAGATACTGGAGGCGTGTCTTGCATCGATCGCAACGTGATCAATCTGATTGATGGTTCTTTGATCTGGGTGTCGCCAAGTTCCTTTGTGTATTGCGTGCTTGCAATGGTGATGTTATATGCCGCTGCGAAGTCAATTAGTCTAAGTCCGTTTACAGACGTTGTGTCGTGTAGGCTATGTTTTCCGACAGTCCTACCAAAGATTTCCTCTTGACCTATTTGGGCGTTAAAATCGCATAGTACGATCTTAACGTCGTATTTAGGAGCTCGTTGAAGTCGTCCTTGGTGGCGTCATCTTTTTCCTCTGTGGAGGCATGAACGCGTATTAGGCTAATGTTGGTGAATTTAGACTTGATACGGATTGTCACAAGTCGCTCACTTACGTGTCGAAAGCCCAAGACTTCTTGCCTAAGTCTACCGCTTATGACGAATGCGCACCCAAATAAACTATGTGGTCTTCTTGCACAATCACCGTAGTACACGTCACAGTTTTTCATCCTCCTTTTTCCCGGCAAATCCCATCGCACTTCCTAGATGGCAGTAATTCCTGCTCTGAAGCAGTCTAGGGCCTCCGCTAGTTGTTTGTCTGCACGTGATCTGTTAAGATTTCTAACATTCCACGTGCAGATCCGAAGGTCGTTGTCCTTAATTAATTTTTCCGGGTCGTCAACAGTTAATCCGTCCTTTTCCGAGGCTATTGGTCGCTTCGCAACTTTTTTCTTTTTTCCCTGGCAGGGTTTTTAACCCCACGCACAACTGTCAACCTGGAGGGCCAGGTTCTTTGTTGGATTCCTTGGACAAAAGGAACCAGAAAATCTGGAGTCAGTAACCCACTTCTGGGATATGAGCGCTGCCGTTGGCCCATTAAGGGTTCATCCGCCACTATCGTCTGCTTCATTGACTTTTGTCACCACCGTTGGTCCAATTGGTTGAGCTCATCCGCCGTATGTCCTATTTCTGAGGAGCTCGTGCAAGACTTATACGAATCGATCAGAACAGTCTTTAAAGCAGAGCATTATAGTGTTGCTATTTTTTCTGTGTTCAACACTCGCGCATATAAGTTTAGCAGGAATGTCCGGATGGACAGACCAGTACCCGGTGGTTACCGCGGGGAGGTAAAATAAGCAAAAATTGATGTGTACGAGGTAGTTTCAGCAACTGTGCATCACCTGTTTGATGCCTTTCAGTGCCTACCCTATTCATACAGCACCCAACCACCTTAATACCAGATGTTAACTGGACATTCTCCTTTAAAAGTTATTGCATTCCCTTGATTATTGTTTCTACGTTTGATAGTTGTGGTTTAAATTGAGGCTATAACCTTTCAAAACTAGAATCAGAAATAATTGTGAAGTTAGTACCGGAGTCGACTTCGAACTCGCATTTACGTCCATTTAACAATATATTTGTTCGTTGCTTTAAGTTTGGAAAACATGAAATCTGTTTTATGCCTTTCAGTGTCTACCCTATTCATACAGCACTCAACCACCTTTATACCAGATGTTAACTGGACATTCTCCTTTAAAAGTAATTGCATTCCCTTGATTTTTGTTTCTACGTTTGATAGTTGTGGTTTAAATTGAGGCTATAACCTTCCAAAACTAGAATCAGAAATAATTGTGAAGTTAGTACATTTAACACTATATTTGTTCGTTGCTTTAAGTTTGGAAAACATGAAATCTGATTGACGATAGAATTTGCTGCTTTCTTAGAGCTTGTATGACCCTGACCATCTCTCTTCCCACCCCTACATACCTTCTTAATGTGTCCGGTTTTGCCACAGTTGTTGCAGATAGCTGTGCAAAACTTACAGTCAGAACGTTTGTGCGAACCTCAACAGCTATAGCATGCACCGGACTGAAAAAACAACTAAATAGTTTTTTGTAGATTTTGCATTTTTGGATTTTTCCTTTGTGAAACCTTTCTGAACAGAATTCACTTGATCATCGCTATTGCTTGATGTAGGCACATTTGCTTTGATCGTTTGTGAACTGCGAATGGCTGCTTCTGCTGCAGCTGCCTTCTCCTTAACGACTGGGAATGTAAGTGCTTGTGTTGCTAGGAGTTCCTGCTGTAACCGGCTATCACGAAGTCCACATACAAAACGGTCATATAATGAACTGCCAAAATTGCACATGCTTGCAATTTTTCGAAGCTGTGCAACGAAGTCTGTAGTTTTCTCATTGGGAAATTGGTCACGCTTGAAAAACTTGTAGAATGATGGAATGTTAGAAGGGGGTGGAGAGAAATGATCAGAAAGAGTCTTGCAAATTGAATCATACTCCAGTTCGGTTACCTTTTTTGGAGAAATTAGAGATTCCAATAGATCAAATAATGGTGCTCCACAACAGTAAGGAACGTTGCTCGCTGAAGACCAGCCGCTGTGACTCCATTGGCCTCTAGAAAGATATCGAATCGTCTTTTGTAGGATCCCCAAGAAGACTGTTTGGATATATCGAACGCTTCCATATGTCCGATCAAAATTAAAGTTTTTTCCGTAGCCATTGTACTTGTATTTGTAGAATGAGAGGTACATTCTGCAGTAAATGAATTATCCGTAGTATTGTCCGCCTTAATTGATAGAAATTTTTTATCGAGATCGCTGGTCTTAATTTCTTCGTCTTCGGATGAATCGGCCATTGGCGATTACTAGAAAATTCCCAGCGATCCCATCCTCGTCGCCACTATTGTATATTCCAATTAAAACACTAGTAGGATTGTATATATTTCCAATTTACAATTATGTCTTATTATACAAAATTAAGATTAGTGATAGGTTGATAAGTAAAACTTGATTCGATGATAGGTTAGGCGAGAATGAGCAACGTTCACACCTCGTGGGTAGAGATCAAGACAGCTGTCAAAATCCACTGTCATTTATGTTGTAGTTGGTAGCAATGTTTATAAATTATTACAGGGTGAGTATGCAAAAGCCAGACCACCATCACGAAACCTCTGGTTAGTGATAAATGCAGGCAGGCTCATGGAAGGCTCAGGTAAAAAGAACGTGCCATGGCAAAAAACCCGCAGAGAAGCCTATAGAGATAGAAATGTAAACCTCGTAGTAGAGTCACAGTCAGTGCTGATACATGGAAGAACCATATCTGGAAACTGTTAAACGTCGATGAAGACCAGAATCCCGCTGTCAGGCAGAATGAGCCCCCAGTCCCCGTCAACCTGACCAAAATAAAGTGAGGATATTAATATCTAAACTAAAAACAACAAAGCTGCTGGCCCTGGCGGATTACCCGCCGAACTTCTTAAAGCGGCCGGAGAGGACCTGATAAATTGGAAACACCAACTCATCTCTAGTTTGGTCAGAGGAAGATATGCCTGATGAATGGAACCTGAGTATCGTTTCCCAGATCCACAAGAAAGGGGACTTTCAAAACTGCGCCAACTATAGAGGAATATATCTCCTGAATATCGGCTAAAAGATCGTCTCTGCCGTGTTATGTGAACACCTGAAACTAATCGTAAACAACTTGATTACCTCTTATCAGTGTGGTTTCAGGCTAGGAAAGTCCACGCTACGGCAGATCCAGAAATTCCAAATCGATACCCACCATCTCTTTATCAATTTTAATTTTTATATTTATATAAATTTTATTATTGATTTAAGAAAAAAAAAAGGTTTAAAAAGATTTCCGTTCTGTTTTAGAGCAAGGCTCATTCTTTATTTAAAAAAAAAAGTACTTGTTACTTTTACGTTCGCTTAAGTTCTAAATTCTCAGTTCATATCTTAGGTCTATTCATAATAATGTGTTACTGCGTATGTTGTACTATGGCAGTGCGTACGTGACTAATGTTGATAAGAATAATCATAGAACCATGCATGCTGTTTTCGTATGTTTATGTTTGTTTTATTGCTTTACTTGGGACCGATCATGTTGTTTTCTCGCATGTTCGTTTCTTGCATCTTATCGTTATTTTATATTATCATTTCTGTCTTTATTAGGATCTGTTGGTGATGTTAAGTGTTCAGAACAAACTCTTGGAGATAAGTTTGATAACAAACCACCCTCCTTAAAGACTTCTATCGATTATTTCTTTTAGATTCTCTATTGGTTCATAATTTATTGGTTATGACAATATTTTGTTTGTTTGATACACTTTTTTTTTTTTTTTTATAATTAACGTGCGCACAAGGGACTATTTGTTTCCCTTTTAATGTAACACACTGCGCGGGCATTAGAAAGATAGGGAGGGGAGAGATAGGAGGTGTCGATTAACATTGGTTTTGATTGTTTGCATATTGAAATGGCAAGGGAAAATCTCGCCGGGTAAACCATTCCAAAGTCGTGTTGTACGGCTAAAAAAAGAATCTCTATATTTCACGGTACGTCCGAAATTGGGATCAAGGGTGAACTGATGGGCATTCCTTCTAGAGTATAATTTAAATGATTACAATCTTGATTTATCGTAGTTTTCTCTAGGTTTTTTAGGATTAAAAAAATGATCTTATTCGATTATTATATCCTTTTCGTAATAGTTTGTAGGTTTGCAACCCATAATTTTATTTTATAATATACTTTTAATTCATTTATTTTCAAATGTTTGCAAATTTTTTATTTCTTTTGATAAATAAAACATAATGTTGTTTACTTTTATAATCTCGTTAGTTTCTAGGTATAATATTTTGTTTTTAATGGGGAAATTTCGAATGTAATATATATTTTTTTTTGTATATTCTGGAATCAATAATGTTATAAGGATGTTTTCCTTGTATTTGGCTAATCTTATTTTTAATTCCTCCAGTTTTTCAAGTGTGATTTTATTTTGTATTATTTCTTGACTCGTTACAATGTTCTGTGTCAATGTTCCAGTTCGACTTGTCATTATTATGTCTTATATCTTGTCAATAGTTTGTTTAGTTTTTCTTAAATTTTCATTGAATTCTATTTCAGTTCTTAAGTTGTTTAGTTCCGAATTATATTTCCTTAAGTTATTAATTGTTCTTTGCTGTTTGCTAACATGTCATTTAGTTTTATAAATTGGTTATCAAAATGTAATTTTTTTTATTTGTTGATTAGTGTTTGAAATGATATTACGGTTGTTTTCTTCAATGCCTTAGTTTATTTTCTATGTTTATGCGGTCGTCATCGTTCATAGTACCGAAGATGAATTTTAAAATGTTGCCACCTATAATTATAATGTATATGTTTATATAAAAATTCATCACATTGTTTCTATATGATATTTGGCGTAATTCGTCATAAATTGTAAAGGAGTTTTTGAATCCTCCAAAGTTTTTAATTAAGAGTTCTTTGATATCTTTCTCCATTTGATAAGATGTGGATAGATTTCGATACATCTTTTTCCTTTTCCGTTGAGTTTTGTTTTCAAGATATTAATGCACATGAGCTGTGAAAAGTCATCGTTTTATTTAACGTTGGGCTTATCCCGTCTACGCTATTAATGAAGTTGTATAAGTCTTCTGTTCTACCGTCAGAGTTAGGTAGTTTTTCAATGTATATGAGTGGATCTAAGGTCAGTGTGAGGGGTTGAGTCATTTTGATTTCTATTTTATTTAAATCTTCACTTGAATCACTATTACAAATTTCAATATTTGAGTTACTTAAAATATTTTCTTGAGACTTACAAATATTCTTACAGTTGTTTGGTATTTGTTGATTCCTGATTTGTGTGAGTTGTTCGTCTTCTTTTGTTAATAGATTTTCTTCTGAAATGCTTATGTGACTTTGTTGCTCTTCCTTCTTATTTTTTTTTATAAACTAATTTTACACTGAGTTGTATTGCTAAATTAGTTTTGGTGTGTTTTCCATTACGTTGGACTAGTTCTAAAAGCGTTTTTATTTTCTTTAATGATTTTATTTCACTTTTATTTTATTTGATCGTAAATATTATTTTGCTTGACTCTTAACTTTATTGATTCTTGAAAAGGGTTCTTCACTTTTTACAAGTTATGAATTCGTGTAGATAAAAAAAATTGAGATAACAATCAAACATGACATTACTGTGATAGAGAAACATATTTGAGTTACTGGCAAAATTCTGTCCGTCTGTCTGTACGGATATATTTTGGACTGCAGCCTAAACGGTTGGGCCAATCGTCTTCAAATTTAGAACTTAAGGTTATTTTGACATTCTACAGTGGATTTTTTTAATTTTTTTTTAGCTCAAAAAATAACGGCACCTGTCATATAACCGTTATGTAAAAGCTTATTTTTCTCGAAAACGGATCCAAGAATTTTGATAAAAAAAACAGTGTGCTGCTGTAGGTATGCATTATATTTTGGGGAAAAGAAATTTAGTATGGTGGGGTAAAAACGGTACCTCACATAGGACCAGTTTTTTTTTCTTCGACTTTCTCGAAAACTGTTGATCTATTGATTTTTTTTTTTTAAATCAATATTTTGAAAACGGATTGATTTTTTTTAATTTCGTTTTTAAATGTATGTTATTTTTGTGCTTAAGTTTGTATTCTTGAATTATTTTTTTTTATTTTTTTAAAAAAAGTTGTTAAAAAAACCGTTTTATTTAAAAACGGCTCCTACGATTTTGAAAAAAAGTTATACTTTTTTACATTTTCTAAAGAAGTAAAATGGCGTTTAAATTATTTCTTCCAATACAATTTAACGTACTTTATTCAAACAATCAAAAGTCACAAAAATCGAATAAATGCTTTGATGTTCCCTTTAATTTTCTTTAATTTTATTCTATGTGAAGTATACTTATACTTTTTTTGAGAGTTAATTTCATAAAACCTTTTCGAGTGTAGGTTTTTTCAGGATACTAGCCAATTTAGTAGTAGCCTACCGACTGCGCCAATTTAATTACTTGATTTAAGAAAAAAAAGATTTAAAAAGATTTCCGTTCTTTTTAGAGCAAGGCTCATTCTTAATTTCAAAAAAAGTACTTGTTACTTTTACGTTCACCTAAGTTCTAAATTGTCAGTTCATATCTTAGGTCTATTTATAATAATGTGTTACTGCGTATGTTGTACTATGGCAGTGCGTACGTGACTAATGTTGATAAGAATAATCTTAGAACCATGCATGCTGTTTTCGTATGTTTATGTTTGTTTTATTGCTTTACTTGGGACCGATCATGTTGTTTTCTCGCATGTTCGTTTCTTGCATCTTATAGTTATTTTATAATATCATTTCTGTCTTTATTAGGTTCTTTTTGTGATGTTGTTGGAGATAAGAGTTTCAATTGATAAAACTTATCAAATGAAACTCTTATATGTATATATATATTATATATATATATACATATATATATATATTTATAGAGACGAGCTATACAGAGCCATGTCTGAGCAGAATGAGAACTGAGATGAAGAACTCTCGCTGTCCCGTCAAGGTTGGTACTGACCTCACAGAATCTTCTGCGCTACCGTGCGGTTTCTTCAACCTAATACTGGACAAAATTATAAAAAACTCCCAAGTTAATTTAATTGGCAATTTTTTTTCAAGTTTGTGCAATTGTTAGCATACGCTCACGAAATAGACAATATTGGCAGAATCCTGAAGCGGCTAAGAGGAGACAAGCAGTCAATGAGGCCAAAACGAAGTACCTCCTGTCCACAAAAAGGGAGACATAACATCGGTGGCTTAGACGAATTATTACAATACAACTTTGAGGTAGTTAGGGACTTTGTTAACCTCGTATCCGCTAGACAATCTTACAACATCTCGTTAGAAATAAAGCGAAGAATAACTCTCGCCAATCGATGTTTCTATGGGTTAGGGAGGCAATTGAGTAGTAAGGCCCTCTCGAAAAACAAAGAAGACTCTTTATAAGGCCTTGATCATCCCAATCCTGCTCTATTGCACAGAGGCATGGACTCTATTTAAAGCGGATGAAGATAAGCGCGCTCAAGAAGAAGATGACGTCAACTAACTGGAGGCATCTGGCCAAAGACCTAGCTAGCTGGAGGGCCATGTTGGCTGGGTCCCAGGTTCGCCCCGAACTGTAGCGCCACCTAAGAAAGTAAGTATACATATTATGTACATATTTACATACGTATATTATATGTAAATTAGACCTTCTTTTCTATCTGGAACTTTTTAGCCCACCAACTTAAATTTTTTTTCCAACAAAATATTCGTTTAAACTACACCTACAAAACTACACTGATTTAAAAAAAAAAACAAAAATTCTTGTAGCCGTTTTCTAGAAAAAAAAAACTTTTACTTAACGGTTATATGACAGTTACCGTTAATATTTAAGTTGAAAAAAAATTTAAAAAGTCCTCTGTAGAATATCAAAAACACCTTAAGTTCTAAATTTGACGACGATTGGCCCACCCGTTTAGACTGTAGTCCAAAATACGTACGAGCAGATACGCACACACAGACAGAGGAACAGACAATCATACAGACTTTTGTCAGTAAGTCAAATAGGTATGTTTCTCTATCATCCTAATGCCATTTGATTGTTATCTAAAATGGCTTACCTGCACGAGTGCATATTATAGATACCATAATGCAAATAAAAATTATGTTGTCACAATTTTTTTTTTATAAATAGAAAAAATCTTATGCCCCAAAAATCGGTTCCAACAGTAAGTTAACACCATAGTTGTGGGATTTATAGTATTAACACATTTTAAGTACCATTCCAAGTAATCTTACTTGAAAAATAAATTGCAATACCAATACCAGGAATGGTACTTAAAACGAAGCACTCCCCAATACACGTACCAATATTTGATCATAGTATTCAACAACCGCATTCCAAATTTCAAATACTGCTACTGGCAGCTTAAAATGCAATACCAGTACATAATAGAAGTATTCTTGTCGGGCATTACTTTTTTAAAATACTGCTCGGTTAGCAAAAAAAATGCAATATAAATACCAAAGGAATGGTACTTAAATAAATAAAACGCACGTCTGGGTCGCACGTACTTGCTCTTTTGTCCTTATGCATTTTAAGGCAAGATTATTATTATATTATATAATTACTGATATGAACTTCGTTTTGGCGAAAATCAAAAAAAAAATATTAAGGAGATTTTGGAGTGGGAAAAATCCCTTACTTGCGTTTATAGGTACTATAAAGGATGTTATTGATTCGTGCAAAAAATAATCTACCAATCAAACATGACAATATGATGATAGAGAAGACGAAAAAAGTGGGTCCGGAAATTGCGTCCGTCTGTCTGTCTGTTTTACAGGCTAAGCGGATGGGCCGATTTGCTTCAAACTTTGTATTTTGTATTTAATTGGTAGTATCTCGGGGGTGTTTTTCATTTTTGCTCCAGGTCGAAAAAAAACGGTACCTGTCATACGATCTTTAACAAAAAGTTAGATTTTCTCGAAAACGGCTCTAAGGATTTTGAAAAAACTTTAAGGTCGCTATTTTTTTACAACAGTAGTTGTCTTTCGGTTGGAATGAATTTTTCGAAATTTGTTCTATAACGGTACCTCTTATAGAACCGGTTTTTTCAAATGCGGTTTTATCGTAAACCATTATCCCGATTTCAATAAAGAAGTTATTTATTATTCAATTAACATTGCATTTCAAAATTTTTAAAAGCTTTTGTTTTGGATTTTTTTAAATTTTCTAAAAAAAAATTGGTTTTGGAAATATTTTGAAAACGGGTCGATTGAATTTTTTTAAAATAAACTTCCCAGATGAAAACTACAGATTTTCTTATAATGACATACTGAAAAAAACTTAATCTAAAAAAAACTAAAATCGAATAAAAACTTTGAAGTTCTTTTAATATTTATAAAAAAAATTAATCGACGCTGTGACATCACATAAGAGCAAGTACGTGCGATCCAGTCGTGCAATTTATTTATTTAAGTTAAATATAACAAAAAAACTGTTTCACAGTTATTCCATCACTTCCGTTATTTGCTATGGACAATTTATCAAGTTCTGAGGAGTGATTACACATATTTCGTTTTGAACAGTTACTTTTGGAACACTTTGTAGTATACACTTTCTCTATACAACATATGGGAAGTGATAAAGTAATCAAAACATAACCAATGTAAACTTTATTTGCATTATTAAATTCATTGATCAAATGAAAGTTTTTTAATACAAAAATAATTTCAATCCTGAAAGTTATGAATTGTTTTGTAAATAAAACGCATTTTTTAGGTATATAAAATTTCTTGTTGTAGGTACATATATAAACTATACAGCTGTTTTTTTGAAGATGCGATTCAAATTGCATGATTAAAAACTTGTATACACACACAGCAAAATAAACAAATAAATAATAAGCGGTTTACTGAAACACCATTATCTCCTATTAAAGGCACTGGAGCACGCAAATAACATTAATAAATCAAAAATTAAATTGTAATGGAAATTTTAATGGTCATTCATACATTTCCATAGCACCTGGATTTTATTTAATTGAAAACAGGTACAAAAAAACACTAAAAAATAATTTTTTTTTTCAAAATTAAAGCGTAAATCAAAGATTCGTATAACACGTCTATTTTTGTATCATCTAAAAAACATATTCCTGATTTTAAGGGAATTACTAATTTTTAACACTCATTTTAACCCTAAAACCTTTGAAACATGTTTATCCTGTAAGTTAACATTAGAGAAATTGAAAACCAATATGATTTATGACTTTTAATTTCTTAGAGGCAACAACGTTCATTCCCTTACTTTTTGCTGACGCTAGGTCTGGACACTAAAACATCAAGTGAACAACAACCACATTCCATAGTTAGTTGTAAAATAAATTTTAAATAAAGAGGTTGAAACCTCCAAAAAATATTTTTTTATTTAAACTAAATTCAAAGTAGTTTAATTGGCGCCCGAGCAGGGACCACGGGAATAATGCGCGGAGAAAAAACGGTTTATTAGCTTGTGTTTATTATCGTTTAAAAGTAAAAGACTAACGTAGTGCAATTAACCGACTCCCGGTCACGGAATAATAATTTCGCGAACATAATAGTGCGTTTGTGTTTTTTAGAAAGAGAAAAACACCCCGTGGTCAAGAAAAAAAAAAAAGAGGTGAACATTAAGTGGTGAAACAGACTCATTAAAAGTCAAAAGGGCCCCGAAGTAGCCCTGCAACAGCAATCAGCGATTGCAGGAAGCAAAACGGAAGCATCATTCGAAGCTAGCCGCACCACAAATGGAATCGCTTATAGTTCTTTTTATGTTAGTCTAGATTAAGTAAAATAAGAAATAAAAAGTGAATATAATAGTAAAAGGGTATACATATATATAAGAAAAGAGTAAAAATTAAAATGGTTTAAAGAAAGATTAAAAGCAATTCACCAAGCAACAAAATTAAAGTTAATTAAAGATTTTATTATTTAAAAACAAAAGTGAAAACTAAAACCTAACATTAAAAAAAATTAGAAGTTAAGCAGTAGGAATTTTTTTTCTTCTTACCTCTGAAACAATATTAAAAACTTAGTGGATCATGCCCGATCTAAGATCCGGTAGCAAAACTAACCTCACTGATCCTAACAGAATAAATACGTCCGCTACACCTAGCAACCCCCGTCCAGGTTCTCCTATCCCTACAAATAGTACAGCAGTCACTGTCGACTGTGATAATCTTATACTTGACAAAATTATAAAAAACTCCCAAGTTAATTTAATTGGCAAATTTTTTTTCAAGTCTGTGCAATTCTTAGCATACGCTCACGAAATAGACAATATTGGCAGAATCCTGAAGCGGCTAAGAGGAGACAAGCAGTCAATGAGGCCAAAACGAATTACCTGCTGTCCACAAAAAGGGAGACACAACATCGGTGGCTTAGACGAATTATTACAATACAACTTTGAGGTAGTTAGGGACTTTGTTAACCTCGTATCCGCTAGACAATCTTACAACATCTCGTTAGAAATAAAGCGAAGAATAACTCTCGCCAATCGATGTTTCTATGGGTTAGGGAGGCAATTGAGTAGTAAGGCCCTCTCGAAAAACAAAGAAGACTCTTTATAAGGCCTTGATCATCCAAATCCTGCTCTATTGCACCGAGGCATGGACTCTATTTAAAGCGGATGAAGATAAGCGCGCTCAAGAAGAAGATGACGTCAACTAACTGGAGGCATCTGGCCAAAGACCTAGCTAGCTGGAGGGCCATGTTGGCTGGGTCCCAGGTTCGCCCCGAACTGTAGCGCCACCTAAGAAAGTAAGTATACATATTATGTACATATTTACATACGTATATTATATGTAAATTAGACCTTCTTTTCTATCTGGAACTTTTTAGCCCACCAACTTAAATTTTTTTTCCAACAAAATATTCGTTTAAACCACACCTACAAAACTACACTGATTTAAAAAAAAAAACAAAAATTCTTGTAGCCGTTTTCTAGAAAAAAAAACGTTTACTTAACGGTTATATGACAGTTACCGTTAATATTTAAGTTGAAAAAAAATTTAAAAAGTCCTCTGTAGAATATCAAAAACACCTTAAGTTCTAAATTTGACGACGATTGGCCCACCCGTTTAGACTGTAGTCCAAAATACGTACGAGCAGATACGCACACACAGACAGAGGAACAGACAATCATACAGACTTTTGTCAGTAAGTCAAATAGGTATGTTTCTCTATCATCCTAATGCCATTTGATTGTTATCTAAAATGGTTTACCTGCACGAGTGCATATTATAGATACCATAATGCAAATAAAAATTATGTTGTCACAATTTTTTTTTTATAAATAGAAAAAATCTTATGCCCCAAAAATCGGTTCCAACAGTAAGTTAACACCATAGTTGTGGGATTTATAGTATTAACACATTTTAAGTACCATTCCAAGTAATCTTACTTGAAAAATAAATTGCAATACTAATACCAGGAATGGTACTTAAAACGAAGCATTCCCCAATACACGTACCAATATTTGATCATAGTATTCAACAACCGCATTCCAAATTTCAAATACTGCTACTGGCAGCTTGAAATGCAATACCAGTACATAATAGAAGTATTATTGTCGGGCATTACTTTTATAAAATACTGCTTGGTTAGCAAAAAAATGCAATATAAATACCAAAGGAATGGTACTTAAATAAATAAAACGCACGTCTGGGTCGCACGTACTTGCCCTTTTGTCCTTATGTATTTTAAGGCAAGATTATTATTATATTATATAATTACTGATATGAACTTCGTTTTGGCGAAAATCAAAAAAAAATATTAAGGAGATTTTGGAGTGGGAAAAATCCCTTACTTGCGTTTATAGGTACTATAAAGGATGTTATTGATTCGTGCAAAAAATAATCTACCAATCAAACATGACACTATGATGATAGAGAAGACGAAAAAAGTGGGTCCGGAAATTGCGTCCGTCTGTCTGTCTGTTCTACAGGCTAAGCGGATGGGCCGATTTGCTTCAAACTTTGTATTTAGTATTTAATTGGTAGTATCTCGGGGGTGTTTTTCATTTTTGCTCTAGGTCGAAAAAAAAACGGTACCTGTCATACGATCTTTAACAAAAAAGAGATTTTCTCGAAAACGGCTCTAAGGATTTTGAAAAAACTTTAAGGTTGCTATTTTTTTACAACAGTACATCTTTCGGTTGGAATGAATTTTTCGAAATTTGTTCTATAACGGTACCTCTTATAGAACCGGTTTTTTTCAAATGCGGTTTTATCGTAAACCATTATCCCGATTTCAATAAAGAAGTTATTTATTATTCTATTAACATTGCATTTCAAAATTTTTAAAAGCTTTTGTTTTGGATTTTTTTAAATTTTCTGAAAAAAAAATTGGTTTTGGAAATATTTTGAAAACGGGTCGATTGAATTTTTTTAAAATAAACTTCCCAGATGAAAACTACAAATTTTCTTATAATGACATACTGAAAAAAAACTTAATCTAAAAAAAACTAAAATCGAATAAAAACTTTGAAGTTCTTTTAATATTTATAAAAAAAATTAATCGACGCTGTGACATCACATAAGAGCAAGTACGTGCGATCCAGTCGTGCAATTTATTTATTTAAGTTAAATATAACAAAAAACTGTTTCACAGTTATTCCATCACTTCCGTTATTTGCTATGGACAATTTATCAAGTTCTGAGGAGTGATTACACATATTTCGGTTTGAACAGTTACTTTTGGAACACTTTGTAGGAAACACTTTCTCTATACAACATATGGGAAGTGATAAAGTAATCAAAACATAACCAATGTAAACTTTATTTGCATTATTAAATTCATTGATCAAATGAAAGTTTTTTAATACAAAAATAATTTCAATCCTGAAAGTTATGAATTGTTTTGTAAATAAAACGCATTTTTTAGGTATATAAAATTTCTTGTTGTAGGTACATATATAAACTATACAGCTGTTTTTTTGAAGATGCGATTCAAATTGCATGATTAAAAACTTGTATACACACACAGCAAAATAAACAAATAAATAATAAGCGGTTTACTGAAACACCATTATCTCCTATTAAAGGCACTGGAGCACACAAATAACATTAATAAATCAAAAATTAAATTGTAATGGAAATTTGAATGGTCATTCATACATTTCCATAGCACCTAGATTTTATTTAATTGAAAACAGGTACAAAAAAACACTAAAAAATTATTTTTTTTTTCAAAATTAAAGCGTAAATCAAAGATTCGTATAACACGTCTATTTTTGTATCATCTAAAAAACATATTCCTGATTTTAAGGGAATTACTAATTTTTAACACTCATTTTAACCCTAAAACCTTTGAAACATGTTTATCCTGTAAGTTAACATTAGAGAAATTGAAAACCAAGATGATTTATGACTTTTAATTTCTTAGAGGCAACAACGTTCATTCCCTTACTTTATGCTGACGCTAGGTCTGGACACTAAAACATCAAGTGAACAACAACCACATTCCATAGTTAGTTGTAAAATAAATTTTAAATAAAGAGGTTGAAACCTCCAAAAAATATTTTTTTATTTAAACTAAATTCAAAGTAGTTTAATTGGCGCCCGAGCAGGGACCATGGGAATAATGCGCGGAGACAAACGGTTTATTAGCTTGTGTTTGTTATCGTTTAAAAGTAAAAGACTAACGTAGTGCAATTAACCGACTTCCGGTCACGGAATAATAATTTCGCGAACATAATAGTGCGTTTGTGTTTTTTAGAAAGAGAAAAACACCCCGTGGTCAAGAAAAAAAAAAAAGAGGTGAACATTAAGTGGTGAAACAGACTCATTAAAAGTCAAAAGGGCCCCGAAGTAGCCCTGCAACAGCAATCAGCGATTGCAGGAAGCAAAACGGAAGCATCATTCGAAGCTAGCCGCACCTCAAATGGAATCGCTTATAGTTCTTTTTATGTTAGTCTAGATTAAGTAAAATAAGAAATAAAAAGTGAATATAATAGTAAAAGGGTATACATATATATAACAAAAGAGTGTGAAGAATAACAGAGTAAAAATTAAAATGGTTTAAAGAAAGATTAAAAGCAATTCACCAAGCAACAAAATTAAAGTTAATTAAAGATTTTATTATTTAAAAACAAAAGTGAAAACTAAAGTAATTTAAGGAAGAATTGAAAACCTAACATTAAAAAAAAATTAGAAGTTAAGCAGTAGGAATTTTTTTTTCTTCTTACCTCTGAAACAATATTAAAAACTTAGTGGATCATGCCCGATCTAAGATCCGGTAGCAAAACTAACCTCACTGATCCTAACAGAATAAATACGTCCGCTACACCTAGCAACCCCCGTCCAGGTTCTCCTATCCCTACAAATAGTACAGCAGTCACTGTCGACTGTGATAATCTTATACTTGACAAAATTATAAAAAACTCCCAAGTTAATTTAATTGGCAAATTTTTTTTCAAGTCTGTGCAATTCTTAGCATACGCTCACGAAATAGACAATATTGGCAGAATCCTGAAGCGGCTAAGAGGAGACAATCAGTCAATGAGGCCAAAACGAAGTACCTGCTGTCCACAAAAAGGGAGACACAACATCGGTGGCTTAGACGAATTATTACAATACAACTTTGAGGTAGTTAGGGACTTTGTTAACCTCGTATCCGCTAGACAATCTTACAACATCTTGTTAGAAATAAAGCGAAGAATAACTCTCGCCAATCGATGTTTCTATGGGTTAGGGAGGCAATTGAGTAGTAAGGCCCTCTCGAAAAACAAAGAAGACTCTTTATAAGGCCTTGATCATCCCAATCCTGCTCTATTGCACCGAGGCATGGACTCTATTTAAAGCGGATGAAGATAAGCGCGCTCAAGAAGAAGATGACGTCAACTAACTGGAGGCATCTGGCCAAAGACCTAGCTAGCTGGAGGGCCATGTTGGCTGGGTCCCAGGTTCGCCCCGAACTGTAGCGCCACCTAAGAAAGTAAGTATACATATTATGTACATATTTACATACGTATATTATATGTAAATTAGACCTTCTTTTCTATCTGGAACTTTTTAGCCCACCAACTTAAATTTTTTTTCCAACAAAATATTCGTTTAAACCACACCTACAAAACTACACTGATTTAAAAAAAAAAACAAAAATTCTTGTAGCCGTTTTCTAGAAAAAAAAACTTTTACTTAACGGTTATATGACAGTTACCGTTAATATTTAAGTTGAAAAAAAAAATTAAAAAGTCCTCTGTAGAATATCAAAAACACCTTAAGTTCTAAATTTGACGACGATTGGCCCACCCGTTGAGACTGTAGTCCAAAATACGTACGAGCAGATACGCACACACAGACAGAGGAACAGCCAGTCATACAGACTTTTGTCAGTAAGTCAAATAGGTATGTTTCTCTATCATCCTAATGCCATTTGATTGTTATCTAAAATGGTTTACCTGCACGAGTGCATATTATAGGTACCATAATGCAAATAAAAATTATGTTGTCACAATTTTTTTTTTATAAATAGAAAAAATCTTATGCCCCAAAAATCGGTTCCAACAGTAAGTTAACACCATAGTTGTGGGATTTATAGTATTAACACATTTTAAGTACCATTCCAAGTAATCTTACTTGAAAAATAAATTGCAATACCAATACCAGGAATGGTACTTAAAACGAAGCATTCCCCAATACACGTACCAATATTTGATCATAGTATTCAACAACCGCATTCCAAATTTCAAATACTGCTACTGGCAGCTTAAAATGCAATACCAGTACATAATAGAGGTATTCTTGTCGGGCATTACTTTTATAAAATACTGCTTGGTTAGCAAAAAAATGCAATATAAATACCAAAGGAATGGTACTTAAATAAATAAAACGCACGTCTGGGTCGCACGTACTTGCTCTTTTGTCCTTATGCATTTTAAGGCAAGATTATTATTATATTATATAATTACTGATATGAACTTCGTTTTGGCGAAAATCAAAAAAAAATATTAAGGAGATTTTGGAGTGGGAAAAATCCCTTACTTGCGTTTATAGGTACTATAAAGGATGTTATTGATTCGTGCAAAAAATAATCTACCAATCAAACATGACATTATGATGATAGAGAAGACGAAAAAAGTGGGTCCGGAAATTGCGTCCGTCTGTCTGTCTGTTTTACAGGCTAAGCGGATGGGCCGATTTGCTTCAAACTTTGTATTTTGTATTTAATTGGTAGTATCTCGGGGGTGTTTTTCATTTTTGCTCCAGGTCGAAAAAAAACGGTACCTGTCATACGATCTTTAACAAAAAGTTAGATTTTCTCGAAAACGGCTCTAAGGATTTTGAAAAAACTTTAAGGTCGCTATTTTTTTACAACAGTAGTTGTCTTTCGGTTGGAATGAATTTTTCGAAATTTGTTCTATAACGGTACCTCTTATAGAACCGGTTTTTTCAAATGCGGTTTTATCGTAAACCATTATCCCGATTTCAATAAAGAAGTTATTTATTATTCTATTAACATTGCATTTCAAAATTTTTAAAAGCTTTTGTTTTGGATTTTTTTAAATTTTCTGAAAAAAAAATTGGTTTTGGAAATATTTTGAAAACGGGTCGATTGAATTTTTTTAAAATAAACTTCCCAGATGAAAACTACAAATTTTCTTATAATGACATACTGAAAAAAAACTTAATCTAAAAAAAACTAAAATCGAATAAAAACTTTGAAGTTCTTTTAATATTTATAAAAAAATTAATCGACGCTGTGACATCACATAAGAGCAAGTACGTGCGATCCAGTCGTGCAATTTATTTATTTAAGTTAAATATAACAAAAAACTGTTTCACAGTTATTCCATCACTTCCGTTATTTGCTATGGACAATTTATCAAGTTCTGAGGAGTGATTACACATATTTCGGTTTGAACAGTTACTTTTGGAACACTTTGTAGTAAACACTTTCTCTATACAACATATGGGAAGTGATAAAGTAATCAAAACATAACCAATGTAAACTTTATTTGCATTATTAAATTCATTGATCAAATGAAAGTTTTTTAATACAAAAATAATTTCAATCCTGAAAGTTATGAATTGTTTTGTAAATAAAACGCATTTTTTAGGTATATAAAATTTCTTGTTGTAGGTACATATATAAACTATACAGCTGTTTTTTTGAAGATGCGATTCAAATTGCATGATTAAGAACTTGTATACACACACAGCAAAATAAACAAATAAATAATAAGCGGTTTACTGAAACACCATTATCTCCTATTAAAGGCACTGGAGCACACAAATAACATTAATAAATCAAAAATTAAATTGTAATGGAAATTTGAATGGTCATTCATACATTTCCATAGCACCTAGATTTTATTTAATTGAAAACAGGTACAAAAAAACACTAAAAAATTATTTTTTTTTTCAAAATTAAAGCGTAAATCAAAGATTCGTATAACACGTCTATTTTTGTATCATCTAAAAAACATATTCCTGATTTTAAGGGAATTACTAATTTTTAACACTCATTTTAACCCTAAAACCTTTGAAACATGTTTATCCTGTAAGTTAACATTAGAGAAATTGAAAACCAAGATGATTTATGACTTTTAATTTCTTAGAGGCAACAACGTTCATTCCCTTACTTTATGCTGACGCTAGGTCTGGACACTAAAACATCAAGTGAACAACAACCACATTCCATAGTTAGTTGTAAAATAAATTTTAAATAAAGAGGTTGAAACCTCCAAAAAATATTTTTTTATTTAAACTAAATTCAAAGTAGTTTAATTGGCGCCCGAGCAGGGACCATGGGAATAATGCGCGGAGACAAACGGTTTATTAGCTTGTGTTTGTTATCGTTTAAAAGTAAAAGACTAACGTAGTGCAATTAACCGACTTCCGGTCACGGAATAATAATTTCGCGAACATAATAGTGCGTTTGTGTTTTTTAGAAAGAGAAAAACACCCCGTGGTCAAGAAAAAAAAAAAAGAGGTGAACATTAAGTGGTGAAACAGACTCATTAAAAGTCAAAAGGGCCCCGAAGTAGCCCTGCAACAGCAATCAGCGATTGCAGGAAGCAAAACGGAAGCATCATTCGAAGCTAGCCGCACCTCAAATGGAATCGCTTATAGTTCTTTTTATGTTAGTCTAGATTAAGTAAAATAAGAAATAAAAAGTGAATATAATAGTAAAAGGGTATACATATATATAACAAAAGAGTGTGAAGAATAACAGAGTAAAAATTAAAATGGTTTAAAGAAAGATTAAAAGCAATTCACCAAGCAACAAAATTAAAGTTAATTAAAGATTTTATTATTTAAAAACAAAAGTGAAAACTAAAGTAATTTAAGGAAGAATTGAAAACCTAACATTAAAAAAAAATTAGAAGTTAAGCAGTAGGAATTTTTTTTTCTTCTTACCTCTGAAACAATATTAAAAACTTAGTGGATCATGCCCGATCTAAGATCCGGTAGCAAAACTAACCTCACTGATCCTAACAGAATAAATACGTCCGCTACACCTAGCAACCCCCGTCCAGGTTCTCCTATCCCTACAAATAGTACAGCAGTCACTGTCGACTGTGATAATCTTATACTTGACAAAATTATAAAAAACTCCCAAGTTAATTTAATTGGCAAATTTTTTTTCAAGTCTGTGCAATTCTTAGCATACGCTCACGAAATAGACAATATTGGCAGAATCCTGAAGCGGCTAAGAGGAGACAAGCAGTCAATGAGGCCAAAACGAAGTACCTGCTGTCCACAAAAAGGGAGACACAACATCGGTGGCTTAGACGAATTATTACAATACAACTTTGAGGTAGTTAGGGACTTTGTTAACCTCGTATCCGCTAGACAATCTTACAACATCTTGTTAGAAATAAAGCGAAGAATAACTCTCGCCAATCGATGTTTCTATGGGTTAGGGAGGCAATTGAGTAGTAAGGCCCTCTCGAAAAACAAAGAAGACTCTTTATAAGGCCTTGATCATCCCAATCCTGCTCTATTGCACAGAGGCATGGACTCTATTTAAAGCGGATGAAGATAAGCGCGCTCAAGAAGAAGATGACGTCAACTAACTGGAGGCATCTGGCCAAAGACCTAGCTAGCTGGAGGGCCATGTTGGCTGGGTCCCAGGTTCGCCCCGAACTGTAGCGCCACCTAAGAAAGTAAGTATACATATTATGTACATATTTACATACGTATATTATATGTAAATTAGACCTTCTTTTCTATCTGGAACTTTTTAGCCCACCAACTTAAATTTTTTTTCCAACAAAATATTCGTTTAAACTACACCTACAAAACTACACTGATTTAAAAAAAAAACAAAAATTCTTGTAGCCGTTTTCTAGAAAAAAAAACTTTTACTTAACGGTTATATGACAGTTACCGTTAATATTTAAGTTGAAAAAAAAATTAAAAAGTCCTCTGTAGAATATCAAAAACACCTTAAGTTCTAAATTTGACGACGATTGGCCCACCCGTTGAGACTGTAGTCCAAAATACGTACGAGCAGATACGCACACACAGACAGAGGAACAGCCAGTCATACAGACTTTTGTCAGTAAGTCAAATAGGTATGTTTCTCTATCATCCTAATGCCATTTGATTGTTATCTAAAATGGTTTACCTGCACGAGTGCATATTATAGGTACCATAATGCAAATAAAAATTATGTTGTCACAATTTTTTTTTTATAAATAGAAAAAATCTTATGCCCCAAAAATCGGTTCCAACAGTAAGTTAACACCATAGTTGTGGGATTTATAGTATTAACACATTTTAAGTACCATTCCAAGTAATCTTACTTGAAAAATAAATTGCGATACCAATACCAGGAATGGTACTTAAAACGAAGCATTCCCCAATACACGTACCAATATTTGATCATAGTATTCAACAACCGCATTCCAAATTTCAAATACTGCTACTGGCAGCTTAAAATGCAATACCAGTACATAATAGAGGTATTCTTGTCGGGCATTACTTTTATAAAATACTGCTTGGTTAGCAAAAAAATGCAATATAAATACCAAAGGAATGGTACTTAAATAAATAAAACGCACGTCTGGGTCGCACGTACTTGCTCTTTTGTCCTTATGCATTTTAAGGCAAGATTATTATTATATTATATAATTACTGATATGAACTTCGTTTTGGCGAAAATCAAAAAAAAATATTAAGGAGATTTTGGAGTGGGAAAAATCCCTTACTTGCGTTTATAGGTACTATAAAGGATGTTATTGATTCGTGCAAAAAATAATCTACCAATCAAACATGACATTATGATGATAGAGAAGACGAAAAAAGTGGGTCCGGAAATTGCGTCCGTCTGTCTGTCTGGTCTACAGGCTTAGCGGATGGGCCGATTTGCTTCAAACTTTGTATTTAGTATTTAATTGGTAGTATCTCGGGGGTGTTTTTCATTTTTGCTCTAGGTCGAAAAAAAAACGGTACCTGTCATACGATCTTTAACAAAAAGTTAGATTTTCTCGAAAACGGCTCTAAGGATTTTGAAAAAACTTTAAGGTTGCTATTTTTTTACAACAGTACATCTTTCGGTTGGAATGAATTTTTCGAAATTTGTTCTATAACGGTTTTATCGTAAACCATTATCCCGATTTCAATAAAGAAGTTATTTATTATTCAATTAACATTTTGTTTTGGATTTTTTTAAATTTTCTAAAAAAAATTGGTTTTGGAAATATTTTGAAAACGGGTCGATTGAATTTTTTTAAAATAAACTTCCCAGATGAAAACTACAAATTTTCTTATAATGACATACTGAAAAAAACTTAATCTAAAAAAAACTAAAATCGAATAAAAACTTTGAAGTTCTTTTAATATTTATAAAAAAATTAATCGACGCTGTGACATCACATAAGAGCAAGTACGTGCGATCCAGTCGTGCAATTTATTTATTTAAGTTAAATATAACAAAAACTGTTTCACAGTTATTCCATCACTTCCGTTATTTGCTATGGACAATTTATCAAGTTCTGAGGAGTGATTACACATATTTCGTTTTGAACAGTTACTTTTGGAACACTTTGTAGTATACACTTTCTCTATACAACATATGGGAAGTGATAAAGTAATCAAAACATAACCAATGTAAACTTTATTTGCATTATTAAATTCATTGATCAAATGAAAGTTTTTTAATACAAAAATAATTTCAATCCTGAAAGTTATGAATTGTTTTGTAAATAAAACGCATTTTTAAGGTATATAAAATTTCTTGTTGTAGGTACATATATAAACTATACAGCTGTTTTTTTGAAGATGCGATTCAAATTGCATGATTAAAAACTTGTATACTTGTATACTTGTATACACACACAGCAAAATAAACAAATAAATAATAAGCGGTTTACTGAAACACCATTATCTCCTATTAAAGGCACTGGAGCACGCAAATAACATTAATAAATCAAAAATTAAATTGTAATGGAAATTTTAATGGTCATTCATACATTTCCATAGCACCTGGATTTTATTTAATTGAAAACAGGTACAAAAAAACACTAAAAAATTATTTTTTTTTTCAAAATTAAAGCGTAAATCAAAGATTCGTATAACACGTCTATTTTTGTATCATCTAAAAAACATATTCCTGATTTTAAGGGAATTACTAATTTTTAACACTCATTTTAACCCTAAAACCTTTGAAACATGTTTATCCTGTAAGTTAACATTAGAGAAATTGAAAACCAATATGATTTATGACTTTTAATTTCTTAGAGGCAACAACGTTCATTCCCTTACTTTTTGCTGACGCTAGGTCTGGACACTAAAACATCAAGTGAACAACAACCACATTCCATAGTTAGTTGTAAAATAAATTTTAAATAAAGAGGTTGAAACCTCCAAAAAATATTTTTTTATTTAAACTAAATTCAAAGTAGTTTAATTGGCGCCCGAGCAGGGACCACGGGAATAATGCGCGGAGAAAAACGGTTTATTAGCTTGTGTTTGTTATCGTTTAAAAGTAAAAGACTTACGTAGTGCAATTAACCGACTCCCGGTCACGGAATAATAATTTCGCGAACATAATAGTGCGTTTGTGTTTTTTAGAAAGAGAAAAACACCCCGTGTTCAAAAAAAAAGAAAAAGAGGTGAACATTAAGTGGTGAAACAGACTCATTAAAAGTCAAAAGGGCCCCGAAGTAGCCCTGCAACAGCAACCAGCGATTGCAGGAAGCAAAACGGAAGCATCATTCGAAGCTAGCCGCACCACAAATGGAATCGCGTATAGTTCTTTTTATGTTAGTCTAGATTAAGTAAAATAAGAAATAAAAAGTGAATATAATAGTAAAAGGGTATACATATATATAAGAAAAGAGTGTGAAGAATAACAGAGTAAAAATTAAAATGGTTTAAAGAAAGATTAAAAGCAATTCACCAAGCAACAAAATTAAAGTTAATTAAAGATTTTATTATTTAAAAACAAAAGTGAAAACTAAAGTAATTTAAGGAAGAATTGAAAACCTAACATTAAAAAAAATTAGAAGTTAAGCAGTAGGAATTTTTTTTTCTTCTTACCTCTGAAACAATATTAAAAACTTAGTGGATCATGCCCGATCTAAGATCCGGTAGCAAAACTAACCTCACTGATCCTAACAGAATAAATACGTCCGCTACACCTAGCAACCCCCGTCCAGGTTCTCCTATCCCTACAAATAGTACAGCAGTCACTGTCGACTGTGATAATCTTATACTTGACAAAATTATAAAAAACTCCCAAGTTAATTTAATTGGCAAATTTTTTTTCAAGTCTGTGCAATTGTTAGCATACGCTCACGAAATAGACAATATTGGCAGAATCCTGAAGCGGCTAAGAGGAGACAAGCAGTCAATGAGGCCAAAACGAAGTACCTGATGTCCACAATCTTACAACATCTCGTTAGAAATAAAGCGAAGAATAACTCTCGCCAATCGATGTTTCTATGGGTTAGGGAGGCAATTGAGTAGTAAGGCCTTCTCGAAAAACAAAGAAGACTCTGTATAAGGCCTTGATCATCCCAATCCTGCTCTATTGCACCGAGGCATGGACTCTATTTAAAGCGGATGAAGATAAGCGCGCTCAAGAAGAAGATGACGTCAACTAACTGGAGGCATCTGGCCAAAGACCTAGCTAGCTGGAGGGGCATGTTGGCTGGGTCCCAGGTTCGCCCCGAACTGTAGCGCCACCTAAGAAAGTAAGTATACATACTATGTACATATTTACATACGTATATTATATGTAAATTAGACCTTCTTTTCTATCTGGAACTTTTTAGCCCACCAACTTAAATTTTTTTTCCAACAAAATATTCGTTTAAACCACACCTACAAAACTACACTGATTTAAAAAAAAAAAACAAAAATTCTTGTAGCCGTTTTCTAGAAAAAAAAACTTTTACTTAACGGTTATATAACAGTTACCGTTAATATTTAAGTTGAAAAAAAATTTAAAAAGTCCTCTGTAGAATATCAAAAACACCTTAAGTTCTAAATTTGACGACGACTGGCCCACCCGTTTAGACTGTAGTCCAAAATACGTACGAGCAGATACGCACACACAGACAGAGGAACAGACAGTCATACAGACTTTTGTCAGTAAGTCAAATAGGTATGTTTCTCTATCATCCTAATGCCATTTGATTGTTATCTAAAATGTTTTACCTGCACGAGTGCATATTATAGGTACCATAATGCAAATAAAAATTATGTTGTCACAATTTTTTTTTTTATAAATAGAAAAAATCTTATGCCCCAAAAATCGGTTCCAACAGTAAGTTAACACCATAGTTGTGGGATTTATAGTATTAACACATTTTAAGTACCATTCGAAGTAATCTTACTTGAAAAATAAATTGCAATACCAAGATTATTATTATATTATATAATTACTGATATGAACTTCGTTTTGGCGAAAATCAAAAAAAAATATTAAGGAGATTTTGGAGTGGGAAAAATCCCTTACTTGCGTTTATAGGTACTATAAAGGATGTTATTGATTCGTGCAAAAAATAATCTACCAATCAAACATGACATTATGATGATAGAGAAGACGAAAAAAGTGGGTCCGGAAATTGTGTCCGTCTGTCTGTCTGTTCTACAGGTTAAGCGGATGGGCCGATTTGCTTCAAACTTTGTATTTAGTATTTAATTGGTAGTATCTCGGGGGTGTTTTTCATTTTTGCTCTAGGTCGAAAAAAAACGGTACCTGTCATACGATCTTTAACAAAAAGTTAAAGTTAATTGGCGCCGGAGCAGGGACCACGGGAATAATGCGCGGAGAAAAACGGTTTATTAGCTTGTGTTTGTTATCGTTTAAAAGTAAAAGACTTACGTAGTGCAATTAACCGACTCCCGGTCACGGAATAATAATTTCGCGAACATAATAGTGCGTTTGTGTTTTTTAGAAAGAGAAAAACACCCCGTGGTCAAAAAAAAAAGAAAAAGAGGTGAACATTAAGTGGTGAAACAGACTCATTAAAAGTCAAAAGGGCCCCGAAGTAGCCCTGCAACAGCAACCAGCGATTGCAGGAAGCAAAACGGAAGCATCATTCGAAGCTAGCCGCACCACAAATGGAATCGCTTATAGTTCTTTTTATGTTAGTCTAGATTAAGTAAAATAAGAAATAAAAAGTGAATATAATAGTAAAAGGGTATACATATATATAAGAAAAGAGTGTGAAGAATAACAGAGTAAAAATTAAAATGGTTTAAAGAAAGATTAAAAGCAATTCAACAAGCAACAAAATTAAAGTTAATTACAGATTTTATTATTTACAAACAAAAGTGAAAACTAAAGTAATTTAAGGAAGAATTGAAAACCTAACATTAAAAAAAATTAGAAGTTAAGCAGTAGGAATTTTTTTTTCTTCTTACCTCTGAAACAATATTAAAAACTTAGTGGATCATGCCCGATCTAAGATCCGGTAGCAAAACTAACCTCACTGATCCTAACAGAATAAATACGTCCGCTACACCTAGCAACCCCCGTCCAGGTTCTCCTATCCCTACAAATAGTACAGCAGTCACTGTCGACTGTGATAATCTTAACAGATCATCCCTTTCAACACAATCCCATCCAGATCACGCACAAGACGTTAGAGCTACTCCTGAGTTAGATGTGTTAATTTCAAATATAATCCACCGTGAATTCGAACGACAAGGCCGTGCTTTAGTTCATAATGCATTGTATCCAAGTTCTCATAATTTATGGGGAGTAGATCAAGGCATAAATTCCGAGTATAGGAGTAACTTGTCCGATATGGACAAGATACCAGACGTAGTACGTTGCCTTCGCGAGTTTTCCGGCGCTGCTGGAGAATTTAGCAAAAGCGTCGACCGAATTTTACAAATTTACGAACCCTTGAAGAAAACCCCCAAATATTACGGGATACTCAACGTAATGGGCAATAAAATTGTGTGGCACTAGAGTCGACAACGACAGACAACGAAAACATACTCCTGACCGCAGGAGTAGATCTAAGGAAGCCGTCTTGGACGAAGACTTCTTTGTGATCGAAGATCCATTGGAGAAAGTTGAGACAGTGGGTTCTGCTTTTCAGAAAGTGTATAAGGTGAATGATTCCATTTGCCCGAACCACCACCTGGAGATTAGAGCTCTGCTGAATCACTTTTACCTTCGAAATAGCATCACGCAACGGCGATCTGAGAATCTTGGTTTTACCAAGTTCAATGAAGACAATCTGGCAAACGCCACCTTCGCCCAACCAAATGGGCCAAGTTCCCTGCTCATCTCGAAGGTCGAACTACAAATGATCTTCGCATCATTAAAGAAAAAGAAGTCAGCAGGAGTTGATGGTATACCCAATGTTGTACTACGGCATCTCCCTGAGGAAGCAATATACATATACACAACGCTGTTCAACAACGTGCTGAATAATGCATATTATCCAGTGAGTTGGAAGACGGCTGTTGTACATCCTCTCCCGAAAAAGGGAAAGGACAGTTCCAATCTGGCAAATCTCCGGTCGATAAGTCTTCTTCCGAGTATCAGCAAAGTATTCGAAAAAGTTATCAATAGAGCTCTGTCTAAGTGGTCCGAGGACAAAAATATAATTCCAGACACCCAGTTCGGCTTTAAAGCGGGACATGGCAGAATTCATTCCGCGTCAAAGTTAGTATCTGCTGTCCAATGAAACAATGCTAAGAATCAATGCACGGGTGCCTGCCTGGTTGATTTGGAGAAGTCTTTCGACACCGTATGGTTAGAGGGTCTTTATCTGAAGCTAACCAGATGGGGAAAAGTAAACCACTGCTATATATACTTTACGACATGCTTAATGGTAGAAAGTTTGTTGTCAAGAGTGGCAATGTAACATCTACCACAACTTTTGATATCAAAAACGTTCTGCAACAGGGAGACGTGAACTCGCCGATTCTCTTTAGTATTTACACCAGCTATCTCATTGGGAGTCTACTTGATGCAATTGCGTATGCCGATGATTTAATTGCGTACAGAACAGGTCCAAAAGTTGAGGTTATCAGAATTCTCTTGCAACGTGATTTCGATAAAATTCAGCAATATTGTAATGATTGGAAGCTGAAAATTAACATCCAAAAATGTGAAACTATCTTGTTCAGAACCCCTGTGTCTAGGGCTTCTAGGGATACGAGAAAGAACTGGCGCAAGCTAGTGATCGCTGGGCCACATGGACATCCACTGTCGAGTTGAAGTGTATTAAAGTACCTTGGCATCTGGCTGGATCAGTTTCTATATTTCAACCGACATGTAGAGGCTGCTCTGGCCAGGGCTAGGGGAGCTTTTGCTCTGACAAAACGGTTGTTTTATAGCAGCAGCCTTGACAGCAGAGTGAGTGTTCGAGAGACAGTGTCTTCGCACTTGTCTAGGACTTTACAGAACACCAGAGTCGGAGTACAAACACTATTATTCCAATGAGGTCCTATACAACGGGGCCAATACAAGCAGGATAGATAACTTTTTAATTAAGCTCATTCGCGGACACATTGCAAGAGCGATGACCTCAACTAATGGACAAATCTTCGGGGCTTACTACCTCCAAGATGAATATTTTGAAAGTACACGTTCGAGTGGTTTTATCCCGCCCGAGGTATTCCTATACTTAGATAGTCGAGGGCTGATTCAGGATAGATCGGCGATCCCGTTGATCTACCATGTCGACCGCAGAACAGTCGATAGGCGGCTTCTTTACGACCGAGACAAAGTCGCTAGAAGCGATACAGAGTGCCTCCGATTCAGTAGGGCAGTGTCCGATTTGGATCGGAAGGAAGTCATTAATCAGGTCCACCAGTTTTGGTGGCTTAATTAAACCAGATAATTTTAGTCGACTATCGCCTATGGCTGGCTTGCATATATTTTAGGTATCTATAAGAAAGAATAGGGCAGTTGTGGCAGCACCAAAAAAAAAAAAAAAAAAAAAAAAAAAGGCTGCTGTGGCTGTTCTAGATTTTAGGTTTATTTTAAGTTATTCTAAGCTAATTTTAAGTACTTTAAGATAGGTTTAGAAAAAAACCGATAAAGTTTACAAAGTTTTTTTTATTTTTCTGGGTGAAAAATAAAACCCGCTAGTTTTAATTTATATATAAGTTAGTGCAAAGCCGAAAGGCAATTAAAATTAGGATATAGATTAATGTAGAGCGCCCGCATTGGGATTGGGCCACTTAGTTAATTAAGTTGATAGTGTTAACTAGTTTTTAAGATTTTCGTCTAGACTTAATTAGTTATAAGATTTAATGCAAAAAAAATCATAAAAAAAAAAGGATCTTGGAACATTAGAATTCCAGATGACCTCACCTGTTCAAAGGAAACATTCAGTGCAGGAATTTTATCAAGAGGTGTACCAACACTTATCATTAATATTGAATAAAATTTCATGTATGGGTGTGGGTCCTGAATCCCTTCATGTGCTTACGCGCACAGGGACAAAGCACTGAACACCTTCATAAAAGAGCCTATCGATTTACCACAGGCACTCTATCTCTATGAAAAGTTACACAATCAAAATTATAGAGCAGATCACACTTATGGCACCTTCAACACTCCAAAAATTCCACAAAACCGAAACCCACGTAAAACAAATAACTTACTTTCAGGGAAGGCAAATATTCCATGCGCAACCAAATCCCACACTGTTTAACCAGCAACCACAACCATCATGGCCCAGCCCCACCAACAAAATGTACCTAGATATCAACAACAGCAACCGTACAATCCTAGGCAACCATTTATGCCTAAACAACTTTTCGTTCCTAGTAATCAATTTACTAAAGCAGAACCTCCAAATCCGAGCTCCCGAATGAGAACAAACCAGTTCTTACAGCCACGACAATCCGCAATGAAGTACCTGCCAACCAGTACATCAAGGATACAACCAAATTACCACATTAGTAGCGAATATGATCAATCTTTACAGATTGAGAGCTCGACCCCTCAATCAGATGATAACTTTCAATCCGATGAACACACTTACGCTCAAGTGTGCGAAGAATTCACACAAAGTGTCAGCCTTGAGCAACAGGAAGATCCCGTCGAGAATTATTCTACCGAGAATTCTATCAAACACAGCGACATACATTTTTTTGATTAAATCAGTCCTCCTTACCATACTTCAAGTGTAAGACGAGGACTGGAGAAATACTGAAATTTTTAATCGACACCGGCTCTAGTAAGAATTTTTTAAGAGCAGATTTAGTGAAAGCATCCATTCCAAATGAAAACACATTTTATGCAAAATCTATACCGGGCTATTTAAAAATCAGCCATCACACCTACCTTAACCTATTTGGATTAAATAATATTAAAATACAATTTTTCATTCTACCCTCTCTTGAAGCATTTCATGGCATTCTGGGTAATGAGAGCCTTAAGTCCTTAGACGCCATTATTCATGCGCAAGGTAGTTTTATGACCATCCTTAATAAAGTAAATATAAAAATTAAATAGTTGCATTCTCCTTCGGTTAACTCAACATTAAAAAACGATCAGGACTTAACAGCATCCAAATTTATTTGCTGAACCAGAGGAGAAGTTAACTTTTACGACCACAGTCGTAGCAGAAATAAGAACTTCAACGGAGGAACCTATATACACTCGTTATTATCCTTTTCCTATGTCTCTGAAAAGCGAAGTTGAAAAGCAAGTTAGACATCTTCTTGATGACGGCATAATAAGACCTTCACAGTCGCCCTATATAGTCCCCAAAAAACCAGATTCCACCGGTGCAAAGCAATATCGTTTGGTCATTGATTATCGCAAATTGAATACCATAACGATAGCTGACATAAATGAAGTAACCGCCCAATTGAAAAAAAAAGATTTTTACTGTCCTCGATCTGAAAAGCGGCTTTCATCAGATTCTCCTCAAGGAATCCGATATAGAAAAGACAGCTTTTTCAATTAATAACGGCAAATACGAATTTACGAGGCTACCATTTGGCCTCAAACGACATTCTCTCTCTCTCGACGACATTCTCCGGGAGTACATAGGAAAATCCTGCTATGTTTACATAGATGATATCATCATCTTTAGTAAATACGAATACCAGCACGTCAAACACATCGAACAAGTTTTTAATACACTCAGCGAAGCTAACATGAAAGTTCAACTAGACAAGTGTAAATTTGTTGAATTTCTCGCATTCCTCATTTCATCTGAAGGAATAAAAACCAACATGGACAAGGTAAAAGCTATTATTGATTTCCCTATCCCGACAAATTTGAAAGAGCTAAGATCTTTCCTGGGGCTTTCGGGATACTACCGTCGGTTTGTTAAAGGTTATGCGCAACTTGCGAAACCCTTAAGAGGCGAAGGAGGACGCGTGTCAAAAAACCAATCAGTCAAAACTTCTATAAAACTTAATCAATAGGCTATAGACTACTTCAACAAACTAAAAAACTCATTAATTTCCAAAGATGTAATTCTAGCATACCTTGACTATAAAAAACCTTTTGATCTCACAACCGACGCCTCAAATGTGGCCATCGGCGCTGTCTTAGAACAGGAAAAGAGACGCTCAACAAAACTACAAATGAGAAAGAATTACTAGCTATTGTTTGGGCTCTAGGTGCTCTCAGGAACTATCTTTATGGACACGCAAAAGTCAGAATCTTCACCGATCACCAACCACTGACTGGCGCACTGAGCAACAAAAATAACAATACTCAATTGAAAAGATGGAAGGCTATTTTAGAAGAGTACAATCATGAAATAGCCTACAAACCAGGGCGAACGAACGTTGTTGCAGACGCTTTGCCTAGGGTTCTAAATTTACCTAACGCTAATGCGTTATCTGTATGTACAACACAACAAAGTGGTGTTAGCTCAGGTTGTAATTTAATACCTACAGTTGAAGTTCCAGTTAACACGTTTAAGAACCTCATCTTTCTGCAAACAGGCAGAACCTCTAACCAAACCTTTCGTATAATATTTCCCACTTATCATAGACATGTCATAACCGAACCAGAGTTTAATCACGATAATCTCAAAGATACCCTGAAAAAAATTCTAAATCCTACTGTCATAAATGGTATCCAAGCCCAAGAGTTTATCTTGGGCATGATACAAATACAAACCTTATAACCCGAATATTTTAATGGATACAAAATTAGATTTACACAGCTGCAGGTTCAGGATGTGACTGATGAAACTGAACAAGAGAAAATTATCATAAGAACGCCTAAGAGGGCTCATAGGAACGAGCGCGAAAACAAATCACACATTTTACAAGAATTTTATTTTCTTTCAATGACAAAAAAAATAAGGAAAATATTATAAAGAAACATATTGTATGTAAAGAAAACAAATATGATAGGCACCCGAGTAAGCCTAAACTGCAGGCAACACCAATTCCTCAGTACCCGGATCAAATCATCCACCTGGATATTTTTTCCACCGAAAATAACCTTGTTTTGACTTCTATAGATAAATTCTCGAAGTACACACAAGCAAAAATTCTCAAGTCAAAAGCCGTCGAAGATGTTCGGCAAACCTTTACGGAAAATACTTTTTTCTTTCGGCATACCCAAAACGGTAGTAATAGATAACGAAAAATCTGTCAATTCAATTTCAAATGGTTACATGTTAGAAGAGGAGTTGAAAATCAAAGTATACATAACACCACCGTACTGCAGCAGCATCAATGATCAAGTAGAACGATTCCATTCAACTCTCATTAAAATAATGAGATGTTTAAAAACAGAAGGCATTCACCGTTCCTTTACGGAACTCCTGGAAAGAGCAGTATATGAATACAATTGCTCTATCCACTATACAACTAAAAGCAAGCCTATAGAAGTGTTTTTCAGTCGAAGAGTAGCCTCAGACCCTGAATTGTTGGAAAAAGCAAGAAAGGACAACGTAAGCACATTAGAACAGAAGCAAGCCTACGACCTCGAGTATCATAATAAGTCCAGACAGTTAGCAAGAGAATATTCACCAGGTCAAGTCGTTAAGTCGTATGTTAAGCAAAATAAACGGGTAGGATCAAAACTAAATCGTCGTTATAAAAAGGAAATAGTAGATGAAAATAGAAGTACAACCATTCTAAGTAAATCCGGTAAAATCATTCATAAATCCCTAATTCCAAACTAAATTTTATTATAGATTCCTGGATACGCCAATCAGTTGTGATGTCAAGATGCTCGACTACACAAATGCGCAACTCATCCCAATAGAAATGGAAAACGCAAAGGTACAAACATTTACGTTCAAATTAATTCATGTCGTTGATATTCAAGAATACCGGATGGGACTTAGTGAGCTAGAAAGGACTATGCTACATTTAGAAAACACCTCCAATCCTATCTCTCCCTTCCTATCCAACTACGTAAACGAAATTCAACTTCATCTTGATCGGCTTGTTCCTAAGTCTAAAAATAAAAGATCCTTAGATTTCCTCGGCACTGCCTGGAAATGAATCGCCGAAACACCGGACAAACACGATTTTAAAGTTCTAAAAGAAAAAATAAATAATGTACTAACTAACAATAACCAGCACAGAATAATAAATAATGTACTAATCAATAAGATAAATGAAATAAATAATGTTACAAATCAGGTATTGAAAACAATAAAATCAGATAAAAGCACCAGATTAGAATTTATGGTAAATGTAAAATCAAAGCTGGAAATACTAAAAGAAGAGGCAAAAAACGTAGAATATGCTGTTCAATGGGCTAAGGCCGGAATAGTAAATACATATATTTTGTCTAATCTAGAAATGAAGTCAATAAAGAAAATTTTATAAAAAGAAAATATGCCTTACAGCAATATTATAGAAGCAATAGAATTTTCGGACTTAAGAATAGCTACAAGTAGTAAATCACTATTATACATTATAAGTATACCCACTACTGATGAATAAATTTGTAATAAAATACTGATTAAACCCGTCAAAAAGGGCAAAAAGATTATAAAAACAGAATTTAAAGAAATATTAAAATGTAAGAAAAATGTATTTGCTATGACTGACAAGTGTAGAACCCTTTACTCTCTAACTATCTGTTAGCAAAATAATATACTAGATATAAGCAATGAGGAATGTATTAATAACCTATTGTCCAGTAAACCCCACAAGTGCATTGAAATAAATAACAAACACATCCCCGAAATAGAGGAATTAGTTCCCGGAATCATCTTGTTAAACCAGTTAAACGGCAAAGTAGAAGTCGACGACAAAGAAATCCAACTAAATGGAACATATCTCATCCAGTTTCACAACGCGACAATATTGGCAGGAAAACATACTTTCAAAGAAACAGAAGCCTTCGGACACAAGACGTTACCAGCTATATTGCAGCCCTCGGCGGTGAAAACACAAGTCGAAGAATTACTTACCCTTACAACACCCATTATATCGATAGGTTGGAAATAAGCAGCGAAAGGAAGTCTATTGTGATCCTTTCAGTCCTTACCATAACGCGTGACTCTCGTACTCTTCCTCTTGAAAAATAAAGTGGTTCAATGCGTCAAACGAAAAAAAAACTTGTCTATAGAAGAGATTGGTTTGGAGGAAATCAAGGAAATAATATCGGATGGTAATGAAAATAACCCTATACCAACAGCTAGAAAAATAGGGGTACATGACCTTTCACAACATCTAAGAACATCGGTATCGGATGAGGGCTTTCGATTTTAAAGGTTGTAAAAGTTAACACTAGAGAAATTGAAAACCAAGATGATTTATGACTTTTAATTTCTTAGAGGCAACAACATTCATTCCCATACTTTTTGCTGACGCTAGGTCTGGACACTAAAACATCAAGTGAACAACAACCACATTCCTTCACGTAGCGGGAGAAGTAATCTCATACCACCTGTGGGATGCATCAGCGGCGGATGCACTTGGGGATAGGTTTCTTAAAAACTAGAAAAGTTCATTGTAGTTAGTTGTTAAATAAATTTTAAATAAAGAGGTTGAAACCTCCAAAAAATATTTTTTTATTTAAACTAAATTCAAAGTAGTTTAGTTTGTACACACCTACAAATAATTTAATTTAAAAAACTCACTTCACAACGAACAAGAAAACATAATGATATTTCATAAAAATATGTTTTTTTTAATGCTTATGTAAATTGATACATAGAATTTCAATTTCTACAACAAAAGATTACACCTGCTAATGAAAAAGGAATACAAATCGTCATTTTTAATTTAAGTACCATTCCATGTAGGTACTTGTATTCATTCTTTTGCTAACCAAGCAGTATTGTATAAAAGTAATGCCCGACAAGAATACTTCTATTATGTACTGGTATTGTATTCTAAGCTTCCAGTAGCAGTATTTGAAATTTGGGGTTGTTGGAACTGCTCATATATTGATAAGTAGCACTACGTGTATTGGGGAATGCTTCGGTTTAAGTACCATTCCTAGTAATCGTATTGCAAAATATATGCGAAGAAAAAGTACAGGAATTGTATTGTGCGTAAGATCGCAATATTGCATTATATACAGCTCTGAACACTATCAACCAAATCGTGTCGTTACACAAACAAATTTTTATATTGTTGATATAAAAATATGTACATAGTACCTATGTAGTAGTGATACATACATAAAATAGCTTAAGTTACTCCTTACAACATCAGCTATGGCTGTGAAAGCCCCGTCAAAATTGGTCCATGAATAGCAATTTTCCGCATCAGCTAGTATTTAAAATAGCCTTAGTTACTTCTTACAATATTAGCTATCTGCTTGTGAAAGTCCCGTCAAAATCAGTCCACAAATAAGATAAAAAAAAACAACCCAGGGCCACCTAGTGGGTAATTTAAATAGCCTAAGTTACTCCCTTTTCACTTCAGCTATCTTCCTGTGAAAATCTCGTCAAAATCGGTCCATAAATAAGAATTTTCAAAAATAAAAATACCCCATTTCATCCTACTGAGCAATATAAATAGCCTATATATATAATCAGCTAAAATCAGCATTAAAAGTCTCATCAAAATCGGTACAGCTGTTCCTGTAAGTAGCCAGAATAAACAGACAGAAAAAAAATTAAAAACTGTGTGTTTGTTTTACTACTTTCATATAGGCATATATGCATCTTGTAAAAAGCTATTAATTTGATATTAAAAAACACATTCAATTTATTTGTATACATACATACATATGTAGGTATAGATGAATAGTTATTTTTTTGTTCTTGTTTATAAATAAATTTTAGTTTTGAATTTGTGTTTGCTTAGATATCCATAAAACAGCCCAGTATAATTTGGTCATTTTCAATACTATTTTATTACAGCGTAAGCGTACAATGGAAAAAAGTCGATTTCCATCACTCACACCTACTTACTCTCAAAATTGTTATGTGTGGTTATGGTGACCAAACATTAAAATTGTTGCTTTCTAAAGACTTTAATTCGTGGAACTTATATTGTGCTTGTGTGTACGATTTTTGTATATTGCTTTACGTTTGAAGTACGAGATCTAAAACGGCGGATTACATGTGGGCACGTTATAAAAAAATTACACTTCCTATTTTTTATATTCTTATGAACTTTTACACATTTATATACCCACCCGGTTAATAAATTTAATTTCCGTGCGAAGCTGCCTGTTATACATATATATGTAAGTGTTTTTCCGATTTTCGTATTCAGACTTGTAAATATTATGTACTAAGTACCTACCTACTTGATTCAGAATTCATATATTAATTATGTGCCCTTTTGGCTGGTTTGATGTTGTTATACAAATGATCGTAATATATATTGTATACTCTTTGTTTGAAACATATACAAATTTAAAAGCTTTTGACTCGTCTTTAGTAGTCCTGAATTACCTTTCATTAAGTTAGCTGTCAAATATACATATCTACATTATTTGAAAAATGTTTAGGGAAATACTTTTAATTTAGTGATAAATTAGTATTTGAGTGTATATTTATCTACGTACCTACTTTTCTTTTTTTTTCGTTGAATTGTCGGCAATCATTAGTAATTGGTATGTGGATGATGTCATTTAATCATTTTCGGTGAACTATACGTAACATATTCGATGCATTTATGTAGGAGCGCCAGGTACCTACTACCTACATATGTATGTATGTGAACTGTTCCTATATAAAAAACATTCCATATGTTGATAAAATGAGTTAAAAAAACCAAATTGTTTCTGAGAAAGTATATTAATGTCCAGAAAACAAATAAATGGGATGAAAGTAGGTTAGTACATAGTTATAGCGAGTTTCATTCAAGAAAATATTTGCTCTTTCTGTCAACAGATCAGCGTTGCCACTTCTCCGAATAATTTTCGCAGCAGATTTACAAAAAAAATGCAGTAGATGGAATATTTTCGCAGTAGATTTTTTTTTTAACAAAATAAATAAAAATAAAAAAAAAATATCACGAAATTAAAACAATATTTGAATTAAGGGTCGATTGGAAATTGAGCTATTTATTTATTTGTGAAGGCGTGAATAGAATTTTTTTCGTAAAGTGCAATAGATTTTATTTTAAGGCAGTAAATTTATTTTAAGGAAAAATTGCAGTAGAACTACTGCAATTGCAGTAAAGTGCAACAGATTTGGTCTTTTTGAATTTTGAGAGTTTCATTGCAAGAAAAAGAGCAAATCTAGATCAAATCTCAACACAAAAGATTTGATCTCTGATGGATTGGAATTGGAAGATTTGATCTGAATGCACAAATGCATGTAAATAATCTGCCAATGTCAATAGGGATGCAACAATGCAAGCGATACATCAATGTTTACATAAACCCACTTAAACATCGAAATATCGGTCTTGGTGAACGTTAATAGTGTCATGTGTGTTGAAAGGTCCGATCCTTGAAAAGGAAAACGTAGGGATCTCAAATTTAATAAGGGAAATTTCGTGCCAGTTTTGAGTTATCAAGAAAAAATTCTGCTGCGACCTAAGCTTAAGGTAAAGGTATTGCTTATGCTTATCGATAACAAGCTGGTATTGTATTTGAATGTGTTATTTTGTGGACAGGCAAATGTGATATTTTCTGTGTAGTTTTTTACTAATAATCACATTGTTAATTGTATCATTTTTATTTGGTCGTCCAGAACAGTCCAGAAGTGTTTCGATTGCTTCTGAAAGTATTCGTTAGGCAATTAATGACAGTTTTTGTCCTTAATCGATTCTTTTCTCGTAGTTGAAATGAAAACCAGAAACACGCTCATAGACACAGTTTAAAATTCAAAATCGTGAAATGTCATTTCCTTATTAAATTTATGAAATTGTGATTGTTCTTTTGAAGGAGATAGTAACAAACACAAATTCTAAGAAACAAAGAAAATAAAGTGAAAGAAAATATATTTGAAATATAATTGATATTGGAATATTACTTAAGCTACTACAACTAATTATTATTTTACTATCGTTGTAATTAATGTCTCCTTTTTCATTGCACAAATATCCTTTAAATTAGTTTTCGCCATCCTTAAAAATTAAATGAAATTTACAACAAATTTATTTGAATCGCATTTCATGTTTACAAATGCAATGAAACAAAAGATTTATAAGACATAATTAAAAATGGCTGGTTAGTTGCCTGTCCAATTTATTGTTTTAAAGTTCAATTCTTAGGAATAAATGAAATGTATTTTTTGTATGTACTTTATTCTTAAATAATCTATTATGTATTAAAAATCAGTTCACATTTTTCTTAAACATCCCGATATCATCACCATATCATCGATTTCGATGTTAAAACATCGATGTTTTTATGAACGATATGTGTCATCCCTAAATACAAGTCACAGAGGACAATACTACAATTAAATCCTGAAACAAAGTTCATTGAAAAGATCAAATCTCTATTTTGTGAGCAGGGGCCGAATTACCGTATCAGTTTTTGAGCAATAAGTGACTGAATTGTATGTGTTTGTCATTATCGCTCACGTTATCGAGCCCTCTATTACCATTTTTTAGCATTTCCACTTAAGTCATCGAGCAGATTTTCATTCGATAGATAAAGTGATCACTGATTTTTACTTTAACGAAAATATATGAGCTTTTATTATATTGTCGTTGTTTGTTAGATATTTCTGCTCAAAATGTTAAATGTTTTACATTCACTTGATGAATATGAATCATTTTACATGTTAAAATAAATCAATGCAAACAAACAGCCTTAATTGTTTTCTTTAAACCAAAAATTTACAATTCAAAAGAAATTAAAAAAAAGTCGGCTTATGTATTTTAAATATAATATTATAGGCTCTTAATACCAACATATATAACAAGAAAACATTGTTTTTATTAGAGCTGTTCCTTAATATTTTAGTTTAAGGAAAACACCACCTTTTTACATCAAACAAAGAAATCGGACACTACATGTGACTACCTACTAAAAGGTTTTTTTTAAGGACTTGACAACTTTTTTAGGCAAGTTTAGGAATATAAAAAAAATTAAATAACAATGAAACATGACATAACGATCATAGACACTTTTAAAAATGACCGACAAAAAAGTCTGTCTGTCAGTATGTATAACGAGCTGCAGCCTAAACGGCTTAAGCGATTCAAATTTGGTGTGTGTGATTCTTCTTGCATTCCCCAGAGGGAAAATTGAAATTTTATTTTTAGATCTAAAAATAACGGTACCTGCCATATGACCCTTAAGGAAAAGCTTATTTTTCTTGATGACAATTTTGAAGAACTTTTTTGTTTGTATTGGCATTTGATTAAAACTAAATTTACGGGAAAAATCTATAAACTGTACCTTTCATATAACGGTTTTTTTTTTAATTTTGGTCTTTCTTGGTAACGGCTCTTAGGATTTCTGTCAAATTTTATATTTAAGAAGATCTAGGCAGCCAATTAATTCTGCACATCAAAATTTTGCATAACTTTTTGTTTCTAATGAAAATTAAGTTTTTATTATTTTTTTAAATCAATATTCTTAAAACTAATCAGAGAAAAATATTTTAAATTTGCATACCAAAATTTCCAAAAAAAAAAATTCAAAAAACTACGTGTGACCCAGTCGGGGCCATTTTTTTAAAATAAAACGCAAACCATTTGAGATATTTCAAAAACTTTATTATTGGCTTGAAGTAGATACAAGAGAAAACGTAAAAAATCAAAAAAGAAGAAAATAACAGGAAAGTAGTAGGTAAATCTTTGCTCTTTTCTAACGCATTCAACCATTATCCAGGCAAACTAAGCCTGAAAATAATAAATAAACACAAAAATTCATGTAGTTCTAAATTCTTCAGAATCGACATTGTACTCGCAATTAAAAATCCCCGTCGATCGGAGTGCCGTGGTGGTTAGTTGGGTGCTTTGAAAGGACCTTCCCACTTTTGCGCCAGCATTTCTCGTCGTGAAAAAAACGAAACAAAAAATGAAGCTGATAAGATTTCCTATTATCTCTTTCTGCACTAGTTAGTTAATTTTAGTGATTTATTTATACATTTTTTTTTTTTTTTTAATAATTGGCCCACGCAAAAGGGATTTTGGCTACCCTTATAATGTTAAACACAGCGGAGGCGTTAGGAAAATAAGGAAAGGTATAAAAGGAGATATCGATGCACATTTGTTTTAAAGTTCGGCAAGTCATAATGGGAGGGAAAAACAGAGTCTGGCAAGGCATTCCACATTCGCGTGGTACGGCTAAAGAAAGAATCTCTGTATTTAACTGTACGTCTGAAGTTGAGCTCAAGGGTAAATTTATGGGCATTCCTAGCGGCGCGAGTATTACGGTTGAATTGTTTCAGGGGAGGAATGCAGCTGGCTATTTCGCTAGAGCATTGATTGTAAAAATAACGGTAAAATAAAGAAAGGCACGAAACATTACGACGGTGCTCAAGGGATGAAAATGTTTCTGTTATTGTTTGGTCGCCTATCATTTTCAAAGCTCTTTTTTATATTCTGTCTAAAAACTCAAATGTGTTATTTTGGCGACTTCGAATATGTTTACAATTTTCACAATATGAACAAGCAGTTTTCAGGTATGAGTATAGGGTATTCCAATCTTCTCCGTCAAGCATTCGAGAGGATTCTTCCATTGACAGGGTGATTTTCCCCCAGTGTGTTGACCGTATTTCGTTAAGTATGGGGCATATACCAATAAAGTGTCGAATATCTTCCCTTGTCCTTAAGTTGCACAGGGTGCAGTTCACGTTGTCGACTTTTATGTATGGAAGGTAATTCAAATGCAAGACTTCGCCTCGGGCTTAAAAAAGATCATATTCAAGCTATATCTGTCGTTGAAATAGTTCACCTCTCTGAGTTCGTGGTTTAGCGTTTTATAACTTCTTGTTTTGGGAGTTTTCTTCTATGTTTGTTATTATGTCGTGTGTCCTATTATTTAACACTATCCCACCCGCCCACAGCGTGATATTGTATTGGTTTCCAAGTCTCTTTATGCAGAATATTTGAAAATAAAGAACAGTTTTTAAGATGTCCTTTGTGGCAAATGGGTCATTTTAGAAATATGCTGGCGCAACCGTGGGAAGGTGCCTTGAAAACATCCCCACCCCGCGTGGCACTCCGATGGACGGGCATTTATTATTGCGAATACAGGAGAACTTCCCTTACACATCCTTAAAAAATTGGTATGTTTTTTCTCCGCAGCCAACTTCGGTGCACTTAGTTGAGGATTCTTCAGCACTTGCTTAACAATCCAGCGCTCATGGACCCCACTCACTTCTTTTGGTCTTCCAGATTTTGACAAATTCTCAACAGATTTCATTGTTTTGTATCTTTTTATAATGTCCCCTATTGTAGAAAGACTTATTTTTATATTTTTTTCAATACCACACAGATTTTCCTTCTTCGAAATGTTTAATAACAATTTTTCGTAATTCTTTCGATGTGTAACCGTGTTGTCTCTCCGTCTTGACTTCCATTTTAAAATTGAATACGCTTGGGTTTTCAAGTGGCATCGCAAAACAATAACGGTATACTGAATACCAAAAAATGTTGATTTTAACCCGTTAAAATAAAAAGATAAGCAGTACTTTCAAGTGTCCGATTTAAAATTAAATTAATTTAGTCTGAATGGAATTCCCAATTTGTTTAATGCATTTCAAGTGCAAGTCCATAACCTTGGGAAAAAGTATCAATATGGACACTTTTGAATTTAAATTTTATCAATTTTTTAACGTGTCCACTTTCTTTTTTGACCAACGCTGAACGCTTATTAAGTTAGTATTAGATGGTCCTTGTAATGTGTCATTGCGGTGACACGTGACTCATAACAAAAAATGTCCTACCACCGTCATTACCGTGACAAAGGTAATCGTGTCAAGGCTAACTACAGTGCCTATCACACGAATGACACATGTCTTTCATTGTTGTCCCAAAATACAATGAACGTCAAAGTGTGTCACGGTGATCTTTGTGTCTCAGTTTCACGGCAACGATGAGCCTAAACTACAATGACATTTATCGTTTTTAGCAGTGACGATCACTCGGCATCACTCAAATGGGTCATTGAATCTTGGTTGTTTTGGTTAAATATAGACATGAGTTTCTGAAGTGTTTCAATTACCTAAATTAATTTAATTTAAAAAATAAATATATAAAACATTTCCCATTACAGTGATTAAAAGCTAAAGTGAAAAGTCACATTAAGTATGTCCCCACGATATATGGTATAGGTGGCGATTCTCGCGGCCTACATCTTGGAAAGCAGACAGTGACGATGACTCCGACAACAATCAAAGGCCACCACAAAGAATTCGTTCCTTGTGGTCCAAAAATTGGTTTATGCGACGTAAGAATGAAGGGTTCTGCGCAAAACTAATGCGAGGATTATGAGCTGAGGAGCCAGAGCTCTATCGTCTCGTCAAACAGCCGAGTTTTGACGCCGCGTTTTAGCGCCAAGTTTCAACGCCGCGTTGTAATATACCGCAATACATATCCCATGTCACAACGCGACGTTGCAATAAATTACAAATTATTATTTTGACGCCGCGTTACAAAAGATTATTTTTGGAGAATTAAATCATTTAAATTACTGTTTTGACTTATTTTGTGTCATTTTCATTTTTAATATCAGAAAACTGATAGAATGTGATAGAAAATAATAAGTCGTGTAAGAATATAGTTCTGAAGAACGGCAAAAAATCGGAAATGAATCGAAAGAAAATGGACATTTATTTAAATCAGTTTATTTGTACATATTTTCTGAAAACCAAGATTTAAATTTAATTGTTCGTTTATTCTGTTCAATTTATATTTTTAGTACAGACCTTATATAAGAGAGCTTTCAAACACGCTAGTACCTGCAAGTGTTTGCATCGCACTCAACTTATGAAATTGCTACTTAAATATAAAAGAGAACCCTGAAATACATTTAAATTGTTGTAATAACTATTTCATTTAACCCACGTACATTCCACCAAGACCTGTCTACTCCCGGCTTCGAGGAGACTGAAGGGGCCGACCCATAGAATCCGTTCGACCGTTGCGTTGCCGCATACAACTGACAGCTCGATTAAATACACGTGTTCTTATGGGAGGTGACCCATAGGAATCGCATGTGCCGGACGCACCGCATCAAGTAGACTAACTTTTAACTTTTCTCTCCGTCAAATCCGAGGACATTGAATGTCAAGAGCAATTTGAAGTTTCAATTGTTTTCTAGTCATGGGTTGTTATTTAGCGCAATTGTTACTGTATTTAAGTAGCAGCTAAAATTGCACTTGTTGCTACTTATTGTTATTTAAGTAGCAGCAAAAATATTTGTTTACCTAACGGTTATATAACATGTGTATTTGATCTAAAAAATGAAAAAATATCTTTGTAGAATTTCAAAAAAACCTTATGTACTAAATTGGAAAAGGATTGGTGCAGCCGTTTAGGTTGTAGGCTAAAATACATACCTAGATAGATTGCATTAAATATTTTTCAAACATTTTTCTCTTTATTCTAATGATATGTTTTGCTGTCCCATTTTATTTAATCTGCAGAAATACATATATTAATACCTATACTTGTAATCTATATATAAAGCATAGTTTTTGCTCAAAAAGTTTTTAGTTGAAAACATATTTTTTGTTAAGTATGTAGGTACCTATTTAATTATTTTCCTAATGGTATTTAATTTTTCGGACAAGCCAATTATCATACCATACAAAATGTAACAAATTGTTTAAAAAATTTGCGCACCAATACTAAAAAAATTGGATAAACTTTGCAACCGGAAAGAAAAAATGTTGCTGGTTTGTTTGTTTTTGTGGAAAGTCAACTGACGAAATTTTACTGATTGCTATAAAGACTCGTTACAAAAAATTCATTTTTCTATTTGTTTCAACTTTTCCTGATGGGTTTTCTTGATCGCTTTAACAGGCACCTAACTGATTGCTATAACTAGTGCCTTAATAAAATCATACACGTCAAAATCTCAACCTTCAAATTATAAATTAGGACATAATTTTAGTTTATATGGCCTAGTTTTGTGTGCTTTTAGGACAGATTTGGAGAACGTAACGTTACATTTTAATTGTTTATAAAGCTAACAATTTATTAACATTTTTTAAATTATTAATTAAACGACTATAACCTTAATTGCGAAAACGATTTCCTTAATTTGAGGGGAGGGTTCCTGATCGATTGACATCAAAAAAAGCCATTTTTGTGACTACGCGCTGCTAACTATACGCGAAACTTAAATTGCTAATAACTAATTAAATACTATTACCTAAATTCTGAAACCCATTTCCTTAAATTCCCCTAATTATTCCCTAATTGTAGAACCAAAAACAAAAATTGAAATCCGTGATGCTGCTGACTATATGGCGGTAAAAAGAAGGGGATATAAAATAATAATTGCTGAGATTTTCTCAGATTTGCTTTTAATTTTCAGATTTCAATTTTTTCTTGCTAAAACGAACATAAAACGAGATTGATTTTTTATTTGTAATTAATTGAATGCCATTTGACAACTTGCTGTTATTTTTCCACAGCCATTTTCAACGGCATCGCAAAAAAGAGGTAGGAAGAGCAACCCAGAATTATAAATAAATTGGTTTCGCTAGAAAATTTAATTACAACATCAATATGAATATTGAAGCAAATTGTTTAATAATAAATATTCTGAGAAAGGATGTAGTCGTAATTATTAATATTATGGATATGTTACTCCATGAATCTAGAAAGTGAAGTTTTATATTATAAAAATGACTAAATCTGATTATACTTCGACCAAATATAGCAAAATTATGGATGACCTATATTTAACACATTAACACATGCTGAGAGACTGAGACTGAGAACTTTAAAGAATTGTGTTCTTATTGGATTTAGGCAGTGTTTGTGCATAGAGTAACTATACTATAAAGAGGGAAATCTACTGCCGTCTTTTGACAAGGCCTACAAGCTGATCAAACAAGTATTGGTGTAGAACTGTCAAAAAATTGACGGCAATTGAGAATGTAGTAGTGCTGAACTGTCAAAAAATTGACGCCAAATGAGAGTGTAGTAGTGCTGAACTGTCAAATAATTGACGCCGATTGAGAGTATAGTAGTCAAATAATTGACCTCTTGTTTTCAGTTTCCTTTTCTTTTTCACCACGAAATTGGGCGTGTTGGAAGATACTTGATAATAAAAAGCGCCATCCCGAAATTGACGTCATCAGTGACTCAAACTGACTAAATTGAATTACCATTTTTGGAAAGAATCCGAAGGGTAAGTGGACTTGAAATGTATATTAAATCTATCAGATAAGACATTGGACCAAACCTGCATCAATTAAAACTTACTTTTCCGTTTTTTTTTCTTAAACGGAAATTAATTTTTTCAACAAAGGTCACTCATGACGTAAAAATCCGAAAGTCACTATTTTGTTTTCTTGTATCATGAGGAGACACTAGCAAGTAAGTAATACTTTATTAGTTATACTTTATTATTTTTTTCCCTGTCTTTTATATATTGTGTGCTTGAAAACTCTATATAAACGTTTAAAAGTGGTTAAACAATACTAAAGAGTTTCAACCATTTTACCTAATACTGATGATAGTGTATTGATTGTTCTAAGAATGAATTTAAACAAGCATTCGGTCAGAAGAACACCTACTATGTACATTTGCAAGATTGTATTATTCAACGTAGCGATAAAGGTGTACTTTTTTAAAGTTAAATTATCTTTCTTCACACCTATTATATTCGTTTACACAGGAGTAGAAGCCTAGTCAAACATAGCGCGTTCTGACGCCGCGTTGTAATGTACAGTAAAACAGACATATCCCAAGTCACATAGAGCGCGTTTTCAACGCCGCGTCAAGTTCCACACTGCGTCAAAACGTCGCGTTGTGATAATTTACAAATTGTTTTTTTTAAGTCTTCGTTAAACAGAACGCATTTTTAACGCGGAGTAGAGATTATCTTACGCTGCGTTGAGACAACTTTGACGCGGCGTTCCAAAAAAAAATGTTGTTTTCTATATTTTGTGTTTGGTAATTAAGTCATTCTGAATTTGTTGTAGAAATTTGTTTTATTAAATTATTTTTTTGACTTATTTTGTGTCATTTAATATTGTATTGTTTAAATGGAAAAAAATAACCTAATTGGCATTTAGTGAGAAAATGAAAATCAAAATTCAAATATTAAACGCGCTGCGGATAGCTCTCTGTCTGACGTTCTCTAACGCCGTGTTAAAATAATCTCAACACAAGGTTAAATAATCTCAAAAAATTATTAATCCTACAAACTTAAAAAGAAAAACACTGCATTATAATGGTTTATATTAGAAAATTGTAGACATTATATTTTTCCGTACTAATTAGACCTTGTGTACATGATCCCTTTTTTCGGTTGTTTCTTCATTCTTCTTTTGGACAGGCACGTACGTTGGTGTGTACACTGATTTGGATTACCCCGAATATATCCAATGCTTTCCTACAAACTGTACTGTTTTTAATTATATTATTATTATTATTATTATATTAAAAAAAAAAAAACAATTAAAACCATCCTATACCATTAAAAACCATAATTGGGAATTGTTTTCAATTTCAAAAGTTCTTATTTTTAGTCCGTGCATAGCATTTTCTTTCTCAAACGAGAAACTTCAAAGCTCAATCACAAAAAATCCTTAAAATTTTCATTCTTCCATTCGTTAGTTCATTCCCCCTACTTTTTTTACACCCCTTACCTAATTGCAAAAAGTACGAATGAGGAAACATCCGAAAAAAAGGAATCATGTAAACAAGCTCTAAGACCTAAGAAAACCACCTTAACCCTTAAGGAATACATTTCGAACACATCCTTCTCGATATGTAGGAGTATGGTGGAGGTGAATTTCTAAAACGTCAACAACAAATTGTTTAGTGAATATTGTGTAGTGTAGTGATAATTAGAACTGTGCTTATTATCATCAATAAAACGAATAAGCAGATTAATTTTGTTAAAAAGACACAATAATTCACGGAGTTCCTTTACTTTGAACAATTTGTGAGAATTTCATAAAATACCACCATCGAAAGACGACGACGACGTGCCTGATGAGAATTGTATCTTGTATCAAGTATTCTCATCAGGCACGTCGTCGTCGTTGATGGTGAAATTCTCACAAATTGTTTGAAATGAAGGAGCTCCGTGAATTATTGTGTCCTATTTACAAAATTAAACTGCTTATCCATTTTATTAATGATAATAAGATCAAATCTAAAAATTTAAAACGAATTCCTTTTTAGTTCACAAAGAGGAAAAAGACTTAAAAAAAGGAATTTATTCCCAACCTGTGTATCAGTCAACATCTGTGTGTTATTTCTCGCCCACCAAGAATGATCCCGATTGCATTTTGATGTAAGGAGATGTAAAAACATGGTGCCTATATTAATGGATTTATTGCTGTAGCAGCACACACCCTTCGTTGGAGCATCGAGTGATAATATTGAACATTGAAGCAAATTGTTTAACGAATATTGTGTAGTGACAATGATAACTATGCGCAAAATACCAAGATTTTGTCCAACTTTGCACGTTTGGCCTCTTCTGTGGCTCGCACTCTTCCCAAGGCTGCCACACAGGCTGCTTGCAAAGGCCGTTTTGGAATAAACTGGACGTATATTGGAAATTGGTGATGGTATTGCTCGTGTCTACGGTTTAAACAAAATCCAAGCCGATCAGATGGTGCAATTCTCTTCGGGTTCGAAGGTAAACATTATTCTTGATACATCTTTACAGCATTTATTTGACTTTTTTTATTCCACAGGGTATGGCCTTGTATTTGGAACCCGACAATGTCGGTGTTGTCATCTTCAGTAACGACAAACTGATCAAACAAAAAGATATTGTCAAGCGTACCGGTGCTATTGTGGAGGTTCCAGTCGGTGATGAGCTTTTGGGCCGTGTCGTTGATGCTTTGGACAATGCTTTCGATGACAAGTGAGCGATCAATACTAAAGATCGTTTCCGTGTCGGATTCAAGGCACCCGGTATCATTCCACGTATTTCGAAAATTGTAGAACCAGTTTTGATAAAATCCTGTTTTTATTGTTTTTTGGAAAAAAATTTTTATAAATTTTGGTATTCAGTTTTTTTAAAAGTTTATTAATATACTACATGTGATTATAATAAAATAAATAAAATAAAATTTCAAATATTAATTTTAATTAGAAAACTTATTCAAAATGTTGATATGAAGAATTAATTTGGCTACGTCGATCTTCCCAAATATAAAATTTGACTGAAATCCAAAGAGCCGTTAAATTAAGAAAGGCTCAATAAAATTTTCATATAATTTTCTAAAAAAAAAAGCAACAATTCAGCATTTGGATGGAAAGTCGACATCATTTGTAGAAAATCGATTAGGATTTGTTTGCCGTAATCATAACCAGTGTTGGTTAGATGAAAACCGTCATCTGAAAATAGATTGCTCATATAAACACATTTTTTTCATTTTGAATAGAAATGAGTTACATTTTTTCCACGTGCATGTTCATATAATAGAAACTTGTGCCTTGCCAATTCTCTAGGAGCTTATGTATTCCACCAGATTTTAGATTGGCAAAAGAAGATAGTGAACCTGGGACTAGTTAGTGATTTTTCATTACCATTTCAATCTAGATTAGACTTCAATGAAAACAAAAGAAATAAAAGAAGCTTGAAACTATTGCTGTTTTTGGCAGAATCTCTGATAATAGATCTCAGGGATTCACACCCGATTTTTTTGTTTCTTTTTTGCTTCCATTCTTTGCCTGATACCTAGGAGAGTCCACTCAGATCGGAGAAATCAGAGTCGTCCGATGTGTTATCATCACTCGTCAATTGCGGCGGCAACAATTGTATTGTCTGCTTGTCTTTCGGAACAGCAGCCGAAACAAAAACATTACCTTCCAACAGCTGTTTATCTGGTGATTCTAATTGCTTGCGGCTCTGGTCCATTTCTATCATCAGCAAGGGGTGTTGTGTTTGTGGTGATGGAAACATTTTCATTGTCGTTTATTTTAGCGGGACACTAATTGTTTTGGTTGTTGAGTGTTCAATGAATTGTGGATTCACTTGCACTCAGGCTTTTGCATTCTGATGTTACGTTAAAGTGGTTATTATTTTCCATTTTTGAAATACTTTTTTGTGAATTTGTTTCAATTGAAATTGGGAATTTGTAATTTAATTTTAATATTTTCACTTTTTCTTCAAACAAAAACAATTTACTGACAGTTGTTGTCAACAAGAACAAAATGAAATGTCAAAAAGAACAAAACTCACCACATGGTTTTTTCTTTTTTTTTTACGCGGACAATGAATGATATAAAAAAAGAGAACACGAAACACAATGAATGTAATACCAAAGCAACAACGAAAATTGAGGGTGTTGAGGCGTGGAACGTACGAAAGATTTTCCTCTTTATAATATATTTACTCTATGGATTAAAGTTAAATTTACAAAATGGCGTTTTGTGAGAGTTGTCATTCTCTCAGAGAGTTCTTCGTTTTACACTAGAAAAATAATATAGGGACTTCGTGTTATTTAAAATCTAGTTTCACACTAAGAAAACATAATTCAAAAATAATCTTAGCACCATACTTTATTTGTTTAAGGTTCATATTGAAGCGTATATAATTTTGCGCGTTGTATCTTATGCGGATTGAAAGAACTCTTTCAGCATTTTTTTAACTATTCATCCATTTTTCTGTACTTTTATTATGACAAAACTTTGAAAACCACAACAAAATCCAAATGAAATGCAAACTTCGAGCATATTTGAGAAATGTCATATATTTGTAGTGCAAACCGATGTAAATCTTGATCTTGATAAAAAAAAAAAAAAAAAAAAAAAAAATTGGTGGTTGGGTGCTGTATGAATAGGGTAGGCACTGAAAGGCATCAAACTGGTGATGCACAGTCGCTGCAACTATATCGTACACATCAATTGTGCTTATTTTACCTCCCCGCGGTAACCACCGGGTACTGGTCTGTCCATCCGCACATTCTTGCTAAACTTATAAGCGCGAGTGTTGAACACAGAAAAAATAGCAACACTATAATGCTCTGCTTTAATGACTGTTCTGATCGATTCGCAGAAGTCTTGCACGAGCCCCTCAGAAAGAGGACGTACGGCGGATGAGTCCAACCAATTGGACCAACGGTGGCGTCAACAGTCAACGAAACAGACGCCCTAATGAGCTACTTCGACATATTTGGAGATAAGGTCATTAGGACAATTCAATGCAAGTCAGGGCATTGAAATAGAGATGGTGGCGGATGAACCCTTAATGGGCCAATGGCAGCGCTCATATCCCCGAAGTGGGTTACTGACTCCGGATTCCTTTTGTCCAAGGAATCCAACAAAGGACCTGGCCCTCCAGGTTGGGGGTTGTGCGTGGGGTTAACAACCCTGCCACGAAAAAAAGAAAAAGTTGCGAAGGAGACCAATAGCCTCGGAAAAGGACGGATTTACTGTTGACGACCCGGAAAAACGAATCAAGGACAACGACCTTCGGATCTGCACGTGGAATGTTAGAACTCTTAACAGACCACGTGCATCCAAACAACTAGCGGAGGCCCTAGGCTGCTACAGAGCAGGAATTACTGCCATCCAGGAAGTGCGATGGAATGGGCCGGGCAAAAGGAGGATGAAAAACTGTGACGTGTACTACGGTGATTGCGCAAGAAGACCACAGCGTTTATTTGGGTGCGGATTCGTCATAAGCGGTAGACTTAGGCAAGAAGTCTTGGGCTTACGACACGTAAGTGAGCGACTTGTGACAATCCGTATCAAGGCTAAATTCGCCAACATTAGCCTAATATGCGCTCATGCCCCCACAGAGGACAAAGATGACGCCACCAAGGATGACTTCTATGAGCTCCTCGACAAAACCTATGCTAATGCCCTAAATACGACGTTAAGATCGTACTAGGCGATTTTAATGCCAGAATAGGTAAAGATGAAATCTTTGGTAGGACTGTCGGAAAACATAGCCTACACGACACAACGTCTGAAAACGGACTTAGGCTAATTGACTTCGCAGCGGCACATAACGTCACCATTGCAAGCACACGGTTTCCTCATCTCGATATACTCAAAGGGACTTGGCGACACCCAGATCAAAGAACCGTCAATCAGATTGATCACGTTGCGATCGATGCAAGACACCCCTCCAGTATCTTGGATGTTCGCACCTTCCAAGCAGCTAACATCGACTCGGATCACTACCTTGTTGCAGCAAAGGTAAGAATGCGAATAACCCGAACTCCACAACAACGGAGTAATACTGTGAGGAAGTATGACGTCGGAAAGCTGCAATCGCGAGAAACCGCCAGAACCTATGCCGATCGAATATCCCGTAACCTCTCAAGAAATCCAGTACCGCCAGCATCAAGTGCCGAAGATCAGTGGCAACACTGCCAACAAGCCATCAGAGATGCCGCAACTGATGTGCTAGGTTTCACCAGACCACCACCACGAAACCTCTGGTTTGAAGACGAATGCAGGCAGGCCCATGCAGCCAAACAGAGGCAGATAAAGCGACCCTGCAAAGAAAGACGAGAGCTGCTCGCGAGCTTTACGAGCAGAAAAGACGGGAAGAACACCGGCTTCTCCAAAAGAAAAAGAGAGAGCATGAGAAGCCGCGATCGAAGATATTGAGAGATGCTACTCCAGGAACAACGTGCGGAAGTTTTACCAACAGGTAAAAAGAACATGCCAAGGAAAAAAATCCCGCACTAAAGCCTGTAGAGATAGGAATGGAAACCTCGTAGTAGAGTCACAGTCGGTGCTGAGTACATGGAAGGACCATTTCTGCAGACTGTTAAACGGCGATGAAGGCCAAAATCCCGCTGTCAGGCAGAATGAACCATTCAACATGGATGATGACAGACAAAACTTCCGTCCACCTGACCAAAATGAAGTAAGGATAGCAATATCTAAACTCAAAAACAACAAAGCTGCTGGACCCGACGGACTACCCGCCGAACTTTTTAAAGCGGCCGGAGATGACCTGGTGGAGTGCATACACCAACTCATCTCTAAAGTTTGGTCAGAAGAAAGTATGCCTGATGAATGGAACCTCAGCATCGTTTGCCCGATCCACAAGAAAGGAGATCCTCTAAACTGCGCCAACTATAGAGGAATAAGTCTCCTGAATATCGCCTACAAGATCCTCTCTGCCGTACTATGTGAACGCCTGAAACCTTTCGTCAGCAACCTGATTGGCCCCTATCAGTGTGGTTTCAGACCAGGAAAGTCCACAATCGATCAAATGTTCACTCTACGGCAGATCCTGGAAACCACCCAAGAATTTCAAATCGATACCCACCACCTCTTTATCGATTTTAAGGCCGCGTACGATAGCATTTATAGAGACGAGCTATACAGAGCCATGTCAGGTTTTGGCATTCCCACAAAACTCGTCCGACTGTGCAGGATGACGATTGAGAACTCTCGCTGCTCCGTCAATGTTTGTTCTGACCTCACAGAAGCTTTTGACGTCAAAAAAGGATTTCGACAAGGTGATGCGCTATCGTTCGATTTCTTCAACTTAATACTTGAAAAAATTATAAGAAACTCGCAAGTCAATTGTAGTGGGACAATTTTTTTCAAGTCTGTGCAATTACTAGCATACGCTGACGACATATACATCATTGGCAGAACTCGGCGAGCTGTCACTGGAACGTTTGCTAGCATTGAAGCTGAAGCGGCTAAGATGGGACTAGCAGTCAATGAGGCCAAAACGAAGTACCTGCTGTCCACAAAAAGGGACAAACAACTTCGGCGGATTGGACAAAACATCACAATAGACAGGTACAACTTTGAGGTAGTTAGGGACTTTGTGTACCTCGGATCCGCTATAACATCTGACAACAACATCTCGTCAGAAATAAAGCGAAGAATTACTCTTGCCAATCGCTGTTTATATGGGCTAGGAAGGCAATTGAGTAGCAAAGCCCTCTCTCGAAAGACAAAGGAGACTCTGTATAAGACCCTAATCATCCCAGTCCTGCTCTATGGCGCCGAGGCATGGACTCTATCTAAAGCGGATGAAGATATCCTTAGTCGTTTCGAGCGTAAGATTCTTCGGAAGATTTTTGACCCTATCTGCGTTAACGGGCTTTGGAGGAGAAGGTTCAACCAAGAACTATACGAGCTGTACAGCGACATTGACCTGGTCAAAAAAATACGCATATCACATTTAAGATGGCTAGGTCATGTAGAGCGAATGGACAACAATGCTCCGGCTCGCAGGATCTTCGATTCCATCCCAGAAGGTAGACGCAGTCAAGGAAGACCTCGCCTTAGGTGGCGCGCTCAAGTGGAGGACGACCTCAACCAACTTGGAGTGCAAAACTGGAGGCAGCTAGCCAAAGACCGAGTTGGCTGGAGAGGCATGTTGGATGAGGCCCAGGTAAGTCCCGAACTGTAGCGCCACCTAAGTAAGTAAGTAAGGTAAAAAAAATTCTTTTTTATGTTACTACATTAAAATTACTATCAAAATGCAAAATTACCATAATAGCGAAAAAAAAAAATTCTCTGCATTTTCTTAGAAAACGAATATGTAAATCCACATTCATGTATTTCCTATAATCTTCATGCATTAATATCGCCATCGAACAAGTACGATTTTAATATTTTGTATCCTTTTTACCAGTTACCAAAATACACTTTCACTCTTAACTCACCCATCGACCCATCGCTAGTTCGTTTTACATTTTGTGTCGAAAAAACGCAACGGATTCATTTGGTCACCGCTTTTCATCGCATGCGGCAATGTCACCGGATTCGTTGCCGCAACGGACGCAACGGATTCTATGTGTCGGGCCCTTGATTACCAATTTGGCTCCCGCTTATTTCGTTTATTAAAAAAAAAAAGCACTACTGCAGAGTTCCCATTCGCCATTAATGGAAATTATTATACCTTTTTTTTGGTTTTTGTTATGAAAATTTCAGAATTGAAGCTTTCTTAGAGCGAATGAGAGTATATTTTAAGTTTAAAGAAGAAGGTGTGTCGCTATGTTTTTTTCTGCTTACATATTTTCGTTCTTATTTTTCTTAAAAAAAAACAGTTAAATAAAGATACATAATGCAATATTTGTTTACAATTTTTTGTACTTGCGATTATAGGTACTTTAATGCAAGTAATGCATTCGTACACAAAAATAAATTGAGATAATAATCAAACATCACATTACGATTGAGAAACGTATTTGAGTTACTGGAAAATTATGTTTGTCTGTCTGTACGGATGTATTTTGGACTACAGCCTGAACGGCTTGGTCGATCGTCTTCAAATTTATAACAAGATTGTTTTTACATTCTACAGAGGCCTCATTTTAATTTTTTTAGCTCAAATATAAGCGGTACCTGTCATATAACCGTTAAGTTAAAGCTTATTTTTCTGGAAAACGGCTCGAAGTATTTGTATGAACAAAAAATCTGTGTACTTTTGGAGGTGTGGTTTATTTTTTTTTTTATATATAATTAGCCCGCACTAAAGGGATTTTGACTACCCCTATAATGTTTAATTAAACACAGCGAGGGTTTTAGGAAAATAGGGAAGGATGTTAAAGGAGGTAACGATGCACATTTATTTTAAAGTTCTGCACTTCAAAGAGGGGGGGAAAAACAGAGTCTGGCAAAGCATTCCAAATTCGCGTGGTACGACTAAAGAAAGAATCCCTGTACTTGATAGTACGTCCGAAGTTGGGCTCAAGGGTATATTGATGGGCATTCCTTGCAGGCGAGTATTACGGTTAAAGCTTTTCAGGGGAGGAATGCAACTGGCTATTTCGGTAGAGCATTGTTTGTGGAAGTAGCGATAAAATAATGAAAGGCAGGAGACATTACGTCTGTGCTCTTGAGATGTAAATGTTTCTGTTATTGTTCGATCGCCTATCATTTTTAAAGCTCTTTTTTGTATTCTATCTAGAAAACTCAAGTGGGTTACAGGAGGACCTGCCCAAATGTGGGAATTATACTCAAGTTTAGGGCGAATATATGCTTTGTATACTGTAGCCAGATCAGACGGGGTAAAGAATTTCTTGCATCTTCGAAGGAAACCTAAACATCTCGCAGCATTTTTGGCAACGTCAAATATGTGGTCATTCCACAGAAGGTGGTCGGTTTCCTCTATGCAAGTGCCACTCATGGATAGTGGCATTTGGGGTATATTTCGCTTTAACGACAAAAGACAACATTGAGTTTTCAAAGCATTAAATTCTACGCGGTTTCTTATTCCCCATTGTAAAATGCTGTCAAGATCAGAATTTAATGAACTTATCATACGCTGCCGTTCCAGTTCCATATCCGAAGAACGGGGATTTGAATCAGAAAACGAATATGAGAAGCTGAAAGTACTGTCGTCAGCGAAACAATTGATAGGATTAGTTGTTTCAGATAATAAGTCGTTGATAAAAATAAGGAAGAGAGTCGGAGACAAAACAGAGCCCTGGGGCACGCCAGCGCTTATTATGTGAGAATCAGACTTGAATCCGTCCAATACGACTTGTATTGACCATTTCGAAAGGTTTTTTTTTTTTTTTTTTTTTATAATTAACGCGCGCACAAGTGACTATTTGTTTCCCTTTTAATGTAACACACTGCGCGGGCATTAGGAAGATAGGGAGGGGAGAGATAGGAGGTGTCGATTAACATTGGTTTTGAATGTTTGCAAATTGAAATGGCAAGGGAAAATCTCGCCGGGTAAACCATTCCAAAGTCGTGTTGTACGGCTAAAAAAAGAATCCCTATATTTCACGGTACGTCCGAAATTGGGCTCAAGGGTGAACTGATGGGCATTCCTAGCAAGACGAGTATTACGGGCGAAACTTTTAAGGGGAGGAATGCAGCTGGCTACCTCGAGTGAACATTTTTTATAAAAGAAACGATAAAATAAGGAAAGACATGAAACATTGCGTCGGTGTTCGAGAGGGGCAATTGTTTCAGCGGCAGTTCTATTTCCTATCAATCTTAACGCTCGATTTTGTATTCTATCAAGCAGGTGAAGCGATGTTTGTGAAGCACCTGCCCACAGGTGGGAGTTATACTCGAGCTTAGGGCGTATAAACGCTTTATAAATTGTAGCCAGATCAGACGGGGAAAAATACTTCTTACACCGATACAGAAAACCTAAGCACTTAGCAGCATTCTTAGCGATTTCAAATATATGGTCGTTCCAACGGAGGTCGTCGTTGACACACATACCGAGTACTGAGAGCTTTTCGGTTTCTTCGATGTAAGTGCCATTCATGGACAATGGCATTGGGGGAATGTTAAGCTTTAACGACAGAAGACAGCATTGAGTTTTCGAAGCATTAAACTCCACACGATTTCTATTACCCCATTTGACAATGCTGTATAAATCGGAGTTTAATGAGCTTGACATACGGCACCGTTGCAATTGTACGTCCGAAGGCGAAGGACGTGAATTATCGAACGAATATGAAAAGCTGAGGGTAGAGTCGTCAGCAAAACAGTTAAGTGGATTAGAAGTAACAGACAGAAGATCATTTATAAAAATGAGGAAAAGAGTCGGAGATAGAACAGAGCCCTGGGGCACACCAGCATTTATTTTATGGGAATCAGACTTGAATCCGTCCAATACAACTTGTATTGAACGGTCCAGAAGATAGCTTCTAATCCAACGAACAAGAGTATTAGGTAATTACTAATCCAACGAAGAAGAGATGCGTCGAGTCCAAATGCACGTGAGAATTATACCAACTTATAATGCCCAGAATAGCAACCATTTGAGTTTTAAAATGGAGATAGCTTATTGAAATCCATAACAGTAAGAGTGAAAGGCAAATATCCTATCTTCCCTGTACTGAACATTTAAATTTAACAGAGTATAACAAATGGAATACGCAGGTCCGTACTTAGAGGGCCAGGGCCCTAGGCACTTTTCATTTAGGGCCCCTCCTTTATATCAATATCATCTGATTTTGCAAATTAAAAGCAATTATGATTTTTGTGTGCGGCGCCCCACAAGTTTGCCTATCGATAAAAAAAAGGTGTTTGTCCTGAGGATCGATTCCCGATCTCTGAAACTGTGAAATAATTAAAATGTTATGATATAACTTTTCACAGAATTTTCATTTTAACCTTCTGATAAATTCCTGTAACAATGTGTACTCGATAGAAGGTACTAAATGATAAATACTACAGCCTTTTTAAGATGAATTTATTGTTAAGAATCAATATTGATTAATAAAACATTTTCAAAACTGTGGTAGAATCGATCGGTCCCCTATCATTTTCCTTTGCTATATATGGTTGTTTGTTACAAAATTAGTCTCAACATGCGGTGTTCTTCACGGGATGATTTGGTTGTGAAAAATAATCTATAATTGTGAAAAGTTTTTGGAATTTGTTTTCACATTTCAAAAATCAAGAATCGTATTGAGCGTGAAGACATGATAAAATTTATCATTTCCTAGTTAAACAGACAGCAAATTGACCCCCTGAACCCCCCTATCCGGCTTGCGAAACGAATTACCAAATCATTTTTAATTCTGAAGTTTGTGTTTCATTGTGTTTGGAAAACATCAGATAGATATATGTATATTTTGTTATAATTTTGCATACATACAAAGTACCTTAGGGAATTTCGTTGTTATTGGATTAAGGCAAGGTTTCTGTGTATTTCTATTTTCAAAATGGCGTTTTGTGAGAGCGAGCAGTCATTCTCTCTGAGAGTTTTTAATTTCACACTATAAAGATAATTAAGGCGATTCCTGTTATTAAAAATCTAGTTTCACACTAAGAAAAAATTAATTTTCGATTCGTTTATAATTGAGGAACTACACTTTTAATGTTAGTACCAATTTTTATTTATCTTAGTTTGGATTTTGGAATTAAAACGTCTATATAATTACATATATGTATAAATAAACATTTGAAAAATAGAAATTAACTGACATTTAGAGGAATAACTTATCATATATAAAGTTATATTTTTATGAATATAAACATAGTAAAAACATATAATGCTATTCAGATAAAAATGTTTAACATTGCCTAGATAAAAAACTAAAAACTAAATAATTCGTACAAGTAAATAAATAAATAAATAACCAGATAAATAAATAATTAAATAAATTAATAAATAAATAAATAAACAAATAAATAACAACTAAATAATGCGAACAAAAATAAATAAATAAATAGATAAATAAATAAAATTATATATAAATACAAACATTAAATATCAACTTAACAATAGTTTCCTGGCAAATGATTAATAAATTATTTAATATTAATTAATAATATGTGTCTCTCAATAAATAACAATCAGGCATGAAATAATATAAAAGAAAACAAATATAAATAAATAAATTATAGAATAACACATTGAAAATAGATATTATAAGCAACGTATAAATTATTCAAAAAACAACAAAAATAAACTGAAATAATATAAAAATAAGCAAATATCAAATGCGATTTAAATAAATTTGTTTTTAATTTCATTTATTTATAAACATGGCTAATACAAATTTGCAGGATTGTATCATATTTGCAATGAAAAAGGAGAAATTATAATATATTACTGTTTCACTTTATTTGCTTTCTTTCTTAGAATTTGTTTTTATTTTGTTATGATCTCCCTCAAATCACAATTTCATACATTTAAAAAAAATGCTGTTTCAAGATTTTGAATTTTAAGCTGCGTCCATGTGTATGTGCTTCTGGTTTTGATTGTGACTAAGACATTTTTCAGAACAAGAACTGTCATTTATTGGCAAATGAACACTTAGAGAAATTCGGAATGCTTAAGGACTGTTCTGGAGGACAAAAAAAACCGTATAATTCCGCCATTATACCATTTATATTCAAGTTTGTGAGTGGTGCTAAAATTAATTTTTTTTGTTCTTAGTAATATTATTTTAATAACAATAAATTTGTAATTGTTTAAAATTATCAATTATTTGTAAGAGAAAATTGGTATAGCAAATGAAAAAAATGCAAATGAATGCGCGGTTGTCACAAATCCTATTTTTTACTTTTTGTCCTTTCTTGCTGCAGTCACAGTTGTTCAGATAGGGGCCCCCGACGTTGACAAGGCCCCAAGGCTCTAGCCTTGTTACGTTTTCAATTCAGATTGATTTTTGATTTGTCATTGGTTGTACCTTTAGAGTGAGATTATTTCTCATTTAATTGTTCTGTGGAAATATTCTTATTTATTTATTTTATTTATTTATTTTTATTCATTTTAAGTTTAAAAACCATCTTAACAGTTAAAGTTGGTAAATTAAAAATAGAATAATAGTGTCAAATCTTAACTTTAGCCGTTAGTGGTGAATGACAATCTTCTTAAGTGAATCAAGACTTCTTAAAAATGGTGCACCTCAAGGCTCTGTACTCGGACCATTATTTTTTTAGTTTATATTAATTCCTTTTTCAAACTAACTTTAAATGGGTCTTCAACTGCCTTTGCGGATGATAAAGCAATGACTTACGAATCAAACACTGTATTCGATTGCATTGCAAAAGTTGAAGAAGATCTTGAAGTTTTAAGAATGTGGTTTACTTCGCATAGTCTTATTATAAGCGAGAAAACTAAGTTAATGTCGTTTTAGATATCATGTAATGGTCTCCTTAAGTTAAGTCTTTGTTTCCATGCGCATGATTATAAACAGTTTTCCTTTCCTGTTCACAATTGCGGTACAGAAAACTTTAATTCTAATATGCAGTGCTCTAGTAGTTGCTTCAGTATCCAATCAGTGAATCAATTTAAATATTTGGGTGTTATGATTGATTCAAAACTGAATTGGAAGCTGGGGAGGTTCGTATACTAATACTTTTGGACCTTTATTAATAGCTTAAAAGCATTTGTTAATAATTATTTGTAAAAAGAATCGATTCATCAGAAGTTGGCCTATATTTAAAGAACTTCTACCAATGAGACACTTATATGTATTTAAAGTACTAAGAGAGTTTTTTAGACAAAGTGGTAATATTCCAAGCAGAAATTCTCTAACTTATAGTTTACAAATTAATAATTTGAGGATGGCCTGTGTTCCATTTGCACATACTAATAATTTTCCTCTTTTTTAACAATTACAACTCCAAAGTTATTCAACAAGTTGCCGATGAGTATTAGAGAAACTTTTCCTTTAGAAAAAAGTTAAAGACTGACTATTAACCTTAAGTTATAATTCTATTGAAACATTCATATAACATTTTCAATTTCATAAATTTTGATTATCTTCGAAACATATATGTATCATTTTTTTAATTTTTAATTAATTTTGTTTGTAGTAGTATAACTATGTCATTAACAAGGCTAGAGCCTTGGGGCCTTGTCAACGTCGGGGGCCCCTATCTGAACAACTGTGACTGCAGCAAGAAGGTCAAGAAGTAAAAAAATAGGATTTGTAAGAGCCAATTGTTATACCAATGTTATACCAATTTTCTCTTAAAAAATAATTGATAATTTAAAACAGTAACAAATTTATTGTTATTAAAATAATATTACTAAAAAAAACAAAAATATTAGCACCACTCACAAAGTGTTCATTTGGCAATAAATGACAGTTCTTGTTCTGAAAAATGTCTTAGTCAGAAACAAAACCAGAAGCACATACACATGGACGCAGCTTAAGATTCAAAATCTTGAAAAGACATTTTTTTATTAAATGTATGAAATTGTGATTTGAGGGAGATCATAACAAAATAAAAACAAATTCTAAGAAAGCAAATAAACTGAAACAGCAATATATTATAATTTCTTCTTTTTCATTGCAAATATGATACAATCCTGCAAATTTATATTAGCCATGTTTATAAAAAAATAAATGAAATTAAAAACAAATTTATTTAAATCGCATTTGATGTTTGCTTATTTTCATATTATTTAAGTCTATTTTTGTTGTTGTTTGAATAAATTATACTTTGCTTATAATATCTATTTTCTATGTGTTATTCTATAATTTATTTATTTATATTTGTTTTTTTTTTTATATTATTTCATGCCTGATTGTTATTTATTGATGGACTCATATTATTAATTCATATTAAATAATTTATTAATCATTTGCTAGGAAACCATTGTTAACTTGATATTTAATGTTTGTATTTATATATAATCTTATTTATTTATCTATTTATTTATTTATTTTTGTTCATATTATTTAGTTGTTATTTATTCGTTTGTTTATTTATTTATTATTTATTTATATGTTTATTTATTTATTTATTAATTTATTTAATTATTTTTTTATCTGGCTATTAATTTATTTATTTACTTATACTTGCACAAAATAGTGCAACCTTTAAAAATATTCTCCACGTTAAATTTGTGTCTCATCAGTGCAAGCAGAAAGTCATCTCAGCAAAAAGAGGAAAAAGGATCAGCTGACTGCGAAGCTACTCGACGTCGACGCACAAGCTAATTCGGAGAGGATGTTTGTAAATGAATGCTTGTCTTTTTCGACGAGACAATATTGTTTAATACTGCTAAGTCATTGAAGATCTCAAAGGGGTATAAATACATCTGGATAAAAAATAGGACTGTCTAAATGCGAAAGCAAGAGGGTCAACATTTTGTAAGAATTAATTGTCTCTCTGATTTTGATAAGATATGAATATTAGTACTGTCCCAATTTCAAACGCATGTTTATATCCAGCTCAAACAAGTACCTGTGTAGATTTTTGTTTTTGTTTGCATCAGAACATACGTAGCTTAAGAAATTTTTTTCTATACTCCAAGCTTATATTGATTCGCTGGAAACTCTTCCTATAGTATTAGTTTTAAGTGTTATTTGGATTTTTGATTATGAAGCCAGTCTTTACAATATATATGTTGTATGTTACAATTTGTTTTGCAGCTGCAATAATTTGTATTCTGCTGGAGGTGTAGCTGTATACGTTAAAAGTGATTATGTGTGTCAATGTGTTAATTTGAATTAATCTAGTGCGGATGCTTTTAAGCTGTCGGTTGTAGTTAATGATATGAATTATATGTACGTTATTGTGCATATATAGACTACACGAACGCGTTAAAAGTATGTTCATTGATGAATTAGCAAAACTCCTTTCTTTAATAAAATCAAAACACGTTATAGTTTTGGGTGATATAAATATAAGTTTGCTTGATGAGCTAGATAAAGATACTGAAAACTATTGTTTAACAATGGCAGTAAATGGTCTTAAAGGTTTAATAAACGAACCAACTCGTGTGACAGAAACATCAGAGAGTTGCATTGTACATATTTTCATCAGATAATATCATAAGAACAAAAACCTTTTTAGTGGTAGAGTCTACGATCTTCAAATTAATACACACTTGCACACAAATTATCCTCTTATCTGTCCCAACCCTTTGTGCTTAGCTTAACTGCCTCTTTCTTATCTACTGTAGGCATCGTATGCTTGCGGTAAATGGATAAGGGCATCTGAGTTTGTCCCATTGTGCTGAATATTTAAATTGATTTTTTGTATGCAAGCTGTCTTATGGGCATAACACCTAAGACAGTTTGTTTATTACAGAGATTAATTTGGATCTTCACTGCATGGTTCGACTTAGTCAGAATTGTGTTTTGTGTGTAAGTATTTTTAAATGGTAAGTGATTTTTGTGTCGTGTATTCCAATGTTCGTGGTATAAGAAAGAATTTCTTTCACCTGTACGTCTACACTGTTCAATACAGGCCAGCTGTTTTGGCATTAAGTGAAACCCTGGTTGGAGTAAATACTGATTTATCAGAGTTTGCTCTACATGGGTATAGCTTGGTGCCACTTCTTTTTTCCCATCATGGTCTCGTGGTCTATGTTAGGAATGATATTGCTTGCCAGAGCCTTCCCCAATATGGGCAATGTTCCAACACGGACTTTAACTTCTTATGGCTCAAATTCACTGTCCGTACGCATGTCATTCATTATTGTTTTATCTACAGGAGTCCAAATCTTGACAGTAATTCGACTTGTAACGAGTTTGATGCACTGTCTGATTTCATCTCGAAAATTGTATCCCTTTGTCCTCGCACTGAAATCGTTATTTCGGGCGATTTCAATGTACACAATTCCAATTGGCTCTGCTATTCTGGTCAAACAACACCCGATGGAAGGTTACATCACCTTACCCAACTGATCGATGTGCCAACGCGTATACCGGATGTTGCTGGGCAAGCCGCCCATACTCCTGACTTGTTTCTTACTTCTCACCCTGATAAATATACCATTAGTGTAACTTCTCCATTTGACACTTCAGACCACTGTGTCATTTGAGCTAATTTCTCATCCTCCACCCATCCAGTTAAAGAAAAACTTCCTACCAGGACCGTTTGGCAATACGAGAAAGCCAACTGGGACGGCCTGAATATTTTTTTCCGAAACTTTAACTGGTCACTATGCTTCCTCGATAGTGACATTGATGCCAGTGCTGAAATGATCACAAATGTGATTCTTCTAGGGATGCGTGCTTTTATTCCTAACAGAGTAGAAGCATCAAACCTAAAGAAAAGTCTTGGTTTAATTCTGAGTGTAAAGAAGCTATCAGGCTCAAAGGAGTAAGTTTCCGTTCTTACAAAGCCAACCCTACAGAGAAAAATCGGAAAAAGCACAAACAAGCAAGAAACACATGCAACTCCGTTATTGAAAGAACCAAATTTTTGCATGACCAAAAATTACGGCAAAAAGAGAAGGCAAACTTGCTCGCCGCCCATTTTGCTGCCAGCTCCACGCTGTCGCATAGCAAGGGCAACGTTGCTGTACTTGAGAATGTAAATTTTTCCATGGGACAGATTTTTTTCCGCACTCGTACAGTAGCAAGAGTTCTCAAAGATCTCGATATACACAAATCCGCTGGCCCGGATGGTAAACCCCCGATTTTTCTGGAGAGGTGTTCTTCCACACTGGCAAAGCCACTGCGTAAGCTTTTCCATCGCTCCTACTCTTCTGGAATCTTTCCTAGAAGACGGAAAACAGCATTTGTCCAGCCTGTCCCTAAGAAAGGTGACCCATCCTCCCCCTCCTCCTACCGACCCATAGCACTGACATCCCTTCTTTCTAAGGTCATGGAAACACTGATTAACCGTCAGCTTAAGGAATATTTCGAAGATCGTAAGCTTCTCTATGACCGTCAGTATGGCTTCCGCTGCAACCATTCTACTGGTGATCTGATGGCATATCTCACCGAACAGTGGAACAAATCTTTACATCGCTTTGGTGAAAGTAAGATTATTGCTCTTGATATCTCCAAGGCATTTGATAGAGTTTGGCATGAAGCTCTCTTATCGAAAATGCGTGCTTTTGGGATCGATTATACTCTTGTTCGTTGGATTAGAAGCTATCTTCTGGACCGTTTAATACAAGTTGTATTGGATGGATTCAAGTCTTATTCCCATAAAATAAATGCTGGTGTGCCCCAGGGCTCTGTTCTGTCTCCGACTCTTTTCCTCATTTTTATAAATGATCTTCTGTCTGTTACTTCTAATCCACTTAACTGTTTTGCTGACGACTCTACCCTCAGCTTTTCATATTCGTTCGATAATTCACGTCCTTCGCCTTCGGACGTACAATTGCAACGGTGCCGTATGTCAAGCTCATTAAACTCCGATTTATACAGCATTGTCAAATGGGGTAATAGGAATCATGTGGAGTTTAATGCTTCGAAAACGCAATGCTGTCTTCTGTCGTTAAAGCTAAACATACCCACAATGCCATTGTCCATGAATGGCACTTACATCGAAGAAACCGAAAAGCTCTCAGTACTCGGTATGTGTGTCAACGACGACCTCCGTTGGAACGACCATATATTTGAGATCGCTAAGAATGCTGCTAGGTGCTTAGGTTTTCTGTATCGGTGTAAGAAGTATTTTTCCTAATCTGATCTGGCTACAATTTATAAAGCATTTATACGCCCTAAACTCGAGTATAACTCCCACCTCTGGGCAGATGCTTCACAAACATCGCTTCACCTGCTTATTAGAATACAAAATCGAGCGTTAAGATTGATAGGAAATAGAACTGCCGCTGAAACAATTGCCCCTCTCGAATACCGACGCAATGTTTCATGTCTTTCCTTATTTTATCGTTTCTTTTATAAAAAATGTTCACTCGAGGTAGCCAGTTGCATTCCTCCCCTTAAAAGTTTCTCCCGTAATACTCGTCTCGCAAGGAATGCTCATCAGTTCACCCTTGAGCCAAATTTCGGACGTACCGTGAAATATAGAGATTCTTTTTTTAGCCGTACAACACGACTTTGGAATGGTTTACCCGGCGAGATTTTCCCTTGCCATTTCAATTTGCAAACATTCAGAACCAATGTTAATCGACACCTCCCATCTCTCCGCTCCCTATCTTCCTAATGCCCGCGCAGTGTGTTACATTAAAAGGGAAACAAATAGTCCCTTGTGCGCGCGTTAATTATATAAAAAAAAAAAAATTTGTTAGAATTTTACAAAGCCGCATAAAGTCATGTTCATTTTTATCTCAAAACAATTTGAGAAAAATAAACATCTTAAGCCATGGATTGCAAATAACCTCCTCAGTCATGTGAGAAAAAAAAATAAGCTAGACAAAAAATTTACAAAACATCCAAATAATACCAAGCTGATAATATAGAATTTGTGGGTGTTACGGAATCTGATTTCCTTAAAATTTGAAATATATTCAACGAGTATTTTACCGAAGTCTCTGAAAAGCTTTAACCAGGGAAATTTACAATGTCATGAGTCCTAAAAATAAAAATTCATGCACATTGTTGCTACTTATTTTTATTTAAGTAGCAGCAAAAATATTTGTTTACTTAACGGTTATATAACATGTGTATTTGATCTAAAAAATGAAAAAAATATCTTTGTAGAATTTCAAAAAAACCTTATGTACTAAATTGGAAAAGGATTGGTGCAGCCGTTTAGGTTGTAGGCTAAAATACATACATAGATAGATTGAATTTCGCCAAATATTTTTCAAACATTTTTCTCTTTATTCTAATATATGTTTTGCTGTCCCATTTTATTTAATCTGCAGAAATACATATATTAATAATATTTGTAATCTATATATAAAGAACAGTTTTTGCTCAAAAAGTTTTTAGTTGAAAACATATTTTTTGTTAAGTATGTAGGTACCTAATTATTTATTTTCCTGATGGAATTTATTTTTCGGACAAGCCAATTATCATCCCATACAAAATGGAACAAATTGTTTAAAAAAATTGCGCACCAATACTAAAAAAAATCGGATAAACTTTGCAACCGGAAAAAAAAATGTTGCTGGTTGGTTTGTTTTTGTGGAAAGTCAACTGACGAAACTTTATTGTTTGCTATAAAGACTCGTTACAAAAAAAGCATTTTTCTATTTGTTTCAACTTTTCCTGATGGGTTTTCTTGATCGCTATAACAGGCACCTAACTGATTGCTATAACTAGTGCCTTAATAAAATCATAGACGTCAAAATCTCAACCTTCAAATTATAAATTAGGACATAATTTTAGTTTATATGGCCTAGTTTTGTGTGCTTTTAGGACAGATTTGGAGAACGTAACGTTACATTTTAATTGTTTATAAAGCTAACAATTTATTAACATTTTTTTAATTATTGATTAAACGACTATAACCTTAATTGCGAAAACGATTTCCTTAATTTGAGGGGAGCGTTCCTGATCGATTGACACCAAAAAAAGCCATTTTTGAGACTACGCGCTGCTAACTATACGCGAAACTTTGTTGTGTTCTCGTTCTCTTTACAGACGTTTCTATTCACATTATTTCCTACAGTTTCCATGTCCAATATAAACACCCAATGTTTTAATTGTAGTTTACTAACATCCAAAGACGATTTGATTTTGTGTGAGTTTGTCAATCTGGTTTTCATTTTAAATGCACTAAAATAAATGAAAATATGCGTGCTGTGCTTCAATCAAATGAAAATATTTTTTGGAAGTGTAGTTCATGCAAAGACATTTCTCTTTTGCGAAGTATACTTACTTACTTACTTAGGTGGCGCTACAGTTCGGGACGAACCTGGGCCTCAACCAACATGCCTCTCCAGCCAACTCGGTCTTTGGCTAGCTGCCTCCAGTTTTGCACTCCAAGTTGGTTGAGGTCGTCCTCCACTTGAGCGCGCCACCTAAGGCGAGGTCTTCCTTGACTGCGTCTACCCTCTGGGATGGAATCGAAGATCCTGCGAGCCGGAGCATTGTTGTCCATTCGCTCTACATGACCTAGCCATCTTAAACGTGATATGCGTATTTTTTTGACCAGGTCAATGTCGCTGTACAGCTCGTATAGTTCTTGGTTGAACCTTCTCCTCCAAAGCCCGTTAACGCAGATAGGGCCAAAAATCTTCCGAAGAATCTTACGCTCGAAACGACTACGGATATCTTCATCCGCTTTAGATAGAGTCCATGCCATGGCGCCATAGAGCAGGACTGGGATGATTAGGGTCTTATACAGAGTCTCCTTTGTCTTTCGAGAGAGGGCTTTGCTACTCAATTGCCTTCCTAGCCCATAGAAACAGCGATTGGCAAGAGTAGTTCTTCGCTTTATTTCTGACGAGATGTTGTTGTCAGATGTTATAGCGGATCCGAGGTACACAAAGTCCCTAACTACCTCAAAGTTGTACCTGTCTATTGTGATGTTTTGTCCAATCCGCCGGTGTTGTGTGTCCCTTTTTGTGGACAGCAGGTACTTCGTTTTGGCCTCATTGACTGCTAGTCCCATCTTAGCCGCTTCAGCTTCAATGCTAGCAAACGTTCTAGTGACAGCTCGCCGAGTTCTGCCAATGATGTCTATGTCGTCAGCGTATGCTAGCAATTGCACAGACTTGAAAAAAATTGTCCCACTACAATTGACTTGCGAGTTTCTTATAATTTTTTCAAGTATTAAGTTGAAGAAATCGCACGATAGCGCATCACCTTGTCGGAATCCTTTTTTGACGTCAAAAGGTTCTGTGAGGTCAGAACCAACCTTGACGGAGCAGCGAGAGTTCTCCATCGTCATCCTGCACAGTCGGACGAGTTTTGTGGGAATGCCAAAACCTGACATGGCTCTGTATAGCTCGTCTCTATAAATGCTATCGTACGCGGCCTTAAAATCGATAAAGAGGTGGTGGGTATCGATTTGGAATTCTTGGGTGGTTTCCAGGATCTGCCGTAGCGTGAACATTTGATCGATTGTGGACTTTCCTGGTCTGAAACCACACTGATAGGGGCCAATCAGGTTGCTGACGAAAGGTTTCAGGCGTTCACATAGTACGGCAGAGAGGATCTTGTAGGCAATATTCAGGAGACTTATTCCTCTATAGTCGGCGCAGTTTAGAGGGTCTCCTTTCTTGTGGATCGGGCAATCGATGCTGAGGTTCCATTCATCAGGCATACTTTCTTCTGACCAAACTTTAGAGATGAGTTGGTGTATGCACTCCACCAGGTCATCTCCGGCCGCTTTAAAAAGTTCGGCGGGTAATCCGTCGGGTCCAGCAGCTTTGTTGTTTTTGAGTTTAGATATTGCTATCCTTACTTCATTTTGGTCAGGTGGACGGAAGTTTTGTCTGTCATCATCCATGTTGAATGGTTCATTCTGCCTGACAGCGGGATTTTGGCCTTCATCGCCGTTTAACAGTCTGCAGAAATGGTCCTTCCATGTACTCAGCACCGACTGTGACTCTACTACGAGGTTTCCATTCCTATCTCTACAGGCTTCTGTGCGGGATTTTTTTCCTTGGCATGTTCTTTTTACCTGTCGGTAAAACTTCCGCATGTTGTTCCTGGAGTAGCATCTCTCAATATCTTCGATCGGGCGCTTCTCATGCTCTCTTTTTTTCTTTTGGAGAAGCCGGTGTTCTTCCCGTCTTTTCTGCTCGTAAAGCTCGCGAGCAGCTCTCGTCTTTCTTTGCAGCGTCGCTTTATATGCCTCTTGTTTGGCTTGGCATGGGCCTGCCTGCATTCGTCATCAAACCAGAGGTTTCGTGGTGGTGGTCTGGTGAAACCTAGCACATCAGTTGCGGCATCTCTGATGGCTTGTTGGCAGTGTTGCCACTGATCTTCGACACTTGATGCTGGCGGTACTGGATTTCATGAGAGGTTACGGGATATTCGATCGGCATAGGTTCTGGCGGTTTCTTGCGATTGCAGCTTTCCGACGTCATACTTCCTCACAGTATTACTCCGTTGTTGTGGAGTTCGGGTTATTCGCATTCTTACCTTTGCTGCAACAAGGTAGTGATCCGAGTCGATGTTAGCTGCTCGGAAGGTGCGAACATCCAAGATACTGGAGGCGTGTCTTGCATCGATCGCAACGTGATCAATCTGATTGACGGTTCTTTGATCTGGGTGTCGCCAAATCCCTTTGAGTATATCGAGATGAGGAAACCGTGTGCTTGCAATGGTGACGTTATGTGCCGCTGCGAAGTCAATTAGCCTAAGTCCGTTTTCAGACGTTGTGTCGTGTAGGCTATATTTTCCGACAGTCCTACCAAAGATTTCCTCTTTACCTATTCTGGCATTAAAATCGCCTAGTACGATCTTAACGTCGTATTTAGGGCATTAGCATAGGTTTTGTCGAGGAGCTCATAGAAGTCATCCTTGGTGGCGTCATCTTTGTCCTCTGTGGGGGCATGAGCGCATATTAGGCTAATGTTGGCGAATTTAGCCTTGATACGGATTGTCACAAGTCGCTCACTTACGTGTCGAAAGCCCAAGACTTCTTGCCTAAGTCTACCGCTTATGACGAATCCGCACCCAAATAAACGCTGTGGTCTTCTTGCGCAATCACCGTAGTACACGTCACAGTTTTTCATCCTCCTTTTACCCGGCCCATTCCATCGCACTTCCTGGATGGCAGTAATTCCTGCTCTGTAGCAGTCTAGGGCCTCCGCTAGTTGTTTGGATGCACGTGGTCTGTTAAGAGTTCTAACATTCCACGTGCAGATCCGAAGGTCGTTGTCCTTGATTCGTTTTTCCGGGTCGTCAACAGTAAATCCGTCCTTTTCCGAGGCTATTGGTCGCTTCGCAATTTTTTCTTTTTTCCGTGGCAGGGTTGTTAACCCCACGCACAACCCCCAACCTGGAGGGCCAGGTCCTTTGTTGGATTCCTTGGACAAAAGGAACCGGAGAATCCGGAGTCAGTAACCCACTTCGGGGATATGAGCGCTGCCGTTGGCCCATTAAGGGTTCATCCGCCACCATCTCTATTTCAATGCCCTGACTTGCATTGAATTTTCCTAATGACCTTATCTCCAAATACGTCGAAGGAGCTCATTAGGGCGTCTGCTTCGTTGACTGTTGACGCCACCGTTGGTCCAATTGGTTGGGCTCATCCGCCGTACGTCCTCTTTCTGAGGGGCTCGTGCAAGACTTCTGCGAATCGATCAGAACAGTCATTAAAGCAGAGCATTATAGTGTTGCTATTTTTTCTGTGTTCAACACTCGCGCTTATAAGTTTAGCAGGAATGTCCGGATGGACAGACCAGTACCCGGTGGTTACCGCGGGGAGGTAAAATAAGCACAATTGATGTGTACGAAGTATACCCAAAATCAAAGACCTTTATCGTTTCTTTGTTGATAATAAATCGGAGTTCGATAAACTTGTGAAACCGCCGCGCCTTACACGCTCTCAAACTAAGACACCGGCGGTTGTTGAACAAACCAACAACAATAAACAATTACAGCTCTTTAACGAAAACAAAACCAATTCTTTTTCTCCTCGCTTTCTTAACTCGCCTATGAATAAATGCACCATCTTCATCTCCTGTGCTTAGGAGTGGTGATAAGAAACTTTTAATGAAAAATAAAAAACCGGTTCCATTATCTAATCAAAATGCAAAATTAACAAGCAAACCAAACTCTTTAACACAGAGTGACGATCTTGCTAGTGCTGCATATAATGCGAAAGCCTCGACATCTACGAATAATAAGACAATTGCTACCAGTTCATCTTTTCTGTCCGCTGGTTCTGACAGAGCTAATAATGACGAAAGCTTAACACTCATAACAACTGATTTGATTAACCGAAATGATGCAGCTGTAGCTGGAAATGAAGTTGTTGTTGTTGTTGTTGGTGGTGAAAACGTTGCTCAAACTGTTGTTGTTGGTGATGTTGATGATGGTGAAGCTGAGAAAAATGCTCTTCTCACTCAAGGTGTTGCCAATGTTGCTGCTGGTACTACATTACGAAAGTGTGCTCATCGCTCCAACAAGGTATTGTTTGGGACTGCCATTGCGGTAGAGGGTGAAATCACATTGCAATCTGTGCCTCGTCTACGGTTTCTACATATTTCCCGTTTAGACAGTAATATATCAGAGGAGAATGTTATTGATTATGCTTTAATTAAATTGAATATTTCAAAGAGTGCTATGCGCTGTTTTAAGCTGATTAAAAAAGAAACTGATTCTTCTTCACTACGCTTTGTGAATTTCAAGTTGGGGATACCTGCAAGCCATTTTGATGCTGCTTTGGATGCATCGATATGGCCTAAACATTTACAAATTAAGAAATTTGTAAATTTTCCGAAGAAGGAAGACGACAGCCAGATAAAGTAATCATTCCAAAACAAAAAAGAAAATTATCAAAAATAAGAGTATTTTTTCATAATGCTGGTGGTTTGCGGACTAAAACTAACCAGCTCTTCTTGTCTTCTTCTCTGCATGAGTATGATGTTATCATCATAGCTGAGACATGGCTAAACTCAAATTTCATATCTTCTGAGCTATATGATTCATCGTTCAATGTATATCGTAAAAATCGTTCAATAAATACAGGATGGAAACGTGGAGGCGTGATGATTGCCGTCCGTTTAACTTTCAACAGTTCTCAACGTAATTTATTGAAGGATGCGGATGAAATTGATCAACTATGTGTTTGTGTAAGTTCTAAAGATTCTGCTGAAATTAAAGATTTATTTTTTATTGTTAGTTACATTCGACCTTTAAGTGAAATAGACCTGTATTCGAATCACATTTCTAATGCTCAAGCAATAGTGAATGAATTAACGACGAACCAATCTCCATGTATACTTGGCGATTTTAACTTTGGTGACATCGACTAGTGCTACATGGAAGATGATCAAATTTTGATCCCTTTTAATGCGAAGAGTGATATAGAGATGTTAATCGTTGATTCATTTTCTGCTATGGGGCTTTTTCAAATTAATAATGTAAGAAATAGTTTGGGAAGAATTTTAGATCTAGTGTTTATAAACAATGATTTCAAATACTACTTAGAAGCTTCGAATTTCCCTCTTCTAAACAATTCTATTAATCATAAAGCTGTTTGCTTAACATTCGAATATTATAATTATCCTTCTGTTTTACCTGTAAATGAACTTAAAATTTATAAATATGCGAGGGCAGATTTTATTGCGCTCAATAGTTTTTTCAATACTGTTAATTGGAAGGATTCTTTGGAAGGTAAGTCCTTAGAAGATATGTATACTCTTTTTAAAAGTATTGTGTTTGAAGGAATGGAACGTTTTGTTCCTACCTCAGTCAAAAAAATGACATTTAAACTACCTTGGTTTAACTCAAGGATTAAAAATTTGGAAAATGCCAAGAATAAGGCATTTAAGCGTTATAAATCAACAAATATTTTCGAAGACCGTGTTAGATTTTTTCTGTTACGGAAAGAATTTGATTTTTTAAACAAATTTCTGCACAGGCAATATATAAATAATACTGAATCAAATATAAAAACAAATTCCAAATCGTTTTGGGTGTTTTTAAACTCTAAAAGAAAAGTTTCATCGTTTCCCCAGAATATGGAATATGAAAGTCATAAATCAGATAATATTCAATCTTCATGTAATCTCTTTGCACAATTCTTTCAAACTTCATATAATAGAGACCTAATCGCGGATACTAGTGAACTATATCCAAATATCAATCCTTTAACTGATTTTTCATTAGTATGCTTCTCCGAACAGGATGTTTTGGAAAGCTTAACTGATATTGATACGACAAAAAAAGCGGGTTTTGATTCCTCCCATATTATTATCAAAATGTTCCACTTCGTTATGTTATGTTCTATCTCGTATTTTTAATAAATCTCTTTCTACTGGTATTTTCCTGGACGAATGGAAAATTTCTTTCATTGATCCCATATACAAAAGTGGTCTTAAAAATCTAGTAAAAAATTATAGACCTATTTCTAAACTCTCTACGGTACCCAAGCTTTTTGAAAAAATGATTACTCAAAGGCTCTACTTTTCTGTTAAGGAATCATTATTCTCGTTTCAGCATGGATTTTTGAAAGGAAGATCGACTTGCACAAATTTAAGCCTTTTTACAATTTTTTGTAGCAATCAAATAGAAAATGGTAAGCAAGTTGATGTCATCTATACCGACTTTGTTAAAGCGTTTGACCGGGTTCATCATGGTCTTCTATTACAAAAATTTACAAAAATTAACAAGGTTGGGTTTTGATAAAGATTTCACAAAATGGTTAAAATCATATCTGTCGAATAGAAAGCAGATTGTAAAGATAGAGGATTGCACCTCAAACACTATGGAAGTTTTATCGGGTCTTCCAAAAGGTAGCCATTTGGGCCCTCTGCTATTCATTATTTTCACCAATGACCTACCTGCTGTATTACGATATTGTAACATTTTGATGTATGCAGATGATGTGAAAATTTTTATTTCAACGTCTTAACTTGCAGATTGTCTATTTCTGCAGTTGGACATAACAAATTTTTTTAAATTGGTGTAGTTACAATCGCTTGGAACTGAACTATTCAAAATGTAAAATATTTAGTCTTTCAAGGTCTTCATCTCTTATAAATTTTGAATACAAATTCCATGATTTTAGCCTTTTAAGAGTAAGTACTATAAAAGACCTGGGAGTCCATTTTGATACAAAGTTGGACTTTAGCACACACATTGACTATGTGGTGTCTAGAGGTAATTCTTTGTTAGGATTTTTAAAACGAAATTCAACTGATTTCAAGGATGCGTATACGCTTAAGACCTTGTTTATGTCTTTGGTTTTACCAGTTTTAGAGTATTGTTGTGTTGTTTGGTCACCATTCTATGAAAATAGTAGTATGAGAATAGAAAGGATTCAAAAAAGATTTACTAATTATGCCCTGAGAAAATTTAGTTGGGATGGTTCCCTACCGAACTATAAGTCAAGGTGCTCTCTCATAGATTTGAAAACGCTCAAATGCCGTAGGCAAATGCAATGTATACTATTTGTAAAAGATATTTTGGATAATCGAATATCTTCTATGGAATTGCTTTCCTTGATTCCTTTTTATGCTCCTACACGACCGCTTCGAAACAGAATTGAATTATTCCATATAGCTCCTCATAGGACTAACTACGGTTTAAATGAGCCGCTAACACGTTCTTTAAAACTTTTTAACGGAGTATGCAATGATATCGACCTTTGCATGAAGAGGGATATTTTTAAGAAAATAATACTTAATCTATGTAATTAATTTCTTTTGTTCTTTTGTTCTTGATTAATTTATCTTAAACTTGCTTATCATGTTATGTATGTATATTTTTGTATCTTACCCCAACTTATGATAAATCTATTTTTTTGGAATTTTTGTAATCAGCAGATCTTGAAATCAATTGATAAATAAATAAATAAATAAATAAAAAGAAGGGGATATAAAATAATAAATGCTGAGATTTACTCAGATTTGCTTTTAATTTTCAGATTTCAATTTTTTCTTGCTAAAACGAACATAAATCGAGATTGATTTTTTTGTTTGTAATTAATTGAATGCCATTTGACAACTTGCTGTTATTTTTCCACAGCCATTTTCAACGGCATCGCAAAAAAGAGGTAGGAAGAGCAAGCCAGAAGTATAAATAAATTGGTTTCGCTAGAAAATTTAATTACAACATCATATGTTGACCATGCTGGAGCAAAAACCCGTAAAACAGACATTCGTTTCTCCTTTCAAGGGCTCGATAAATCCAAAGAAACTTGGGGCACATACCTTCTACAACTTCAACAACATTTCATCGCAAACAACGTGCAAACGGCTTGTCTGCTTAGCTGGATCAGTGGTCACTGGATCTACTTCAAAAATTATATGGAGAAAAGGTCGCGCAAGTATCATACAATGAATTAATTGAAAAATTAACTAATCATTTTGAAAAAAAACCTCACATGCTTGGTGAATGCTCGTTCATCTGTGAAAGAGAAGGCTGTGGGGAGTCGTATGTGGACTCCAAAATTAGGGATATGATCATTCTGTATACCTTACATGATAAGGTTTGGTGAGCTGCCCTACAAAAAGAAAATCCAACACTGAGTGAGGTTCTTCAGATTGCACAACTCTATGAAGAAACCACGAAAACCTGCAGTGAGCTTAAAGGTGAGCAGAAAAGTGGAGCAGAGCTAAATGCCGTCCATCAATCAATATATCAACGTTCAAGAGGTAAGCGGGTTAATAACAATAGCGTTGGCGGTAAAAGTGTCCCGAGAGATAGTAATAAGTCGTGCGCTGGATGTGATTCCACTCACAAGCGATCTCAGTGCTTCCACTATAAGAACAAAACGGTTTGTAAAAAATGTAATAGAGTCGGACACATTGTAGCAGTTTGTATGTCATCAAAGGCTCCAGAATTCATTCAACACCATCGATCATCCCAGTCGTACAATCAAAAACAAGACTTTCCAAAGTGGCAGAGCAAAAAGCATGAAACTGTAAATCTGATCAAACCATTCGAAACCGTAAGTACCGTAGACCTACTAAATTCAGTGTCACAATTCGAAGTCAGGAAAAGTCATGATATCAAGCAAAGCCATGATGCCTCATATAGGTTATTTGTAGTTGTAAGCGTCAATAAGCAAATTCTTAAATTTCAATTAGATACAGGTGCGTCCTGTTCGCTTATTGGCCTTGACGGCTATCAGCACCTGAACAAACCGCCATGTACTCCCACAGCGAAAATCTTAAGAGCATATGGTGGTAGTATTTTACCATTGAAAGGCCCAATAGAAGTTGATGTAGCCTTAGGTTCTAATAATCAGACCTTGAACTTGATAGTAGTCGATAGTCAAAGCGCATCCAATATTCTCGGTATGGATTGGTTTCGAAAATTGGAATTCGGCATACAGATGCCTAAGAATATCGGTGTATTCAACCAATGCAGCCCTTCGAACCCTCAATGTCTCAAAATAGACCAAAAATCTCTTAAGCTAGCACTAGAAGCCGTTAGAAATGAATTTCAGTCCACATTTTCATCAGAACTCGGACACTGTTCCACTTTTAAAGCAAATATTGTCTTAAAACCTAATGCTCGTCCTAAGTTTTACAAGCCATACAATCTATCTTATGACGACGTGCGTTCAGAAATTAATCGGTTGGTATCACAAAATATCTTGAAGCCAGTGAATGCAAGTGAGTGGGCTGCGCCGATTGTTGTGGTCAAAACACCAAACGGGAAAATAAGAATTTGTGCGGACTTTAAGGTCACTGTAAATCCTCAAATCGAAATTGACCGATATCCAATTCCAAGAATTGAAGAGCTGTTCCATAAGCTTAGCGGTGGAAAATTATTCACTAAAATAGATTTAAGTGACGCGTATCTTCAAATCGAACTCACTGAGCCTTCAAAAAAGTTAATGGTTATAAACACTCCTTTTGGGCTTTTTCAATATGAAAGGATGCCATTCAGAATAGCGATCGCTCCCGGCATTTTTCAAAGAACTATGGAAAGCATAGTTGCTGGTATACCTGGGTGTGCAGTATACCTCGACGATGTAATAATCACAGGGAAAAATAATGAGGAACACCGAAATAATGTCAAAACACTTTTAGAAAGGCTTTCCGCACATAATCTCAAATGCAGAAAAGAAAAGTATTACCTTGCGAAAGAAAAATTAGAATACGTTGGACACGAAATCGATGCAAGAGGTTTTAGACCAACTGAGAAAAGAATAGAAGCGATAAAGTTAATGCCAACTCTAAAAAATATAACAGAACTAGAATCTTTCATTGGAAAAATAAACTACTGTAATAAGTTCATTCCTAATTTCTCGTCAAAGGCCTCAGCCTTGAATCAACTAAGAAGAAAAGACAGGGACTTCGTATGGGGGAGTGAACAAAATACAGCTTTCAATTTATTGAAGGATGACATCATCAAAGCTGTTCAATTAGTTCATTTTAACGAAAAACTACCGCTCATTCTAGCAACTGACGCATCAAAAACTGGAATCGGAGCTGCTCTCTCACATCGCTACCTACCCTACGGTACACAAAAGCCAATTTCTTTTGCATCAAAAACCTTGAACGAGAGTCAGACAAAATACTCGCAAATAGAGAGAGAAGCCTTATCAATAATCTTTGGTGTCACTAAATATCATCAGTACCTCTACGGCAGACACTTCGATCTTCTCACTGATCATCAGGCACTAATCACTCTTTTCCATCCATCAAAAAAATTACCTGTCATGACTCTTCATCGTCTGCAACGTTGGGTAATCATTCTTCAGGCCTATACGTATTCTATTCATTACCGTTACACAAAACACCATGCTAATGCTGATGTTCTATCTCGCTTGCCGATGGGAGATGACGTCGAATTTGATAAAAAAGAGAAAGAAATGCTGAGAGTGGACCAGATTTATGAGTCAGTTATCACAGAATTCCCGATCGACGCAGACATAATCACAGAACATACTAAGAAAGACGAAGTCCTCAATCGAATTTCTCACTACGACAGAAATGGGTGGCCGCAGTTGCTACCGAAATCACAGGTAAATGTAATTCCCTATTTTAATCGAAAGTTTGCTCTTTCACTGCAGAGTGGAGTTTTGCTCCTGCACACGGACCACACTCGTGTTGTAATACCAAGATTGCTCGAAGATAGGGTTCTACAAATGCTTCATGATCGCCATTGGGGGCAAACTCGCATGAAACAACTAGCGCGCAGATATGTTTGGTTTCCTAACATCGACCAAGCGATCAAAAAGTCATCAGAGGCATGTTCAACCTGTAGGTTAAGTGCAAGTCAACCCAAGTACAATACTCATCGTGGCCTGAAGCGGCTGAGCCATGGGAAAGAATCCACATCGATTTTTCAGGTCCTTTCTTTTCTCGTATGTGGCTAATAGTTGTGGATTCCTTTTCCAGTTTTCCTTTCGTGTTTGAGCTATCATCGACAACGGCGACATCCACGATATATGCTTTGCAAAAAATGTTTGCAATTGAAGGACTGCCAAAGGCGATTGTCAGCGACAATAGTCCTCAGCTTGCATCAACGGAGTTCAAGACATTCTGCAAACTAAATTCTATTGAACATATCAGAACAGCTCCCTTTCATCCAGCTTCAAACGGATTAGCTGAGCGCGCGGTTAGGACTTTCAAAGAGAATTTCAAGAAAATTATGTGTGAGGAGAATGACCGAGAGAAAGCTTTATATAAGTATTTGATCACATTTCGAGCAACACCAAATCAATTATCGACAAAATCACCATCAGAACTTTTGCACGGACGTCAACCGCGCACAATATTTTCGGCCATGTTCCCAAAAGAACAACAAATTCAACATCACTCTACCAAATTTAGAATTGGACAAAAAGTTTACGCAAGATCTTATACCAGAGGGAATCGTTGGATCGCTGGACTGATAACCAAGGTAGTCGGTCGCATCAATTATATAGTGCAAACTTCTAGGGGCAACATCAAACGACATCAGAATAAACTTAGAGCACGACAGCATAAAGAAACCAGTGATGAAGTAGCCACTGAAGATATCGACATCGATTTAGGTGCAGTGCCAACATCATCACCAGACTGTGATTCAGGCCATGACGGTGAAATGCCTATGGCTTTGGACAACCAAGTAGGAAGATCTGAGCCCAGTAACGAGACATCTGACAATCAGATACCAGGAATTGAAACCAGACCAACCATGCAAGGAACAGAAGCGATAGCAACACCAACACTCAGACGTACGGAAAAAATAAGAAAACAAGTTGTCCAATTCTAGCACGTAGGACAAATAAGGTCGGAGGGAGTGATGCAACATCATCCTTAAAGTTCCAGCCTAATAAATTATAGTTCCAGCCTAATAAATATGTAATATTTCGTTGGCAGCACTGCTGGTATTTCAGTTGTAATTTTTTTAGCTTGTCATTCCTTTGTCAAACTTTAACCTAGCTTACCATTTTTCTAATTGTATTAATCTAATTTTAATTTTAATAAATCTTCACAATCACGGAAGTATTTAATTGTCTCTTTAATTACAACAAAAACTTTTCAAAACCACAACAAAATCCAAATGAAATGCAAACTTCGGTCATATTTGGGAAATGTCATATATTGTAGTGCAAACCGATGTAAACTTTGATCTGGATAAAAAATTTTCTGTTTTATGTTGCTACATTAAAATTACTACCAAAATGCAAAATTACCAAAATAGCGAAAAAAAATATTCTTTGCAATTTCTTAGAAAACGAATATGTAAATCCACATTCATGTATTTCCTATAATCATTCATGCATTAATATCGCTATCAAACAAGTACGATTTTAATATTTTGTATCTTTTTTACCAGTTACCAAAATACACTATCACTCTTAACTCACCCATCGACCCATCGCTTGTTCTTTTACATTTTGTGTCGAAAAACGCAACGGATTCATTTGGTCACCGCTTTTCATCGCATGTGGCAATGTCACCGGATTCGTTGCCACAACGGACGCAACGGATTCTATGGGTCGGGCCCTTGATTACCAATTTGCCTCCCACTTATTTGTGTTTATTTTTTAAAAAAAAGCACTACTGCAGAGTTCCAATTCGCCATTAATGGAAATTATTATACCTTTTTCTTTGGTTTTTGTTATGAAAATTCCAGAATTGAAGCTTTCTTAGAGCGAATGAGAGTATATTTTAAGTTTAAAGAAGAAGGTGTTGTCGCTATGTTTTTTTCTGCTTACATATTTTCGTTCTTATTTTTCTTAAAAAAAAAACAGTTAAATAAAGATACATAATGCAATATTTGTTCACATTTTTTTTTTACTTGCGATTATAGGTACTTTAATGCAAGTAATGCATTCGTACACAAAAATAACTTGAGATATTAATCAAACATCACATTACGATTGAGAAACGTATTTGAGTTACTGAAAAATTATGTTTGTCTGTCTGTACGGATGTATTTTGGACTACAGCCTAAACGGCTTGGTCGATCGTCTTCAAATTTATAACAAGATTATTTTTACATTCTACAGAGGCCTCATTTTAATTTTTTTAGCTCAAATATAAGCGGTACCTGTCATATAACCGTTAAGTTAAAGCTTATTTTTCTGGAAAACGGCTCGAAGTATTTGTATGAACAAAAAATCTGTGTACTTTTGGAGGTATGTTTTTTTTTTTTTTTTTATATAATTAGCCCGCACTAAAGGGATTTTGACTACCCCTATAATGTTTAATTAAACACAGCGAGGGTTTTAGGAAAATAGGGAAGGATGTGAAAGGGGGTAACGATGCACATTTATTTTAAAGTTCTGCACTTCAAAGAGGGGGGGAAAAACAGAGTCTGGCAAAGCATTCCAAATTCGCGTGGTACGACTAAAGAAAGAATCCCTGTACTTGATAGTACGTCCGAAGTTGGGCTCAAGGGTATATTGATGGGCATTCCTTGCAGGCGAGTATTACGGTTAAAGCTTTTCAGGGGAGGAATGCAACTGGCTATTTCGGTAGAGCATTGTTTGTGGAAGTAGCGATAAAATAATGAAAGGCAGGAGACATTACGTCTGTGCTCTTGAGATGTAAATGTTTCTGTTATTGTTCGATCGCCTATCATTTTTAAAGCTCTTTTTTGTATTCTATCTAGAAAACTCAAGTGGGTTACAGGAGGACCTGCCTAAATGTGGGAATTATACTCAAGTTTAGGGCGAATATATGCTTTGTATACTGTAGCCAGATCAGACGGGGTAAAGAATTTCTTGCATCTTCGAAGGAAACCTAAACATCTCGCAGCATTTTTGGCAACGTCAAATATGTGGTCATTCCACAGAAGGTGGTCGGTTTCCTCTATGCAAGTGCCACTCATGGATAGTGGCATTTGGGGTATATTTCGCTTTAACGACAAAAGACAACATTGAGTTTTCAAAGTATTAAATTCTACGCGGTTTCTTATTCCCCATTGTAAAATGCTGTCAAGATCAGAATTTAATGAACTTATCATACGCTGCCGTTCCAGTTCCATATCCGAAGAACGGGGATTTGAATCAGAAAACGAATATGAGAAGCTGAATATACTGTCGTCAGCGAAACAATTGATAGGATTAGTTGTTTCAGATAATAAGTCGTTGATAAAAATAAGGAAGAGAGTCGGAGACAAAACAGAGCCCTGGGGCACGCCAGCGTTTATTATGTGAGAATCAGACTTGAATCCGTCCAAAACGACTTGTATTGACCATTTCGAAAGGTAATTACTAATCCAACGAAGAAGAGATGCGTCGAGTCCAAATGCACGTGAGAATTATACCAACTTATAATGCCCAGAATAGCAACCATTTGAGTTTTAAAATGGAGATAGCTTATTGAAATCCATAACAGTAAGAGTGAAAGGCAAATATCCTATCTTCCCTGTACTGAAAATTTAAATTTAACAGAGTATAACATATGGAATACGCAGGTCCGAACTTAGAGGGCCAGGGCCCTAGGCACTTTTCATTTAGGGCCCCTCCTTTATATCAATATCATCTGATTTTGCAAATTAAAAGCAATTATGATTTTTGTGTGCGGCGCCCCACAAGTTTGCCTATCGATAAAAAAAAGGTATTTGTCCTGAGGATCGATTCCCGATCTCTGAAACTGTGAAATAATTAAAATGTTATGATATAACTTTTCACAGAATTTTCATTTTAACCTTCTGATAAATTCATGTAACAATGTGTACTCGATAGAAGGTACTAAATGATAAATACTACAGCCTTTTTAAGATGAATTTATTGTTAAGAATCAATATTGATTAATAAAACATTTTCAAAACTGTGGTAGAATCGATCGGTCCCCTATCATTTTCCTTTGCTATATATGGTTGCTTGTTACAAAATTAGTCTCAACATGCGGTGTTCTTCACGGGATGATTTGGTTGTGAAAAATAATCTATAATTGTGAAAAGTTTTTGGAATTTGTTTTCACATTTCAAAAATCAAGAATCGTATTGAGCGTGAAGACATGATAAAATTTATCATTTCCTAGTTAAACAGACAGCAAATTGACCCCCTGAACCCCCCTATCCGGCTTGCGAAACGAATTACCAAATCATTTTTAATTCTGAAGTTTGTGTTTCATTGTGTTTGGAAAACATCAGATAGATATATGTATATTTCGTTATAATTTTGCATACATACAAAGTACCTTAGGGAATTTCGTTGTTATTGGATTAAGGCAAGGTTTCTGTGTATTTCTATTTTCAAAATGGCGTTATGTGAGAGCGAGCAGTCATTCTCTCTGAGAGTTTTTAATTTCACACTATAAAGATAATGAAGGCGATTCCTGTTATTAAAAATCTAGTTTCACACTAAGAGAAAATTAATTTTCGATTCGTTTATAATTGAGGAACTACACTTTTAATGTTAGTACCAATTTTTATTTATCTTAGTTTGGATTTTGGAATTAAAACGTCTATATAATTACATATTTGTATAAATAAACATTTGTAAAATAGAAATTAACTGACATTTAGAGGAATAACTTATCACATATAAAGTTATATTTTTATGAATATAAACATAGTAAAAACATATAATGCTATTCAGATAAAAATGTTTAACATTGCCTAGATAAAAAGCTAAAAACTAAATAATTCGTATAAGTAAATAAATAAATAAATAACCAGATAAATAAATAATTAAATAAATTAATAAATAAATAAATAAACATATAAATAAATAATAAATAAATAAACAAACAAATAAATAACAACTAAATAATACGAACAAAAATAAATAAATAAATAGATAAATAAATAAAATTATATATAAATACAAACATTAAATATCAACTTAACAATAGTTTCCTAGCAAATGATTAATAAATTATTTAATATTAATTAATAATATGTGTCTCTCAATAAATAACAATCAGGCATGAAATAATATAAAAGAAAACAAATATAAATAAATAAATTATAGAATAACACATTGAAAATAGATATTATAAGCAACGTATAAATTATTCAAAAAACAACAAAAATAAACTGAAATAATATAAAAATAAGCAAACATCAAATGCGATTTAAATAAATTTGTTTTTAATTTCATTTATTTATAAACATGGCTAATACAAATTTGCAGGATTGTATCATATTTGCAATGAAAAAGGAGAAATTATAATATATTACTGTTTCACTTTATTTGCTTTCTTTCTTAGAATTTGTTTTTATTTTGTTATGATCTCCCTCAAATCACAATTTCATACATTTAAAAAAAATGCTGTTTCAAGATTTTGAATTTTAAGCTGCGTCCATGTGTATGTGCTTCTGGTTTTGATTGTGACTAAGACATTTTTCAGAACAAGAACTGTCATTTATTGGCAAATGAACACTTAGAGAAATTCGGAATGCTTAAGGACTGTTCTGGAGGACAAAAAAAACCGTATAATTCCGCCATTATACCATTTATATTCAAGTTTGTGAGTGGTGCTAAAATTAATTTTTTTTGTTTTTAGTAATATTATTTTAATAACAATAAATTTGTAATTGTTTAAAATTATCAATTATTTGTAAGAGAAAATTGGTATAGCAAATGAAAAAAATGCAAATGAATGCGCGGTTGTCACAAATCCTATTTTTTACTTTTTGTCCTTTCTTGCTGCAGTCACAGTTGTTCAGATAGGGGCCCCCGACGTTGACAAGGCCCCAAGGCTCTAGCCTTGTTACGTTTTCAATTCAGATTGATTTTTGATTTATCATTGGTTGTACCTTTAGAGTGAGATTATTTCTCATTTAATTGTTCTGTGGAAATATTCTTATTTATTTATTTTATTTATTTATTTTTATTCATTTTAAGTTTAAAAACCATCTTAACAGTTAAAGTTGGTAAATTAAAAATAGAATAATAGTGTCAAATCTTAACTTTAGCCGTTAGTGGTGAATGACAATCTTCTTAAGTGAATCAAGACTTCTTAAAAATGGTGCACCTCAAGGCTCTGTACTCGGACCATTATTTTTTTAGTTTATATTAATTCCTTTTTCAAACTAACTTTAAATGGGTTTTCAACTGCCTTTGCGGATGATAAAGCAATGACTTACGAATCAAACACTGTATTCGATTGCATTGCAAAAGTTGAAGAAGATCTTGAAGTTTTAAGAATGTGGTTTACTTCGCATAGTCTTATTATAAGCGAGAAAACTAAGTCAATGTCGTTTTAGATATCATGTAATGGTCTCCTTAAGTTAAGTCTTTGTTTCCATGCGCATGATTATAAACAGTTTTCCTTTCCTGTTCACAATTGCGGTACAGAAAACTTTAATTCTAATATGCAGTGCTCTAGTAGTTGCTTCAGTATCCAATCAGTGAATCAATTTAAATATTTGGGTGTTATGATTGATTCAAAACTGAATTGGAAGCTGGGGAGGTTCGTATACTAATACTTTTGGACCTTTATTAATAGCTTAAAAGCATTTGTTAATAATTATTTGTAAAAAGAATCGATTCATCAGAAGTTGGCCTATATTTAAAGAACTTCTACCAATGAGACACTTATATGTATTTAAAGTACTAAGAGAGTTTTTTAGACAAAGTGGTAATATTCCAAGCAGAAATTCTCTAACTTATAGTTTACAAATTAATAATTTGAGGATGGCCTGTGTTCCATTTGCACATACTAATAATTTTCCTCTTTTTTAACAATTACAACTCCAAAGTTATTCAACAAGTTGCCGATGAGTATTAGAGAAACTTTTCCTTTAGAAAAAAGTTAAAGACTGACTATTAACCTTAAGTTATAATTCTATTGAAACATTCATATAACATTTTCAATTTCATAAATTTTGATTATCTTCGAAACATATATGTATCATTTTTTTAATTTTTAATTAATTTTGTTTGTAGTAGTATAACTATGTCATTAACAAGGCTAGAGCCTTGGGGCCTTGTCAACGTCGGGGGCCCCTATCTGAACAACTGTGACTGCAGCAAGAAGGTCAAGAAGTAAAAAAATAGGATTTGTAAGAGCCAATTGTTATACCAATGTTATACCAATTTTCTCTTAAAAAATAATTGATAATTTAAAACAGTAACAAATTTATTGTTATTAAAATAATATTACTAAAAAAAACAAAAATATTAGCACCACTCACAAAGTGTTCATTTGGCAATAAATGACAGTTCTTGTTCTGAAAAATGTCTTAGTCAGAAACAAAACCAGAAGCACATACACATGGACGCAGCTTAAGATTCAAAATCTTGAAAAGACATTTTTTTATTAAATGTATGAAATTGTGATTTGAGGGAGATCATAACAAAATAAAAACAAATTCTAAGAAAGCAAATAAACTGAAACAGCAATATATTATAATTTCTTCTTTTTCATTGCAAATATGATACAATCCTGCAAATTTATATTAGCCATGTTTATAAAAAAATAAATGAAATTAAAAACAAATTTATTTAAATCGCATTTGATGTTTGCTTATTTTTATATTATTTAAGTCTATTTTTGTTGTTGTTTGAATAAATTATACTTTGCTTATAATATCTATTTTCTATGTGTTATTCTATAATTTATTTATTTATATTTGTTTTTTTTTTATATTATTTCATGCCTGATTGTTATTTATTGATGGACTCATATTATTAATTCATATTAAATAATTTATTAATCATTTGCTAGGAAACCATTGTTAACTTGATATTTAATGTTTGTATTTATATATAATCTTATTTATTTATCTATTTATTTATTTATTTTTGTTCATATTATTTAGTTGTTATTTATTCGTTTGTTTATTTATTTATTATTTATTTATATGTTTATTTATTTATTTATTAATTTATTTAATTATTTTTTTATCTGGCTATTAATTTATTTATTTACTTATACTTGCACAAAATAGTGCAACCTTTAAAAATATTCTCCACGTTAAATTTGTGTCTCATCAGTGCAAGCAGAAAGTCATCTCAGCAAAAAGAGGAAAAAGGATCAGCTGACTGCGAAGCTACTCGACGTCGACGCACAAGCTAATTCGGAGAGGATGTTTGTAAATGAATGCTTGTCTTTTTCGACGAGACAATATTGTTTAATACTGCTAAGTCATTGAAGATCTCAAAGGGGTATAAATACATCTGGATAAAAAATAGGACTGTCTAAATGCGAAAGCAAGAGGGTCAACATTTTGTAAGAATTAATTGTCTCTCTGATTTTGATAAGATATGAATATTAGTACTGTCCCAATTTCAAACGCATGTTTATATCCAGCTCAAACAAGTACCTGTGTAGATTTTTGTTTTTGTTTGCATCAGAACATACGTAGCTTAAGAAATTTTTTTCTATACTCCAAGCTTATATTGATTCGCTGGAAACTCTTCCTATAGTATTAGTTTTAAGTGTTATTTGGATTTTTGATTATGAAGCCAGTCTTTACAATATATATGTTGTATGTTACAATTTGTTTTGCAGCTGCAATAATTTGTATTCTGCTGGAGGTGTAGCTGTATACGTTAAAAGTGATTATGTGTGTCAATGTGTTAATTTGAATTAATCTAGTGCGGATGCTTTTAAGCTGTCGGTTGTAGTTAATGATATGAATTATATGTACGTTATTGTGCATATATAGACTACACGAACGCGTTAAAAGTATGTTCATTGATGAATTAGCAAAACTCCTTTCTTTAATAAAATCAAAACACGTTATAGTTTTGGGTGATATAAATATAAGTTTGCTTGATGAGCTAGATAAAGATACTGAAAACTATTGTTTAACAATGGCAGTAAATGGTCTTAAAGGTTTAATAAACGAACCAACTCGTGTGACAGAAACATCAGAGAGTTGCATTGTACATATTTTCATCAGATAATATCATAAGAACAAAAACCTTTTTAGTGGTAGAGTCTACGATCTTCAAATTAATACACACTTGCACACAAATTATCCTCTTATCTGTCCCAACCCTTTGTGCTTAGCTTAACTGCCTCTTTCTTATCTACTGTAGGCATCGTATGCTTGCGGTAAATGGATAAGGGCATCTGAGTTTGTCCCATTGTGCTGAATATTTAAATTGATTTTTTGTATGCAAGCTGTCTTATGGGCATAACACCTAAGACAGTTTGTTTATTACAGAGATTAATTTGGATCTTCACTGCATGGTTCGACTTAGTCAGAATTGTGTTTTGTGTGTAAGTATTTTTAAATGGTAAGTGATTTTTGTGTCGTGTATTCCAATGTTCGTGGTATAAGAAAGAATTTCTTTCACCTGTACGTCTACACTGTTCAATACAGGCCAGCTGTTTTGGCATTAAGTGAAACCCTGGTTGGAGTAAATACTGATTTATCAGAGTTTGCTCTACATGGGTATAGCTTGGTGCCACTTCTTTTTTCCCATCATGGTCTCGTGGTCTATGTTAGGAATGATATTGCTTGCCAGAGCCTTCCCCAATATGGGCAATGTTCCAACACGGACTTTAACTTCTTATGGCTCAAATTCACTGTCCGTACGCATGTCATTCATTATTGTTTTATCTACAGGAGTCCAAATCTTGACAGTAATTCGACTTGTAACGAGTTTGATGCACTGTCTGATTTCATCTCGAAAATTGTTTCCCTTTGTCCTCGCACTGAAATCGTTATTTCGGGCGATTTCAATGTACACAATTCTAATTGGCTCTGCTATTCTGGTCAAACAACACCCGATGGAAGGTTACATCACCTTACCCAACTGATCGATGTGCCAACGCGTATACCGGATGTTGCTGGGCAAGCCGCCCATACTCCTGACTTGTTTCTTACTTCTCACCCTGATAAATATACCATTAGTGTAACTTCTCCATTTGACACTTCAGACCACTGTGTCATTTGAGCTAATTTCTCATCCTCCACCCATCCAGTTAAAGAAAAACTTCCTACCAGGACCGTTTGGCAATACGAGAAAGCCAACTGGGACGGCCTGAATATTTTTTTCCGAAACTTTAACTGGTCACTATGCTTCCTCGATAGTGACATTGATGCCAGTGCTGAAATGATCACAAATGTGATTCTTCTAGGGATGCGTGCTTTTATTCCTAACAGAGTAGAAGCATCAAACCTAAAGAAAAGTCTTGGTTTAATTCTGAGCGTAAAGAAGCTATCAGGCTCAAAGGAGTAAGTTTCCGTTCTTACAAAGCCAACCCTACAGAGAAAAATCGGAAAAAGCACAAACAAGCAAGAAACACATGCAACTCCGTTATTGAAAGAACCAAATTTTTGCATGACCAAAAATTACGGCAAAAAGAGAAGGCAAACTTGCTCGCCGCCCATTTTGCTGCCAGCTCCACGCTGTCGCATAGCAAGGGCAACGTTGCTGTACTTGAGAATGTAAATTTTTCCATGGGACAGATTTTTTTCCGCACTCGTACAGTAGCAAGAGTTCTCAAAGATCTCGATATACACAAATCCGCTGGCCCGGATGGTATACCCCCGATTCTTCTGGAGAGGTGTTCTTCCACACTGGCAAAGCCACTGCGTAAGCTTTTCCATCGCTCCTACTCTTCTGGAATCTTTCCTAGAAGATGGAAAACAGCATTTGTCCAGCCTGTCCCTAAGAAAGGTGACCCATCCTCCCCCTCCTCCTACCGACCCATAGCACTGACATCCCTTCTTTCTAAGGTCATGAAAACACTGATTAATCGTCAGCTTAAGGAATATCTCGAAGATCGAAAGCTTCTCCATGACCGTCAGTACGGCTTCCGCAGAAACCGTTCCACTGATGATCTGATGGCATATCTCACCGAACAGTGGAACAAATCTTTACATAGCTTTGGTGAAAGTAAGATTATTGCTCTTGGTATTTCCAAGGCATTTGACAGAGTTTGGCATGAAGCTCTTTTATAGAAAATGCGTGCTTTTGGGATCGATGATACACTTGTTCGAAGAAACCGAAAAGCTCTCAGTACTCGGTATGTGTGTCAACGACGACCTCCGTTGGAACGACCATATATTTGAGATCGCTAAGAATGCTGGAAAGTGGTTAGGTTTTCTGTATCGGTGTTAGAAGTATTTTTCCCCATCTGATCTGGCTACAGTTTATAAAGCGTTTATACGCCCTAAACTCGAGTATAACTCCCACCTCTGGGCAGGTGCTTCGCAAACATCGCTTCTCCTGCTTGATAGAATACAATATCGAGCGTTAAGATTGATAGGAAATAGAACTGCCGCTGAAACAATTGCCCCACTCGAACACCGACGCAATGTTTCATGTCTTTCCTTATTTTATCGTTTCTTTTACAAAAAATGTTCACTCGAAGTAGCCAGTTGCATTCCTCCCCTTGAAAGTTTCTCCCGTAATACTCGTCTCGCAAGGAATGCTCATCATCTCACCTTGGAGCCCAATTTCGGACGTACCGTGAAATATAGGGATTCTTTTTTTCGCCGAACAACACGAATTTGGAATAGTTTACCCGGCGGGATTTTCCCTTGCCATTTTGATCTGCTAACATTCAAAACCAAAAAAAAAAAAAAAAATATATAATACTAACTGACCTACCCAACCTCGCTCGTGGGAAAGAAATTTATAGTTAAAGCTAGGCAGTTTAAAGGTACAAATATACAATGTAAGCAAGTATACAATGGTCTAATTATGGTACCTATAGTCGTAAAAATGTTGCTGCTGTTGGCTTGCTTGTAAAAAAATTGAAAACAAATTAGCTTACCTACCTAAATTTTTTTTTTAATTTTTCTTAGTTTCAAAATTTATTTTTCAAAAACAACTTTATTTAAAAATAAAATAAATGAACGAATTCTGGACTTACCAAAAAGTTTAATATGGCTTTGTAAGTGTTTACTACCATTAATTTTTTTTTTTTTCTAAATCCAATTTTTTAGGCTAAAGCTCGTTATACACACAGACAGACACGCAGACATTTTTCTCAATAACTTTACCTATAATCGCAAGTAAAAAGTGCATTTTTGTAAATTTAAATCGAAAAAATACATAATATCTTGTGTTCAGTGTTCAATTAAAAATTAGTTAGAGACAAGAATTTTAAAAGCAAATATAGTACATACATAATATATCAATTTAGGAAAAAAATGTTTTTAAACATATTTTTTTTTATTTTTCTTATAAAACTTAGAGTTTGAAATAATTTTTTTATTTTTTTTAATGGATATTAAAAGATTAACAAATCCGAATGATAAAGCAGACCTTTTTGTTTGTATATTTTGTCCCTCTATTATATTCTGTTATTATTTTGCGGCGCCAAAGTTTTTCTTGCCAAGAATGCCAACTTAAGGTCGAAAATAACCTACATTCAAACGCCATCAAAAAAAATTACTTACTGTCGATCTTAAGCTCGTAGAGGACGGACGTCGAGGTGCGCGCACAAATAATTAAACAAAAGTCAAAAAAATAATTATTGCGCGTTGTTATCGCGAGTGCTTTAGAAAAAATAATAATAATACACACTCGTTAGAGAAATTGGAAAAAAAAACCCTCGCGTGTGCTGTAAAAAAAAAATAATAATATTCACTCGCATCGTAGGATGAATGATAAAGATGCTCACTCGCGCTGAAGAAGAAAAAAAATAAATAAAACGCATTCGCATAACAAATTATCCTCTAATCTGTCCCAAGACCTTTGTGCTTAAGTGCCTCTTTCTTATCTACTGTAGGCATCGTATGACCATTCAATGCTTGCGGTAAATAGGTAAGGGCATCTGAATTTGTCCTATTGTGCTGAATGTTTAGATTGATTTTTTGTAAACAGGCTGTCTTATGGGCATAACACCTAAGACAGTTTGATTATTACAGAAGTTAATTTGGATTTTCACTGCGCAGTTCGACTTAATCAGAGTTGTGTTTTGTATGTAAGTATTTTTAAATGGTAAGTGATTTTTGTGTCGTGTATTCAAATGTTCGTGGTTTAAGAAAGAATTTCTTTCACGTGTACGTCTACACTGTTCAACACAGGCCAGCTGTTTTGGCATTAAGTGAAACTCAGGTTGGAGTAAATACTGATTTATCAGAATTTGCTCTACATGGGTATAGCTTGGTGCCATTACTCTTTTCCCATCATGGTCTCGTGGTCTATGTTCGGAATGATATTGCTTGCCAGAGCCTTCCTTAATATGGGCAATGTTCCAACACGGACTTTAACTTCTTATGGCTCAAATTCACTGTCCGCAAGCATATCATTCATTATTGTTTTATTTACAGGAGTCCAAATCTTGACAGTAATTCGACTTGTAACGAGTTTGATGCACTGTCTGATTCCATCTCGAAAATTGTTTCTCTTTGTCCTCGCACTGAAATCGTTATTGCGGGCGATTTCAATGTACACAATTCCAACTGGCTCCGCTTTTCTGGTCAGACAACACCCGAAGGAAGGCATGTCGAGCTCTTTGCCGGTTTACATTACCTTACCCAACTGATCGATGTGCCAACGCGTATACCGGATGTTGCTGGGCAAGCCGCCCATACTCTTGACTTGTTTCTTACTTCTCACCCTGATAAATATACCATTAGTGTAACTTCTCCATTGGCACTTCAGACCATTTTATCATTTCAGCTAATTTCTCATCCCATACCCATCCAGTTTAAGAAAAACTTCCCACCAGGACCGTTTGGCAATACGAGAAAGCCAATTGGGACGGCCTGAATATCTTTTTCCGAAACTTTAACTGGTCACTATGCTTCCTCGATAGTGACATTGATGCCAGTGCTGAAATGATCACAAATGTGATTCTTCTAGAGATGCGTGCTTTTATTCCTAACAGAGTAAAAAGCATCAAACCTAAAGAAAAGTCTTGGTTTAATTCTGAGTGTAAAGAAGCTATCAGGCTCAAAGAAGTAAGTTTCCGATCTTACAAAGCCAACCCTACAGAGGAAAATCGGAAAAAGCACAAACAAGCAAGGAACTCATGCAACTCCGTTATTGAAAGAACCAAATTTTTGCATGACCAAAAATTACGGCAAAAAATTCTGCAGTATCCCAAAGGCAGTAAAAATTTTTGGTCATTTGTAAAAAATATAAAAAACTCCTCGACATCTTCGGTTCCAACGCTCATCGACAATAACAAACCAATTGCTTACTCTTCAGAGAAGGCAAACTTGCTCGCCGCCCATTTCGCTGCCAGCTCCACGCTGCCTCAAAGCAACGTTGCCCCTCCTGTACTCGAGAATGTAAATTTTTCAATGGGACAGATTTTCTTCCGCACTCGTACAGTAGCAAGAGTTCTCAAAGATCTCGATATACACAAATCCGCTGGCCCGGATGGTATACCCCCGATTCTTCTGAAGAGGTGTTCTTCCACACTGGCAAAGCCACTGCGTAAGCTTTTCCATCGCTCCTATTCTTCTGGAATCTTTCCTAGAAGATGGAAAACAGCATTTGTCCAGCCTGTCCCTAAGAAAGGTGACCCATCCTCCCCCTCCTCCTACCGACCCATAGCACTGACATCCCTTCTTTCTAAGGTCATGGAAACACTGATTAACCGTAAGCTTAAGGAATATCTCGAAGATCGAAAGTTTCTCCATGACCGTCAGTACGGCTTCCGCAGCAACCGTTCCACTGATGATCTGATGGCATATCTCACCGAACAGTGGAACAAATCTTTACATAGCTTTGGTGAAAGTTAGATTATTGCTCTTGATATTTCCAAGGCATTTGACAGAGTTTGGCATGAAGCTCTTTTATAGAAAATGCGTGCTTTTGGGATCGATGATACACTTGTTCGTTGGATTAGAAGCTATCTTCTCGACCGTTCAATACAAGTTGTATTGAGATATATATTTGAGATCGCTAAGAATGCTGCAAAGTGCTTAGGTTTTCTGTATCGGTGTAAGAAGTATTTTTCCCCATCTGATCTGGCTACAATTTATAAAGCGTTTATACGCCCTAAACTCGAGTATAACTCCCACCTCTGGGCAGGTGCTTCGCAAACATCGCTTCTCCTGCTTGATAGAATACAAAATCGAGCGTTAAGATTGATAGGAAATAGAACTGCCGCTGAAACAATTGCCCCACTCGAACACCGACGCAATGTTTCATGTCTTTCCTTATTTTATCGTTTCTTTTACAAAAAATGTTCACTCGAAGTAGCCAGTTGCATTCCTCCCCTTGAAAGTTTCTCCCGTAATACTCGTCTCGCAAGGAATGCTCATCAGTTCACCCTGGAGCCCAATTTCGGACGTACCGTGAAATATAGGGATTCTTTTTTTCGCCGAACAACACGAATTTGGAATAGTTTACCCGGCGGGATTTTCCCTTGCCATTTTGATCTGCTAACATTCAAAACCAAAAAAAAAAAATATATAATACTAACTGACCTACCCAACCTCGCTCGTGGGAAAGAAATTTATAGTTAAAGCTAGGCAGTTTAAAGGTACAAATATACAATGTAAGCAAGTATACAATGGTCTAATTATGGTACCTATTGGCTTGCTTGTAAAAAAATTGAAAACAAATTAGCTTACCTACCTAAATTTTTTTTTTTTAATTTTTCTTAGTTTGAAAATTTATTTTTCAAAAACAACTTTATTTAAAAATAAAATAAATGAACGAATTCTGGACTTACCAAAAAGTTTAATATGGCTTTGTAAGTGTTTACTACCATTAATTTTTTTTTTTTTTCTAAATCCAATTTTTTAGGCTGAAGCTCGTTATACACACAGACAGACACGCAGACATTTTTCTCAATAACTTTACCTATAATCGCAAGTAAAAAGTGCATTTTTGTAAATTTAAATCGAAAAAATACATAATATCTTGTGTTCAGTGTTCAATTAAAAATTAGTTAGAGACAAGAATTTTAAAAGCAAATATAGTACATACATAATATATGAATTTAGGAAAAAAATGTTTTTAAACATATTTTTTTTTTATTTTTCTTATAAAACTTAGAGTTTGAAATAATTTTTTTATTTTTTTAATGGATATTAAAAGATTAACAAATCCGAATGATAAAGCAGACCTTTTTGTTTGTATATTTTGTCCCTCTATTATATTCTGTTATTATTTTGCGGCGCCAAAGTTTTTCTTGCCAAGAATGCCAACTTAAGGTCGAAAATAACCTACATTCAAACGCCATCAAAAAAAATTACTTACTCGTTATATGTATGTGTGTATGTTATTAATATATATTGGTTTAAAAAAAATAAATATGAACAATACAAAGAAAAAAATTATTCGAAAATACTTCAATGTGAAAATCGCAAGTAAAATGTAGCGATCACAAATAAATTCCTTTTTACTAAATTATCTTCATTGATTCCACATTTTTCCCTCCAAAGTGTGACCCTGTACATACATATGTATTCAGAAACGGAAATTAAAAAAAAGATCCCTTTTGGATTCGGCCTTAGTTTGCCTAGGCATTTAACTATAATCATCGCAGAAACCTACAAAAAGAATTCATGGATCCACCAGTAGTACCACAACAAGAGGTAATATTCTTAAATGTTTAGAATTAAAATATATATAATATTTACTTTTAATTTCTAATGTAGATGATATAATTCCCACATTACTAACATACAATGACCAGTCACAAAAAATATGTATTAACATACTTAAAAGTAAATTTATAGGAAGAGCTAAGCAAGATATATATAAATCCAAACCCATCTTACAAGATGGATATATATCAACAATATGCTTTTACAAAATTTCGGTGGATATACAAATTTGGATCAGTTGTATGAGGATTTTAGATCTTCTTAATGTAGGGGTGATCCATTAAAATTTTATAACTACATACAACGCACCCTTTTATTGTTAAACCAAAAGAGTTTACAAGAAAATAATACTTTAGATTCTCCTCGTAATAAGGAAAGAGCGCTTAATATCTTCAAAGAAAGATAACAGAACTCTTTTATATGCATTAAAACCTCTTACCATGGAGTCAGCACTTCATGAATTAAGACAGGCAGTATTTGTCACAAGAGAAAATATAGACATAGATAATAATAATACCCAAAAACAAAAGCATAATAATGAAAAAATGGAAAAAAGGAATGAGCACGGAAATAATAATAATAACTTTAAAAATTCTAATAACCTATTAAGGAATGATAAAAATAACAATAATAATAGTAATAATTGGCAACCAAAACCTCACGTGCCAAACAATCAAAACAAGCCATAATTATAATAATAATTTTATCGGATATTATAATCATAATAATATTAGACAGTATCCTCAAAGATTTGAGCTCATGGATGTTGATCCTTCATCGTCCCAAATTAGACGAGCACCTAAACCTAACTTTGTAGATAAACAAGAAGATCAAATGGAAACAAATTTTCGACATTTAGCCTCGGAACTTCACTTCTCTTTATTAAATTAGAAAATGGGAATACAATTTCAAGACTCCTATTGACACAGGAGTAGTTAATAGTCTTTTGTGTAATAGTAAAAAAAAAAGATTTTATAATTCCAGAAAATAGATTTGTAGTATCAGTAAGAAATGATTGTGAATTCCAAGCGCATACATTCAATGAAGACTATAATGGAATAATTGGAAACAATATTTTGATTCCGAATGATGGAGAAATAAACTACAAAAATAAAACATTAAAATTGAGTGATGAAATACTACCTTTATTCTTCAGCAAAATTGAGAAAAAGGAATATGAAAAGACAATCAATTATTTTAATGAAAAAACCTGTTGACTGCAAAAATTCAATAATGAAATAAACACGGATCTGCGGACAGAAAACTTAAATAAAGAAGAAAAACATGATATTATTTAAATTAATAAGGGAATGCGATGGAGCATTTTATGAAAAAGGTGATGATTTAATTTTACAAATCATAACATAAAACATAACATACACATGAATAAAATTTTTTTTTTTTTTTTTTTTTTTTTTATTATTATTCATTCATACAAGTTTACAACTATAAATGCAATACAAATGTTTTGATATTGAATGAGATGCGGACATTCGGTAACTATGAAAGTGTTGAATGACACGATTATAAAAATTAACTCAAAAAAATTTTTGATGTGGGGTGGCAACCAGTATAAAAGTATTTAAAAAAAATATAAATTAAAAGTGAACAATAGAAAAAAAAAGTTATTAATTCAAAATATAAACTTAACAAAACCAAAATAACATACTTTAATCTTAAAAGTTTAACTGTGAGTATTTACCATTTTTTTTTAATAGGATAAGGTTCCTAAAAAAGATTCAATACATTCATAGTCATGTGTTAATAGCCAGTCTTTAATTTTTATCATATATAAACTAAATGCAGTAGTTTGTCTTATAGATAGCGGTAATTTTTTGAAAATTTTCGGAGCTGTAACTGTGAAAAAAAAGAGAAGTGTGTACTTCGTGCAAATGGTACGTTAACAAGATGCGAGTTATTTATACGGAGACTGTAAAGCTGCGAGTTTCTAGATGGAATATTGCCACTTTGTTTAAATAACTCTCTTAAAACTTTGAAAACATAGAGGTGTCTTATTGGTAAAATTTGCAATTCCCTGTATAACGGCAAACTTTCAGCAAAACGACTTTTATTACAAATTATTCTTATAACATGTTTTTGAGCTATCATGAGGGGTATGAAAGTATTCGCTTAAGATCCCCCCAGCTAGAAATTCCATATTGAAGCTTTGAATGAGCAAGACCGTTGTAAATTATTTTTAAAACTTTTTTTGAGCAAAATGGTTTTATTAAGTACATTTTACGAGTAACCAACATCATATACGACTTCAGAGAGTGAATATTTTCTTTCCAATTTAAGTTGAAATCGATTAAAACACCCAGGTATTTGAATTTCATCACTGACTCAATTTTAAAGTAACTATCGGAACATATATCATGAGAATGGAAATTGCGTTCACCACATTTACGAATCGGTAAACAAAATTGTTTACAATTATGAGCATGAAAGCGAAGGTTATAATCAAAAAGGTTGTTATCAGAAATTTTGAAAGCTACTAATTTAGTTTTCTTGCTCAAAATTAGATTATGAGCAGCAAACCATGTCCTTAGGATTTCTAAATCTTCTTCAATTTTGGCAACGCAATCAAAAGTAGTATTGAATTGATAGCTATATGCTACGATACACCTGTTGTCGATTCCCAAGAAAAAGCAAATCTGCTTGCAGCCCTATTTGCAGCAAACTCAATGCTTCCGGCAGGTGTTATCAATCCCCCTGTAATTGAGAACGTAAATGACATTATGGGACCAATTTTCTTCCGCACTCGTTCAGTTGCAAGGGTCTTAAAAGATCTTAACATTCACAAATCCGCTGGCCCGGATAGTATTCCCGCTTTTGTTCTGAAGAGGTGTTCTTCAACGCTGGCAAAACCATTGCATAAGCTTTTCCATCTGTCCTATTCCTCTGGGCTCTTTCCGAGCGGATGGAAAACAGCATTTGTCCAGCCTGTCCCCAAAAAAGGCGAATCCTCCTCTCCCTCAAACTATCGACCAATTGCACTTACGTGCCTTCTTTCTAAGGTCATGGAAACGCTGATTAATTTTCAGCTAAAGAAATATCTTGAGGACCGAAAGCTTCTTAATGACCGGCAATACGGCTTTCGCAGCAATAGATCCACTGGTGATTTGATGGTTTATCTCACCGAAAAGTGGAATCAATCTCTTCACCGTTTTGGTGAAAGTAAGATCATTGCACTTGATATTTCAAAGACATTTGATAGAGTTTGGCATTAAGCCCTTTTATCGAAAATGCGTGCATTTGGACTCGACGAATCTCTTCTTCGTTGAATAAGTAATTACCTTTCGAACCGGTCAATACAAGTTGTGTTGGACGGATTCAAGTCTGATACCAACAAAATAAATGCTGGTGTGCCCCAGGGCACTGTTTTATCTCCAACTCTCTTCCTGATTTTTATCAACGACTTATTATCTGAAACTACTAATCCCATTAATTGTTTCGCTGACGACAGCACTCTCAGCTTTTCACATTCGTTTCCAGACTCTCATCCATATGCTTCGGATGTGGAACTGCAACGGCAGCGTATGATTAGTTCATTAAATTCTGATCTTGACAGCATTGTACAATGGGGAATAAGAAATCGTGTTGAATTTAATGCTTCAAAAGCTCAATGTTGTCTTTTGTCGTTAAAGCGAAACATACCCCCATTGCCACTATCGATGAGTGGCACTTGTAGCGAAGACACAGAACATCTATCAGTTTTCGGTATGTGCATTACAGACCACTATCGGTGGAACGACCACATATTCGAAGTCGCCAAAAATGCTGCTAGGTGTCTAGGTTTCCTTTGAAGATGCAAGAAAATTTTTACCCCTTCTGATCTGGCTACGGTCTATAAAGCGTATATTCGTCCAAAACTTGAGTATAATTCCCGTATTTGGGCAGGTGCTCCTATTTCACACTTGAGTTTTTTAGACAGAATACAAAAAAGAGCTTTGAAAATGATAGGCGACCGAACATTAACTGAAACATTTTCATCTCTTGAGCACCGTCGTAATGTTTCGTGCCTTTCGTTATTTTACCGTTTTTTAACAATCAATGCTCTAGCGAAATAGCCAGCTACATTCCTCCCCTGAAACAATTCAACCGTAATACTCGCGCCGCTGGGAATGCCCATAAATTTACCCTTGAGCCCTACTTCGGACGTAGAGTTAAATACAGAGATTCTTTCTTTAGCCGTACCACGCGAATGTGGAATGCCTTGCCAGACTCTGTTTTTCCCTCCAATTATGACTTGCCAAACTTTAAAACAAATGTGCATCGATATCTCCTTTTATACCGTTCCCTATTTTCCTAACGCCCGCGCTGTGTTTAACATTATAAGGGTAGCCAAAATCCCTTTTGCGCGGGCCAATTATAAAAAAAAAAAAAAACCTCATCTGCAAAAGCAGTAGGAGAACCGTTTAATTTAAGATTGAAAAGAGAATTTATGTAAATTAAAAAAAGTAGTGGGCCAAGAACGGAGCCTTGTGGGACTCCATTTCTTAGAAAAAGAAGATTACTAAAAGTTCCGTTTATATTAACTTTTTGTTCTCTTTCCTTATAGTAGGAATGAAACCATTTAAACATAACACCTCGAAAACCAGCATTATACAGTTTGTTTAATAAAATCTCATGGTCAACCATATCAAATGCCTTAGTCATGTCCACAAAAAGAGCCATGGTAGTTTTTTTGCAATTTGAACTGCTATATAATTGCGTACAGAGCCTTAGAATGGCATCTTCAGTAGACTTTCCTGATCGAAATCCAAATTGATTATCACTGAAAAATTTATTTTTGTCCAAGAAAGAAATTATTCTCACCTTTATAAGTTTTTCAAAAAGCTTTGAGAAAGTCCGAAGCAGAGAAATAGGTCTAAAGTCCGAAATCTTTTTTCTATTACCTTTTTTGAACAGAGGAATAACTTCTGCACACTTTAGGTTTTTGGGAAAACAACCATTTTCAACACTTAAGTTAAATAGGTAACTTAATATATCGACTACATATAAAGCGATTTTCTTAAGTATGATACTAGAAATACCATCAGTAGTACACGCATTTTTATTTTTCAATGATAAAATAGCCATATAAATTTCACGTGAAGTTATGGAGTTGGACACAAAACTATTTGATTGTATGCTATCAGATGTTAAATTTGAAAATAATGAACAATTACAACTTGAGCAAGGATAAACTGAAGGTTTAAGTTTATCTTAAATTTCCGTAAAGTATTCGTTGAAATTATTTGCAATAGAGTTTATGTAAGTTATGGAAACATCATTGATTTGTAAGCTATCTATTTCTACTAACTGCAAATCCTTACCAAAAATGTGATCTACCACTTTCCATTCTTCTCTTATGTTTCCATTTGCTTTCACAAATAAACTAGTATAATAGTTGTTCCTTGTTTCTTCTATCTCATTTTTGATGGTTTTACATAACGACAAATAATAATTTTTGAGATTTTTGTTTTGTGGATATTTTTTACACTTAACACTCAAAACATTTTTCTTGGAAATCTGTTTGAGTATTGTATTTGTCATCCAGGGTTTTAAATGCTTATTGCCTGTTGAGTTTTGAGATGAGAGATAAGTACACGAGCGTATGTGATTTTGTAAAATTGACGTAAATACATCAAAGGCAGTAGAAGGGTTTCTTTCCAAATAAACAGGCTCCCAAAATTCAAACTTTAACAGTTCATAACAGCTATACTCCCGATGGATATAATTGATTACAATTTCCAAACAGCGAAAACAGCGGTATATTATATAAACAAAGTTCATCTTCATATATCCAAATTTCACTAACAACTATTATCACAGGTAAGCTTGCAAGCGAATCAATATGAGCTAAAAGAGTATAAAATTTTTTTCTCAAACTACGTATGTTTTGTTGTAAACATAGACATATCTCAACACGAGGTACATTGGCTGGATAGTCACACATGATTGAATTGGGACAAAAAACAGAAGAAACAGAATTTTCTCAAAATCTTTAGCACTAACAATTCTTACTGAATTGTCACCCTCACTTCTCCGCATAAAAACTTCCGTTTCTGGTCCAAACATACTTAAATCTCTTCGAAACCTTTAGTAACAATGATGTGTTAAGCAGTTTACGTGTCTGATGAGTTAAACTATCGTTCAAGTAAATGTTTTCCGTTTTCCTTTGTACACCGAATAGGTTTGTTGTAAGCAGCTCTCTTTTTTCTCTTTTTGCTTTCATAATTTTTTCCTTGAGTAGATGAGAATTGAATTTTATGTATAGAACATTGGTGGTGTTATTGGTGGAATTGTTATTGTTTATATTTTTATTTCGCTTTGCTTTAATTTTTTTCATATAGCATTGGTCGATGTCAGCTTCGATAATATTCACATTTATTTAATTCTCCTATATACACAAATGTACAGATATCCTGAGATCCACACAAAAGAAGTAGATAGACAAATAAAAGAAATGTTAGAATCAAAAATCATTCAGCATTCAACTTCGCCTTATAACGCTCCAATCTGGGTCGTACCAAAAAAGAAGACCACGCGGGTTATAAATAGTGGCGTATACGTAGTTATAGACCACAGAAAATTAAATAATGAAACTAAAGAAGATAAATATGCTATCCCAAACATGAATTCAATATTAAACAAATTAGGACACGCGGTGTATTCGAGTAAACTATATCTAACAAAAGGGTTCTCTCAAAAATTAGAGAAAAGACAGCATTTAATACTCTATCATGACACTATGAGTTCGTACGGATGCCATTCGGCTTATAGAATGCACCAGCAACCTTTCAGAGACTTATGAATGAAGTTTTGAAAGTCTACATAGGAAAAATAATTAGATGATAAAATAATATGTTAAACCAAATCGGAATAAAAATGAAATTATAAAAAAATGTACCTATTCCAAAGACAGTGAAAGAAATTCAATCTTTTCTAGGATGAAAGGGACCCTAGACGCACGTAAAACAAACATGAGTGCAATTACAGCATCATAGGAAAAGAATTATTAACTAGAGTTTGGCCTACTGCTCTCCTTAGACATTACCTTGACGGAAGAAAATGTATAATAAAAACTCACAATTAACCCTTAATGTGGTTACAAAACTTTAAAGAACCAAATAGTAAACTCCAAAGATTGAAAATAAAACTGGAAGAATATGACTTCGAAACAAAATATATACAGGGAAAATAAATTAAAGTGGCAGACGCACTGTCGGGTATAAAACTAGAAAATAAAATAAATATAAGTAACGATGATGATGAACTTATTCAACATACCACTAAATTAGATAATTCTCATTTAATTCCTATTAGTGAAAAAGCTATTAATTTCTTTAACAGGCAAATGATCCTTAAAATCAAATGATCATCAAGAAATTATTTACCGCCAACTTGTTGGAAAAAGAAGAGTAATATTCGCACGCAAAAAATTTAAAGAAGAACACTTCACAAATATAAATAAAGAAGTATATACTACTATGCTAAATTGCATATATATCATAGATGGCGAAACATTTAATAAGTTCCAAAATATTTGGAAAAAGGAAAACAAGTTAAGTAATAAAAGCACAAAGCTCTTGCAAGATCTAAACACAGACGAGGCAAATGAAATAATATTAAAGCCACATAAAATATGGGTATATAAAAAGTATACTACTTACTTACTTAGGTGGCGCTACAGTTCGGGACGAACCTGGGCCTCAACCAACATGCCTCTCCAGCCAACTCGGTCTTTGGCTAGCTGCCTCCAGTTTTGCACTCCAAGTTGGTTGAGGTCGTCCTCCACTTGAGCGCGCCACCTAAGGCGAGGTCTTCCTTGACTGCGTCTACCCTCTGGGATGGAATCGAAGATCCTGCGAGCCGGAGCATTGTTGTCCATTCGCTCTACATGACCTAGCCATTTTAAACGTGATATGCGTATTTTTTTGACCAGGTCAATGTCGCTGTACAGCTCGTATAGTTCTTGGTTGAACCTTCTCCTCCAAAGCCCGTTAACGCAGATAGGGCCAAAAATCTTCCGAAGAATCTAACGCTCGAAACGACTAAGGATATCTTCATCCGCTTTAGATAGAGTCCATGCCTCGGCGCCATAGAGCAGGACTGGGATGATTAGGGTCTTATACAGAGTCTCCTTTGTCTTTCGAGAGAGGGCTTTGCTACTCAATTGCCTTCCTAGCCCATAGAAACAGCGATTGGCAAGAGTAATTCTTCGCTTTATTTCTGACGAGATGTTGTTGTCAGATGATATAGCGGATCCGAGGTACACAAAGTCCCTAACTACCTTAAAGTTGTACCTGTCTATTGTGATGTTTTGTCCAATCCGCCGGTGTTGTGTGTCCCTTTTTGTGGACAGCAGGTACTTCGTTTTGGCCTCATTGACTGCTAGTCTCATCTTAGCCGCTTCAGCTTCAATGCTAGCAAACGTTCCAGTGACAGCTCGCCGAGTTCTGCCAATGATGTCTATGTCGTCAGCGTATGCTAGCAATTGCAGACTTGAAAAAAATTGTCCCACTACAATTGACTTGCGAGTTTCTTATAATTTTTTCAAGTATTAAGTTGAAGAAATCGCACGATAGCGCATCACCTTGTCGGAATCCTTTTTTGACGTCAAAAGCTTCTGTGAGGTCAGTACCAACCTTGACGGAGCAGCGAGAGTTCTCCATCATCATCCTGCACAGTCGGATGAGTTTTGTGGGAATGCCAAAACCTGACATGGCTCTGTATAGCTCGTCTCTATAAATGCTATCGTACGCGGCCTTAAAATCGATAAAGAGGTGGTGGGTATCGATTTGAAATTCTTGGGTGGTTTCCAGGATCTGCCGTAGCGTGAACATTTGATCGATTGTGGACTTTCCTGGTCTGAAACCACACTGATAGGGGCCAATCAGGTTGCTGACGAAAGGTTTCAGGCGTTCACATAGTACGGCAGAGAGTATCTTGTAGGCGATATTCAGGAGACTTATTCCTCTATAGTTGGCGCAGCTTAGAGGGTCTCCTTTCTTGTGGATCGGGCAAACGATGCTGAGGTTCCATTCATCAGGCATACTTTCTTCTGACCAAACTTTAGAGATGAGTTGGTGTATGCACTCCACCAGGTCATCTCCGGCCGCTTTAAAAAGTTTGGCGGGTAATCCGTCGGGTCCAGCAGCTTTGTTGTTTTTGAGTTTAGATATTGCTATCCTTACTTCATTTTGGTCAGGTGGACGGAAGTTTTGTCTGTCATCATCCATGTTGAATGGTTCATTCTGCCTGACAGCGGGATTTTGGCCTTCATCGCCGTTTAACAGTCTGCAGAAATGGTCCTTCCATGTACTCAGCACCGACTGTGACTCTACTACGAGGTTTCCATTCCTATCACTACAGGCTTCTGTGGTGATAGGATTTTTTTCCTTGGCATGTTCTTTTCACCTGTTGGTAAAACTTCCGCATGTTGTTCCTGGAGTAGCATCTCTCAATATCTTCGATCGCGCGCTTCTCATGCTCTCTTTTTTTCTTTTGGAGAAGCCGGTGTTCTTCCCGTCTTTTCTGCTCGTAAGGCTCGCGAGCAGCTCTCGTCTTTCTTTGCAGCGTCGCTTTATATGCCTCTTGTTTGGCTGCATGGGCCTGCCTGCATTCGTCATCAAACCAGAGGTTTCGTGGTGGTGGTCTGGTGAAACTTAGCACATCAGTTGCGGCATCTCTGATGGCTTGTTGGCAGTGTTGGCACTGATCTTCGGCACTTGTTGCTGGCGGTACTGGATTTCTTGAGAGGTTACGGGATATTCGATCGGCATAGGTTCTGGCGGTTTCTTGCGATTGCAGCTTTCCGACGTCATACTTCCTCACAGTATTACTCCGTTGTTGTGGAGTTCGGGTTATTCGCATTCTTACCTTTGCTGCAACAAGGTAGTGATCCGAGTCGATGTTAGCTGCTCGGAAGGTGCGAACATCCAAGATACTGGATCTTGCGCAATCACCGTAGTACACGTCACAGTTTTTCATCCTCCTTTTGCCCGGCCCATTCCATCGCACTTCCTAGATAGCAGTAATTCCTGCTCTGTAGCAGTCTAGGGCCTCCGCTAGTTGTTTGGATGCACGTGGTCTGTTAAGAGTTCTAACATTCCACGTGCAGATCCGAAGGTCGTTGTCCTTGATTCGTTTTTCCGTGTCGTCAACAGTAAATCCGTCCTTTACCGAGGCTATTGGTCGCCTCGCAACTTTTTCTTTTTTCCGTGGCAGGGTTGTTAACCCCACGCACAACCCCCAACCTGGAGGGCCAGGTCCTTTGTTGGATTCCTTGGACAAAAGGAACCGGAGAATCCGGAGTCAGTAACCCACTTCGGGGATATGAGCGCTGCCGTTGGCCCATTAAGGGTTCATCCGCCACCATCTCTATTTCAATGCCCTGACTTGCATTGAATTGTCCTAATGACCTTATCTCCAAATACGTCGAAGTAGCTCATTAGGGCGTCTGCTTCGTTGACTGTTGACGCCACCTTTGGTTGGGCTCATCCGCCGTACGTCCTCTTTCTGAGGGGCTCGTGCAAGACTTCTGCGAATCGATCAGAACAGTCATTAAAGCAGAGCATTATAGTGTTGCTATTTTTTCTGTGTTCAACACTCGCGCTTATAAGTTTAGCAGGAATGTCCGGATGGACAGACCAGTACCCGGTGGTTACCGCGGGGAGGTAAAATAAGCACAATTGATGTGTACGATATAGTTGCAGCGACTGTGCATCACCAGTTTGATGCCTTTCAGTGCCTACCCTATTCATACAGCACCCAACCACCCATAAAAAGTATATCTAGATCTAAATTGAAAATATGATATACCAAATTTAAAAACCTTATAAGAAAATGAATAATTGTCATCTGTTTATGACTAAAATCGAATGAAATCAAATTCAATTACGTTAAACAGAAACGCCAAAAAATCATAATTACCACTACTACATACATATGTAGATAGTTCTTAAATCACAAAAAGAAATATTTTGCATGCATAGATAAGAAAAACAAAGACGTACCTATTAATAAAATTGACAATGAATTAATCTATAAATGAATTGAAGAAAATAAAATTAAAATATTTAAAAAATTAAACATAAATAGAAAAGATCAAAGCATAGGAAAACGAAAAAAAATCAATAAACAAAATTATTCAATTCCAAAACCAATAAAGATATTGCATCGAATATTGCAACCTATAGCGATAATGCAGACAAAAATAACGATCCTGATGATTATGATAACCCTAAGAAAAATGTCAAAAATACTTAAAGAGTAAGCAGTTCTTTTACCCCATCCTTAACCAAAAAATCAAAAAAGAGGATTAATAAACATTTTAGGAACAGGCATGACATTTTTATATGGAACTACGGACGACAATGATCGCCAAGATATTGAAAAACACTTAAAAATAATTGAAAGAAGCAATCATAATAAAATAACGCATTTAAATAAACAAATAATAATAAATGGAAAATTTAATAAACAAATAAAAATACTTACCGAAATTTTAAATAACGAAACTAATAACATAATTAAAAGAATCAATACATTTATAGGAAGCTACGATTATGTAAAAGATATACATAGCTAAAATTAATACAATACGAAATAAAGTTGAGAGAAAACCTCGAGTATTTAGATGAGGATATAGAAAAAATAAAAGAAATAATGACTTCAAGATAAGGAGTTCTTAGCAGAGACATCTTAACTGAAGAGTAGATAGATACATAAATACGGAATTAATATATATAACTTGTAAGAATTAAAACTTATATATAAAACTAATATTATATTCATAATTAGAGTGCTCAAATTTACAGATGAACTGTAAAAAGATACATATACGTTCAGCCCATTCCAAATAAAGATAATAACTCCTAATTAAAAAAAATAATCTTTATTTAACTAAAAATCAAATAATGTATGACAGTACCAAATATTTACAAAATTTAACCAAAACAAATGATGATTAAAAAATCAATGAATTGTAATCTTATAACAACTTGAATGAAAAAAAGTATAAGAAATAGGAAATAATAATCATGTATTAATCAATGTACAATTACAAGAACTCAACCAAAATTGTTATAATCAAAAAAATTGTGAAATAAAAATAACTTACAAATCATATGACAGCAAAATTATAAGCATATAAATGAAAAATAGAAAAAAGAAGATAATAAATAATGTAAATCTTCGAACGGTCACTTTCAGGACCCTTAGAAGAATCTAAAGAGAAGGGGGTTTTATATCCGAGCCCTTTTGGGCTCCCCAACAGAATTCAATTAAAGATTAACAAACTTTGACTTCAAATTTAATTTAAAAGCATATTGATATTCTTCAAATATGATGCGACGATCATAAAGAAATAAGTTGCATATCATAACTTCAGCAGCTTCTGCGGAAGTATCGAAAAGATACCCACCGAAGTATTTCATAACAAAATCATCGCATCATCATTTTTTACTTGCGATTATAGGGACTATAAGGCAAGTTTAGGATTCGTGAATATAAACAAAAATTGATATAACAATGAAACATGACATTACGGTCATAGAGAAGTCTAAAAAGTGATCGAGAAAAAATGGCTGCCTATCTGTCTGTCAGTATGTATAACAATCTAAGCCAAAACGGCTTCAGCGATTATATTAAAATTTTGTGTGTGTTATTCTTTTGGCATTCCCCGGAGGGAAAATTGAAATTTAATTTTTAGAGCTAAAAATAACGGTACCTGCCATATGGCTGTTTGGGAAAAACTTATTTTTTTCAAAAACGGCTCCAACGATTTTGATGAAAATGTTTGATAATTTTTTTGTTGGTATTGGCTATGATCTGATTAGAACCAAATTTACGGGAAAAGTCTATTAACGGTACCTTTCATGTAACGGTTTTTTTAATTTTGTGTTTTCTCGGTAACGGCTCTTTGGATTTCTGTAAAATTTTATGTTTGGGAAGATCTAGGTAGTTAAACCAATTCTGTATATCAAAATTTTGAATAACTTTTTTTTCTAATGAAAATTAATTTTTTAAATTTTGTTTTGAAATCAATATTTTTAAAATTGATAAAAAAAAAATTATTTTAAATTATGTAACCACATGTACATATATTAATAAACTCTAAAAAACTTCATACCAAAATTCCAAAAAAAGATTTTTTTTCAAAAAAATAAAAATAAAAAACAGGATTTTATCATAACCGGTACTACACTTTTCGAAATAAATTTTTCATAAATTCTTTGTTATTTAAGACATGTGATGGCGTACTTCATTTTTACTAAAAACCGTTAAGTATTGTGGTTTTGATAGTTTTCATAAGCACAAACTGTGTTATTTTCAACGTAAATGTTACTTGTTTCTGTCAAAGATGTTGCTTTCCAATGTAATATGGCACATAAGAGCAAGTACGTGCGACCTAGTCGTGCCCATTTTTACAAGATGCATATGAAAGTATATGCAGTACTTATAACAAAAACACAATTTTTAAAATTTTTTGTCTATCTTTCTGTGTGTTTGTTCCGTCTAATCTCGGAAACAGCTGCACCGATTTTTACGCTACTTTCATTGTCAGATTTCTGATGTTCTATGAAGTAATTTTGGATATTTCAATTACCCACTAGGTGGGCTGAGTGGTATTTTTTCGGAAAATTCTTATTTATGGACCGATTTTCACGGGATTTTTACGAGGAGAAAGCTGGTATTGTAAGGATTAAGTAAGGCCATTTCAATTACCCCTAGGCTGCGCTGGAGATGTTCAAAGGGTAGATATGTGTGTGGGTACAAGCACCCACAAATCACCCCTGTCTATCAACTCCTACTCTCACCTCCACTTTGTGAACATCGGGTGCCTAGTACCTCAACTGGAGATTGGGTTCCAACCCCTTTGGAAAGTTGTTGGTGGCAGCAAACGAGAGAGGGGGGGAGGAGTGTTACCACTAAGGCACTACTCCTTGCATCCTGGCGGCAGCGGAAGAATTCTCTAGATGGAATCAACAGTGGCGTCTACAGTTCCAGTCAGGTTGAACTACTTAGTGAACACCTTATATGGGCTACTACGACGTTTTCAGAGCTCAGGCCTATAAGTTTATCCACCTCTTCGTCCTTGGAGTCAAAATAAGGACCTGGTCCTCCAGGTTGGCTGTTGTGCCGTCGGGGTAACTTCCCGGCCACACCAAAAACAACTAGTTGTGAAGCAACAACAAGCCTCAGATAAGGACGGATTCACTGATGACGAACCCTGCAAACGAAATAAGGACAACGAATTTCGGATATGTACGTGGAATGTTAGGTCCCTTAACAGACCACATGCAGCCGAAAAACTAGCGGAGGCCCTTGACTGCTGTAAGGCAGACATAACCGCCATCCAAGAAATGCGATGGGTCGGGCCGGGCAAAAAAAAGATGAAAACACACCAACACCAGAGGCACAATCTTTCAAGAGTCCGTCCAATAACTGGCATACGCCGACGATATTAACATAATCGGAAGAACGCAGCGTGATGTCAGTAGCGCTTTTGTGAGTATTGAGACGGAAACGGCAAAGATAGGTTTAGCAGTCAATGAGGGCAAAACCAAGTATATGCTGTCATCAAGAAGAGACACCCAACATCGACGTCTTGGACAAAACATCACCATAGACAGCTTTAACTTGGAGGTAGTTAGGGACTTTGTCTACCGGGGCTCCGCTATTAACTTAGACAACAACACCAGCGCTGAAATCAAACGAAGAATAACTCTTGCCAATCGCTGCTCCTTCGGGCTTAGAAGGCAATTGATTCAAAGCCCTTTCTCGGGCAATTAAACTGTCCCTTTATAAGACCCTCATCATCCCAGGCCTGCTCTATGGTGCAGACGCATGGAAGCTGTCAAAAGGGGATGAGGACACTTTCGGCTGTTTCGAGAGAAAGATTCTCCGGGTGATTTTTGGTCCCATATGCATAAACGGAGAGTGGAGAAGAAGATACAATGAAGAACTTTACCGGCTGTACAGCGAAACAGACCTAGCCAAAAGAGTAAAAATTCAACGTCTCAGATGGCTGGGTCATATAGATCGGATAGACATCAATGCTCCGGCCCGGAAAATCTTCGAATCCACCCCAGAGGGACGGCGCAGTAGGGGAAGACCGAGACTCAGGTGGCGCACACAAGTGGAAGACGACCTCAACCGACTCCACGTGCTAAACTGGAGACAGCTAGCTAGGGACCGGGCTGGCTGGAAAAGCTTTTTGGTTGAGGCCCAGGTCCACCCCGGACTGTAGCGCCACCTAAGAAGAAGAAGAAAGTTGCGCTGGAGTCGTTATTTTTTGGAATATTCTTATTTAAGCCCCGATTTTGACGTGACTTTTACAGGCGGATAGCTGATGTTGTGAATTGTAAATAAGGCTATTTTCATCACCCATTGTGCCACTGGGGTCGTTTCACATGCAGATACCTTATTTTGTAAAAAGTTACTAAGGCTGTTTTGGTTACTAGGTGGCGCCACGCCAGGTTATTTTTTTTTTGAAAATGTATGGTATACCCCAGCAACGCCGGGTTGTTAAGCTAGTTTGTAATATAAAAGAGATCTCCAGATTTCATTCTTGGTAGTTCATAAGTAATTATTCGACGTATAGCTTAAGATTTCCTCCGACCCACGGTAAGTGATCTGAAGCTTAAATGAAAGTGTTTAAATTAATTAACGGTCTTTTATAGATATCTGATTGCCCTGTTCCATGAACAGGAAGAAAGAATATTTTTTTTAATCCTTCGCGTGAACTCAAACATAAATTATATATATATATTTTTATTGAACATTTCAGGAACTTGAAAACAAAATGATGCAACCGAGTCACTTTTCAGATTTTAGCAGATGTGGCTTTGATGATTGTCAGGTAAAGTGTATAATAATGTGTTTATTTCTAACATTGTATAATGTTGTGTTTGTATGAAATAATGTGTTCTTCTTTTTTAAGGCTCTTCTAAGCAATGCTTTGAAAGCAAAAAACATTCGAGAATTTAAAGTTGCATTAGATATGGGTGCAGATCCAAACCAGAAAAATTCTAATTCCGTAAGCATTTTTGAAATAGCAATGCAGACAAATGGATGTGAAGATTTTGTAAGGGAATGTCTTAACTATGGCTGCGATGCATTTTATGTAAGTTTTATTTAAGGGGACTTTGTCATCTTAAAACTATTCTTTTTACAATTTTAAACCAACATGAGGGAACCTATTCAATTATGTCTATTTATAAGAAGCCATCAATGTTTGACGTTTTAGATTTTACTACAGTTAAAAACTGTGTCACAAATAATGCTATACATTTATTTATTTTATAGTTATTTATTTAAAAAAAAAAACTTTTTTTTTCATTTGGACAGCGTATCTGCTTCCAAAATAATACCGATAATCATTTCATAAAAACTACAGCTTAAATACTAATGGTTGACCAATGCGAATTTAAAAAAGACTTTTAAAAATGAAGCAACCGGAAAATAACAGAAATATTTATTAGTGTTTTGAGCGCCTTCGCACATAGCTTTAGCAATAGCCAGCTTCATTCCTACCCTGAAACAATTGAACAGTAATACACGCATTACTAGAAATGCCTTAAGCTCAACTTCCGACGTACAGTCAAATACAGAGATTCCTTGCTTAGTCGTACATCTTTAATTATTTTAAATTCGAATATTATTTCCCATATGACCTTGTTTGGGCCATTTTCACGTTTTTTCAGTTATCTTTGCAATTGTGATTTTGTTCCATAAATGACAATTTTTAAAAATAAAAAAAAAATAAAACAGATTTAGTTACTCCTTACAATATCAGTTTCTTGTTTGTGAATGTCCAGTCAAAATCGGTCCATAAGCCTAATATGCAGATCGGGAAAAAATATTTCTCATAAAATAGTTTTCTCAGGAAAAATGTTGTCCCGAAGCGCAAATCCAAACCCTTGTAACCGCCTATACAAAAAACGACTCCATTAAATTTTTCCCGGGTTGGAGGTTTATCCTTTTGTTTTACCATTAATATATTTTCGTTGTCAATTGACTTGCTGGGTTTGGCTTTTAGTACTTGTGGTGTTAGTTGTTATTGATTTAATTTTTGTTCGGTGTTATTACCATATCATATTGGTTATCATCTCCAGTGTAAGTATCTTTATTTATTGTAACGGTTTTTTTCAGTACGAATTTCATAAGGGGGGGCGATGAAAATGGGAAAAGTTTTGTCCTCGTTTTGGATGGTTTCGTGTTGTTATTGCTTGAGCGCCGTGGCTTATCAGATTTTTCTGAATCATTAAAAAATCTTCATCGGATAGCTTTCTTTTGGTTTGCTTAGGGTGCGTTTTTATGTTTGTTAATTCTTCAGCTGTTAATACTTTTCCATCTTCAGTTAACCTATGGGTTTATTACTTTAACTTCGATTTTCTTGAAGCATTCGCTTTTTCAAAGAAATTTTTCCTTTTATGTCTAGCATATCTTTCGGTAAGTCATCGTAAAAGACGAAGTTTGTTCTGTTTTAAATGTTGTAGGCTTTGAGTTTGAATTTATCAGCAATTATTTGGCTTTTTGTTCGATATGCCAAGAATCCAACTTTGATCCGTCGAATTTTGTTTTTGTTTTGAGTGCCAAGACGATAGATAAAGTCTAGACCTTTCAGTGTAATTCCAATTTCGAAAGCCTCATTTAAGATTTGTATGACTGAGCTCAGTTGTTGACTTTTCTTTTTCTGCCAAATTGAAGAGAACTATGTTCCTTGTTCTTAATTGATATTCTAAAATGTTAATTTTTTCGTCACACTTTTTAACTGTTACTTCTTTATGATTAACTTCTACACTACAGTAGTTTCTTCTTCTTTAATTTCAGATCTTATTTCTTTTTTTGATCCTCATGTCTTTAAGTTCAGAATTGCTTACTTTTTTTTTATTACTTTGGTTTCCCGAATTTTGATAAAATTCTGGTTTTATTTTACGTTTTTAATATTAAACTTAATTATTGAGATTTGAATAAGTACTTAATTAGAGTTTATTAGTAAACGCTCATAATAAGACTTGTTCATTAATTTGAAATATATTGAAAATTAAAAAAAGTAAAAAATTAATTATTATTAAAAAAGGGCATGACTTGGTCTCACGTGTTTACTCTTATATGCCTAATCACATTGAAAGGGAAGATATTTAACAGAAAAGTATTTATGCAAAAGTTCTTTAAAGTTAATTATAATATATATAAATATAAAATAAAACTTTTTTAGGCTTCTCTATGATCGTAATGCTTTTTTTATATTTTAACTATGTGTCTGTAAGGTACAATGCCCTTTAGAATGCAACCGGATGTTGCACGACACTAGTTAGAAGAATTAGAGAGATAGGAACGATTTTTTTCCGGCGCAGTAGATCGAGAATTAGGAGACTATATTCTCACTTAAAACGGACAGATCTAGCTTGCACAGTTATGCAATAAAAAATGTAAAAAATAATTGCACGACTGGATCGCACGTACTTGTTCTTATATGCGGTCACAGCGTCGAATAAAATTTGATAAATATAAAAAGAACTTCTAAGTTTTTGTTCGATTTTTGTGACTTTTGATTGTTTGAAAAAAGTACGTAAGCGAAAAAATTTAAACGCCATTTTATTTCTATAAAAAAATGATTAACAGTGTATTTTTTTTTCAAAATAATAGGAAGCTATAAGGTACATATAGTACCTATATATATATAGTACATATAATTTACTTTTTGAAATAAAATTAATTAAAATAGGTAGCTTAATTATGTTTGGTGGATCGATAAACTCATGTTGGGGGGTATTCATAAAATTTATTTAGGATATTATGTACCTACCTATAATAAGGTTGGAAGGAAGGTAGGTACTAAAATTAAGATACCTACCTATTCTAACCACTGTGAAGTGAGTGGGTTTAGACAATATTAAAACTCAAAACAGTGGTTGTTTGTATGCAGGTGTACAATTTTGTTTTCTTGATTGACATTTTTGCATTCAGTAGGTAGTCGAGTTTTTTTTTGTGTTTGTTAGTTGTTTTTGCGTGTTTATGTGTTTATCATAGGGGTCCTTATTTTTTTTTCTGTATGCTGTATGCTGTTATGATTATGAAATGCTTTAAAATAAATAACGATAAATAAATAATAAAAATAACGAAGTTTGCTTTCATTAGACTAGTGGCTAGGGCTCAACCGAGCAATATAAAACAAAATTTGGGGGAAAATATTAAACAAATAAAATTTTTATGAAATCAAAAAAACACTATTCATAACGTTTTTTGGAAAAAATGTTGTAAGCCATCTTATTTCTTTAGCTGTTTTCTATTTTACGATTTTTTCATTTCAAAATCGTTCGACCAGTTTTTTCAAAAAAAAATGTTTTTTTTGAAAAAAACTTTTCGAAAACATATTTTTTAATTTTTTTGAGTATGTCAATTTAAGGAAATCTATAGTTTATACTAAAAGAAAAATTTAAAAAAAAAATCTATAGATTCGTTTTCAAAATATTCAAAAAACAAAACAAGTTTTTTAAAAAAAAAATTATTAAAAATAAAAAAAAAATGTTTTTGCAAATTTTAATGAGCAATATTATTTAAATCATACAACACAGCATATTTTGAAAATTTCATCAAAATCCGTCAATTAGTTAACGAAAAAGTCTGATTTTAAGAAACCGGTCATATGGGAGGTATCGTTATAAAACTTTTTCTCAAAAATCCATTAAAACTAAAAGATAAATTTTGCATAGAAAACACCATTCAGAAAGTTTTATCAAAATCGTAGGAGCCGTTTTCGAGAAAAATAAGTTTTTCATTAAAAGTTATGTGGCAGGTATCGTTAGTTTTGGATCTAGAATGCCAATTCGAAAAATAGTCGGGTAGAATACTCTAAAAAATACTATATACCACGGTTAAATCAAATGGGCCCAACCGTTTAGGCTGTAGGAACTGATACGGACAGACAGACAGACAGACAGACAGAATTTTCTGACCCACTTTTTTCGACTTCCCTATTGTCGTAATGTCATGTTTGAATTTTAGATTTTTTTTTACGAATGCATAACTTGCCTTATAGCTCCTATAAATCGCAAGTAAAAATGTGTAGAATTACATGAGTTATGAGTTATGGTATTGGCGTATTCATGCAATCGCGTAAAACCCTGATAAAGTGTAAAAACCTCGTGAATTTATCTTCTCCTAAATAAACTGTCAAAATTTGTATGGGAATTTATTTATGCGAACTTTATAAATTTATCTCATGATTTTGCCGGATAAAGTGAAAAACATGAACCTCGTAAAAATGAGGAATGTCTTTTTTTGTTGTCTTTCTTTTTGTGACAGCTGAGGTGACAAAGATACACTTGTTAACAAAAGTCTACGTACATCATTTTTGTGTATGGAACTTTTGTAATCCTTTTTAATTGCATCTATAGATGCTGACTCGTTTTTTTTCTATTTTCTTAAGAAGTTTGTTTTTGTATTCATATTTTCAGCTATAATAAAGCTATGTTTTTCTTCGAATTTTTTTTTAATAAGAACCAATAACTAAATATTAAAATCTACTAGTGAACGTATACTTTTGTTAGGAAGTGTACTTCAATCCTAACTCTGACGTTAAATGACAGTTTCCACATTTACGCAATTTCTTTCTAAGGGGCGTTCATGCAAATGCTTGCGGAAGGATAGAATTTTCTATGGTGTATGAATTTATCTCGTTGCATGAATACCCCTATGTTTACCTACAACTTGTTCTTTTAAAAAAAGTTTTCGAAAAAAAACAGAATTTTGCACCCCTTACCCCTTTCTAAAATTTCTTGCATGCCACCAAATTTAGGGTACTTTTGAGGAAATGCTTACGACGTAAGAATAAAGATCTGTCGGAATTTTTTCGAAGTGAATGTCTAATTTTCCTGACTATTTCTCATTGCTTAAGAATTTGTAGAAAACCTAATGTTGAGTTAGTTTTTATTTGTTTTTCTTATTTTCTCTACTCTAGCAAGGTATCCTACAAGGATTTTATTTTCATCCCTTGTAAACTGTGGCTTAAGAAATGGAATATGAATGAGCTTCTTAAAGTAACCACTGGGACTATGGCTCTCAGGTGTCGTTTGAGCAATGCTCGGTGTCCTTTTCTATTTGTTATTATTCACTATTTTGTTTCATTATTAATAAAGTTTCACCCTAATTATAAAAATTCAAATTCCATACCATTACATAAAGTTTTTTTCCATAATGTATTATATATTAAATCATTTATATTTCTCTCTTTGTATTGTAATTTTGTTGTTTTTTTATTCCTTAAAAATTAAATTTTGTATTTTTTTAAATTGGAAAATATAAGGATCTAATCTAATCTAATCTACATTAAATGTGTGTGTGAGTCTCAATAATGTCTCAATTAGCAAACACAATCGCTCAAGCCGTAAGAATTGCTGTAGAAACAATTTGCCAGTCGGGAGATGTCGGAGATATCGAGTGAAAATACTCAAAATGTTCATGTATGTTGTTAGTTTAAATAAATTGCACAACTGGATCGCACGTACTTGCTCATTCATATGTGCGGTCACATCGTGGAATAAAATTTAAAAAATAAGTAACATTAAGGTGAAAAATAACACTATCTGAACTTAAAAAAGTGTCAAAACCACAACCCTTAACGGTTTTTAGTGAAAATGGATTACGCCATCATACGTCTTGTATAATTGAGGCTATTCAGCATAGATTTATTCGCTTTGCTCTTAAAGGCCTTCCATGGGAAGATCCATTTAATCTGCCCCCTTATGAGAATCGAATTCGGCTTCGGAATCTCCAATCCCTTTCTCACAGACGGGTCATTAATGATCTTGTGTTTTTTCATCAATTGCTTTCTGGTCAAATTGATGCTCCTGAATTACTTTCCTTGGTAGGTTTTAACTATCGGGGAGGCTCTTACCGATTGCGTAATAAAGAACTCTTGTATTGCCCCTACCGTAGAACTAACTATGGCATGCATGAGCCATTAACTCGCATGAAAAGGTTGTATAATACCAATCACTTTCAAATTGATTTTAATTTGAACAAAAAGCAGTTGAAATAAAACTTAATAACCAGTGTTCCACGAGCATGACTTCTATTTGTTATATGTTTTATTTATCGTATTTTTATTTATTTTTAATTACTATTTATTGTAAACGTGTTTGTGAACCGTCTTTCTTTAAAATTGTAAAAAAATTTATTTTGTTTTTTTGTTTAAATATTGTTCATTATTTTTTTTTTGTAGTTAATACATGAATTGTTAATTTTTTTTGTGTTTATCTTCAGTCCTACGTTGTTTTTGTGTTGGTGTTGGGTAGTTTCTAACTGCTAACACCTGCGAGCTAACACCTGAAGAGCGTAAATAAGTTGCGTACTACATATGAGCTTGCTCTAAACTTAGTACCACTTGACCTCTGAAATGCAAAAAAAAAAAAAATAACGAATTTATGAAAACAGTATATCGAAAATTGTACGACCGATTTTGATAAAATCCTATTTTTTATTTTTAGTTTTTTTTGAAAAAAAAAATATTTTTTCGGAAATTTTGGTATGCAGTTTCTTAGAGCTTATTAATACACATGGGATTATAAAATTTAAAATAGTTTTGTTTGATTAGTTTTAAAAACATTGATTTAAAAAAAAAAATTAAATTAATTTTAATTAGAAGAATTTTGATATGCAGAATTATTTTGGCTAGCTAGGTCTTCTCAAGTATAAAATTTGACAGAAACCCAAAGAGCCGTTACCGAGGAAGCCAAAAATTAAAAAAAACCGTTAAATGAAAGGTACCGCTAATAGACTTTTCTCGTAAATTTGGTTCTGATCAAATGATACCAACAAAAAAAATTTCAAAAATGTTCATCAAAAACGTTGGAGCGGTTTTCGAGAATAATAAGCTTTCCTTAAACGGTCATATGGCAGGTACCGTTATTTTTAGGCCTACAAATAAAATTTCAATTTTCCCTCTGGGGAATGCCAAAAGAATCACACACGCCAAGTTTGAAGATAATCGCTTAAGCCGTCCAGGCTGCAGCTCGTTATACATACTGACAGACAGACAGACAGGCATTTGTTGCCCTGGAACTACTCGAGCGCGTCGGAGAGATGTTAATCTGCCGGGTTGCATGGTGGGGGTGTACGAAAGGGCACAAAATGAAAACAAAAAAAAGTTATTCGAGCGCGTCAGATTTTCAGAGGGGGTGTTAAGTTAACCCTGGCTAAAAGGGGGGTGAGAATAGACAATCCTTCTATAAAACTACATACTTCACTGCAGCAGCTCGCACTAAACTTTATTGATTGTTTTTGCTACTTTGGCTTGTGCAAATCGGCAAATTATATATTTTCCGTTATTTCTTGTATTATTTCCTTTAAAATAAAAAAAAAGTTGACCGCGCTCGAGAATGTCAAAGTCACGACTTTTTTGCAAGTTTGTGACCTTCCCACTTCCTTTCGTCACGTTCAAATCATCAGATTTTTCAAATGCGCACTTTTTGGCATGTAATTAACCCACCGGACCTTAATCTGACGCACTCAAGTATTTCGAACTATCAATTTTTTTACTAATCTGACCAGTTGCCCTACACGCACGGGATTATTCCAAATTTAAAATGTGAAATATAACTTGACATAATTAAATTCATTCATTCTCCATTTTTGTGGTGAACGTGCAAAATATATTTCACAAGCATCCAAAATCGGCAATTATATTATTTGAACCATATGAAGGTTCAGAAAAAATCCTATTAAGCTGTTGCCATAATAAGAATCAAAATTAGCTGATTTAATCTTAGCATCCCATAATACATTCCTAATTTTGATTCAATAATTGCACGTCTCGATAATAAATTCACTGATAAACGTTTATTACATGTTTCCGAAAATCAAACGAGTGTCAGGACAATTTAAATATTGCACAATGCTATGATAACGTTGAACTTCACCTTATTGTGATAACAAAATAATAATATCTCAATGGAATTTTTAGGGAATACCGAATTGATCGTTTCTCTAGGAGTTAAATTCCGAGCAGACGCACTACGAGTATTTATTTCAGGACTTAATAAGCCTTCTATCAGTAGTATTTTCTTTTTTGCTAGCTGTGAATATTTGCCATATGCGTTACCAAAGGCTGAAGAGCTCGAACTACACCATTATAGATACAACTTTGCTAGAGCTTTTTGACCAGTGAGTCAGATAGGGTTCCCTAACCTTAAAAGAATAAAAATGTACAACCGATTTTGATAAAATCATGGTTTTTATTTTACGTTTTTAATATGAAACAAATTTTTTTTTTATTTTTGTAAGCAGTTAATTCGCTGATCGTAAGATTTATTAATAAGTTTTAAAAATATTGAAAATAAAAAAAAAATAAAAAATTAACCATAAATAAAAATGGTCACGATTGGATCGCACGTGTTTACTCTAATGTGTCTAATCACATTGAAAAACAAGATCTTTGACAGAAAAAAGTAACATTTTCTTATTAAAATAATCTTAAAGTTTCTTATTAAGAAATTAAGTAAGCCATCAAACGTCTTTTGTAATAAGGAATTTATGAAAAAAAAGTATTTCGAAATATATAGGACTGGTTTTGATAAATTCCAGTTTTTTTTTTTATTTAAGTTAACAAAATTTTAGACTTTGATACGCAGTTTCTTAAAGTTTATTGATATACAGTATACAGAATAAATTTGGCTATATAGAATTTAATGGGTATTAGCCAAAATTGAAAAACCGTTATATGAAATGTAGTATGGAGGTACCGTTAGTCTTAGCCCTAAAAATAACATTTCAAAAACCCTCCGAGGAATGCCAAAATAACCAAACGTAGGAAATTTGAAAAAGTATTCACTTTAGCTATCTTGGGCTGCAAATCGTTATACATACAGACCAACATTTTTTGTCAATAACTTTTTCATTTCTCTATGATCGTAATGTTTTTCTTGTTTGTTTGATTGTTAGCTCAATATTCACTAATAATACACTTACTCTTTGATCTTTTCAGATACCTATAAATTCAGATAGAAATCTAATAAGCCGTTGCCGTGAAAGTAAAAATTAAAAAAAAATGATAGTTTGTTAGTGCTTAAGAATCCGAAGAAAACCTAATGCTTATTTAATTTTTAAAGTGGGAGTATATTACAGTTTTTCTTGTTTCCTTGCGCAGCATTATCTGCTCTAGCAAGGTATCCATCTAACTTAACTTTAGGTTTTTTGAAATTATAATGAACCTTAATTCTTAATTCTGGCGAATTTGTTTATTTAATGCTCTCAGGTTTCCCGATTCGGGGAGTAATTTAAGTTGCATAATTTTAGGAATGGTATATTTACTTCTTGTATTTGTATTGTATTTTTTTTTTGTATAAAAGCTTTATTTTTATTTACTCTGACATTTCACTTTAAGAATCTTATGGTGTTAATTTTTCACATAAAAAAAACTTTTGTTTAGGCTTATAAATTCCTGAAGTTCTTCTGTTTTCATTCCTGTTTGTGGAAAACGTTCTTATGCTTCAAAATATTCGCTTTACAAAAATTTCACACTTTATTGAGGTGACAAAGATACACTTGTTAACAAAAGTCTACGTACATCATTTTTGTGTATGGAACTTTTGTAATCCTTTTTAATTGCATCTATAGATGCTGACTCGTTTTTTTTTTCTATTTTCTTAAGAAGTTTGTTTTTGTATTCATATTTTCAGCTATAATAAAGCTATGTTTTTCTTCGAATTTTTTTTTAATAAGAACCAATAACTAAATATTAAAATCTACTAGTGAACGTATACTTTTGTTAGGAAGTGTACTTCAATCCTAACTCTGACGTTAAATGACAGTTTCCACATTTACGCAATTTCTTTCTAAGGGGCGTTCATGCAAATGCTTGCGGAAGGATAGAATTTTCTATGGTGTATGAATTTATCTCGTTGCATGAATACCCCTATGTTTACCTACAACTTGTTCTTTTAAAAAAAGTTTTCGAAAAAAAACAGAATTTTGCACCCCTTACCCCTTTCTAAAATTTCTTGCATGCCACCAAATTTAGGGTACTTTTGAGGAAATGCTTACGACGTAAGAATAAAGATCTGTCGGAATTTTTTCGAAGTGAATGTCTAATTTTCCTGACTATTTGTCATTGCTTAAGAATTTGTAGAAAACCTAATGTTGAGTTAGTTTTTATTTGTTTTTCTTATTTTCTCTACTCTAGCAAGGTATCCTACAAGGATTTTATTTTCATCCCTTGTAAACTGTGGCTTAAGAAATGGAATATGAATGAGCTTCTTAAAGTAACCACTGGGACTATGGCTCTCAGGTGTCGTTTGAGCAATGCTCGGTGTCCTTTTCTATTTGTTATTATTCACTATTTTGTTTCATTATTAATAAAGTTTCACCCTAATTATAAAAATTCAAATTCCATACCATTACATAAAGTTTTTTTCCATAATGTATTATATATTAAATCATTTATATTTCTCTCTTTGTATTGTAATTTTGTTGTTTTTTTATTCCTTAAAAATTAAATTTTGTATTTTTTTAAATTGGAAAATATAAGGATCTAATCTAATCTAATCTACATTAAATGTGTGTGTGAGTCTCAATAATGTCTCAATTAGCAAACACAATCGCTCAAGCCGTAAGAATTGCTGTAGAAACAATTTGCCAGTCGGGAGATGTCGGAGATATCGAGTGAAAATACTCAAAATGTTCATGTATGTTGTTAGTTTAAATAAATTGCACAACTGGATCGCACGTACTTGCTCATTCATATGTGCGGTCACATCGTGGAATAAAATTTAAAAAATAAGTAACATTAAGGTGAAAAATAACACTATCTGAACTTAAAAAAGTGTCAAAACCACAACCCTTAACGGTTTTTAGTGAAAATGGATTACGCCATCATACGTCTTGTATAATTGAGGCTATTCAGCATAGATTTATTCGCTTTGCTCTTAAAGGCCTTCCATGGGAAGATCCATTTAATCTGCCCCCTTATGAGAATCGAATTCGGCTTCGGAATCTCCAATCCCTTTCTCACAGACGGGTCATTAATGATCTTGTGTTTTTTCATCAATTGCTTTCTGGTCAAATTGATGCTCCTGAATTACTTTCCTTGGTAGGTTTTAACTATCGGGGAGGCTCTTACCGATTGCGTAATAAAGAACTCTTGTATTGCCCCTACCGTAGAACTAACTATGGCATGCATGAGCCATTAACTCGCATGAAAAGGTTGTATAATACCAATCACTTTCAAATTGATTTTAATTTGAACAAAAAGCAGTTGAAATAAAACTTAATAACCAGTGTTCCACGAGCATGACTTCTATTTGTTATATGTTTTATTTATCGTATTTTTATTTATTTTTAATTACTATTTATTGTAAACGTGTTTGTGAACCGTCTTTCTTTAAAATTGTAAAAAAATTTATTTTGTTTTTTTGTTTAAATATTGTTCATTATTTTTTTTTTGTAGTTAATACATGAATTGTTAATTTTTTTTGTGTTTATCTTCAGTCCTACGTTGTTTTTGTGTTGGTGTTGGGTAGTTTCTAACTGCTAACACCTGCGAGCTAACACCTGAAGAGCGTAAATAAGTTGCGTACTACATATGAGCTTGCTCTAAACTTAGTACCACTTGACCTCTGAAATGCAAAAAAAAAAAAAATAACGAATTTATGAAAACAGTATATCGAAAATTGTACGACCGATTTTGATAAAATCCTATTTTTTATTTTTAGTTTTTTTTGAAAAAAAAAATATTTTTTCGGAAATTTTGGTATGCAGTTTCTTAGAGCTTATTAATACACATGGGATTATAAAATTTAAAATAGTTTTGTTTGATTAGTTTTAAAAACATTGATTTAAAAAAAAAAATTAAATTAATTTTAATTAGAAGAATTTTGATATGCAGAATTATTTTGGCTAGCTAGGTCTTCTCAAGTATAAAATTTGACAGAAACCCAAAGAGCCGTTACCGAGGAAGCCAAAAATTAAAAAAAACCGTTAAATGAAAGGTACCGCTAATAGACTTTTCTCGTAAATTAGGTTCTGATCAAATGATACCAACAAAAAAAATTTCAAAAATGTTCATCAAAAACGTTGGAGCGGTTTTCGAGAATAATAAGCTTTCCTTAAACGGTCATATGGCAGGTACCGTTATTTTTAGGCCTACAAATAAAATTTCAATTTTCCCTCTGGGGAATGCCAAAAGAATCACACACGCCAAGTTTGAAGATAATCGCTTAAGCCGTCCAGGCTGCAGCTCGTTATACATACTGACAGACAGACAGACAGACATTTGTTGCCCTGGAACTACTCGAGCGCGTCGGAGAGATGTTAATCTGCCGGGTTGCATGGTGGGGGTGTACGAAAGGGCACAAAATGAAAACAAAAAAAAGTTATTCGAGCGCGTCAGATTTTCAGAGGGGGTGTTAAGTTAACCCTGGCTAAAAGGGGGGTGAGAATAGACAATCCTTCTATAAAAGTACATACTTCACTGCAGCAGCTCGCACTAAACTTTATTGATTGTTTTTTCTACTTTGGCTTGTGCAAATCGGCAAATTATATATTTTCCGTTATTTCTTGTATTATTTCCTTTAAAATAAAAAAAAAGTTGACCGCGCTCGAGAATGTCAAAGTCACGACTTTTTTGCAAGTTTGTTACCTTCCCACTTCCTTTCGTCACGTTCAAATCATCAGATTTTTCAAATGCGCACTTTTTGGCATGTAATTAACCCACCGGACCTTAATCTGACGCACTCAAGTATTTCGAACTATCAATTTTTTTACTAATCTGACCAGTTGCCCTACACGCACGGGATTATTCCAAATTTAAAATGTGAAATATAACTTGACATAATTAAATTCATTCATTCTCCATTTTTGTGGTGAACGTGCAAAATATATTTCACAAGCATCCAAAATCGGCAATTATATTATTTGAACCATATGAAGGTTCAGAAAAAATCCTATTAAGCTGTTGCCATAATAAGAATCAAAATTAGCTGATTTAATCTTAGCATCCCATAATACATTCCTAATTTTGATTCAATAATTGCACGTCTCGATAATAAATTCACTGATAAACGTTTATTACATGTTTCCGAAAATCAAACGAGTGTCAGGACAATTTAAATATTGCACAATGCTATGATAACGTTGAACTTCACCTTATTGTGATAACAAAATAATAATATCTCAATGGAATTTTTAGGGAATACCGAATTGATCGTTTCTCTAGGAGTTAAATTCCGAGCAGACGCACTACGAGTATTTATTTCAGGACTTAATAAGCCTTCTATCAGTAGTATTTTCTTTTTTGCTAGCTGTGAATATTTGCCATATGCGTTACCAAAGGCTGAAGAGCTCGAACTACACCATTATAGATACAACTTTGCTAGAGCTTTTTGACCAGTGAGTCAGATAGGGTTCCCTAACCTTAAAAGAATAAAAATGTACAACCGATTTTGATAAAATCATGGTTTTTATTTTACGTTTTTAATATGAAACAAATTTTTTTTTTTATTTTTGTAAGCAGTTAATTCGCTGATCGTAAGATTTATTAATAAGTTTTAAAAATATTGAAAATAAAAAAAAAATAAAAAATTAACCATAAATAAAAATGGTCACGATTGGATCGCACGTGTTTACTCTAATGTGTCTAATCACATTGAAAAACAAGATCTTTGACAGAAAAAAGTAACATTTTCTTATTAAAATAATCTTAAAGTTTCTTATTAAGAAATTAAGTAAGCCATCAAACGTCTTTTGTAATAAGGAATTTATGAAAAAAAGTATTTCGAAATATATAGGACTGGTTTTGATAAATTCCAGTTTTTTTTTTTTATTTTAGTTAACAAAAATTTAGACTTTGATACGCAGTTTCTTAAAGTTTATTGATATACAGTATACAGAATAAATTTGGCTATATAGAATTTAATGGGTATTAGCCAAAATTGAAAAACCGTTATATGAAATGTAGTATGGAGGTACCGTTAGTCTTAGCCCTAAAAATAACATTTCAAAAACCCTCCGAGGAATGCCAAAATAACCAAACGTAGGAAATTTGAAAAAGTATTCACTTTAGCTATCTTGGGCTGCAAATCGTTATACATACAGACCAACATTTTTTGTCAATAACTTTTTCATTTCTCTATGATCGTAATGTTTTTCTTGTTTGTTTGATTGTTAGCTCAATATTCACTAATAATACACTTACTCTTTGATCTTTTCAGATACCTATAAATTCAGATAGAAATCTAATAAGCCGTTGCCGTGAAAGTAAAAATTAAAAAAAAATGATAGTTTGTTAGTGCTTAAGAATCCGAAGAAAACCTAATGCTTATTTAATTTTTAAAGTGGGAGTATATTACAGTTTTTCTTGTTTCCTTGCGCAGCATTATCTGCTCTAGCAAGGTATCCATCTAACTTAACTTTAGGTTTTTTGAAATTATAATGAACCTTAATTCTTAATTCTGGCGAATTTGTTTATTTAATGCTCTCAGGTTTCCCGATTCGGGGAGTAATTTAAGTTGCATATTTTTAGGAATGGTATATTTACTCCTTGTATTTGTATTGTATTTTTTTTTTGTATAAAAGCTTTATTTTTATTTACTCTGACATTTCACTTTAAGAATCTTATGGTGTTAATTTTTCACATAAAAAAAACTTTTGTTTAGGCTTATAAATTCCTGAAGTTCTTCTGTTTTCATTCCTGTTTGTGGAAAACGTTCTTATGCTTCAAAATATTCGCTTTACAAAAAATTTCACACTTTATTTATATTGTAAATTCAAAATTTGTTGACACTCACAGGCTTTGCAAACCCCCGTTGTCGTTCAAACCCGTTTATAGTGGGCTAATTAGAAACTGCACTTCTTAAACTGAAGCAATATTTACGTGTGCATATTTTTATGAAATGAATATTTAAGAGACAAGAGCAAGTTTAATACGATAAAACAAATTCTAATGCGCGAAAAAAAATTGGAATATACACGCAATATACTACACCTTGTGCGTAATTGTTCTTCACTAACTGCATTATTGTATGTTACTTATATTGGTACAATGTGTAGATAAGAGCATCTGGTCTGCTGCCTTATTCTGATGGTGTATGTTTTGAATTTATTTTTAGTATGTTAATTGTCTTATGATCATAACACCTGAGACAATTTACTTCCAGGGATTATTTTGGGCTTACACTGCACATATCGACTTGCCAGAATTGTGTTTTTGAATGTTTATATTTTTGTAATGGTCAGTAAATTTCTTGTTGTCTATTTCAATGTTCGCGGCTTAAGAAAGAATTTCTTTCATGTATACATCTATACTGTACAATACAGACCAGCTGTTTTGGCACTAAGTGAAACTCAAGTTTGAGTAAATACTTATTTATCAGAATTCGCTCTACATGGGTATACCTTGGTGCCACTACTTTTCTCCCATCATGATCTCGTGATTTGTGTTAGGAATGTTATTGCTTGCCAGAGCCTTCCCCAATACGGACACCGTTCTAAAACGCAGTTTAACTTCTTCTGGCCCAAATTCACTGTGTTTCATTTATAGGAGTCCAAATTTCGGCAGTTATTCGACTTGTAACGAGTTTGATATGCTGTCTGATTCCATCTCGGAAATTGTTTATCTTTGTCCTCGCCTTAAAATTGTTATTGCGGGCGAATTCAATGTACGCAATTCCAATTGGACCCCTATTATGGCCAGACAACACCCGAAGGAAGGTTACATCATCGCCAACGCAAATACCCAATGTTGCTATACAAGCCGCTCATACTCTTGATTTGTTTGTTACTTCTCACGCTAATAAGTATACCATTAGTGTACCTTCCTCATTTGGCACTTCAAATTCAAATTTCTCGTCCTCCAAGCATCCAGTTAAAGAAAAACTTCCCACCAGGACCGTTGGGCTATAAGAGAAAGTCAACTGGGACGGCCTGAATAATTTGTTCCGTTACTTTAACTGGTCACTATGTTTCCTCGATAGTGATATTAATGCCAGTTCTACAATGACCACAAATGTGATTCTTCTTGTGATGCGTGCTCTTATTCCTAACAGAGTAAAAAAGTATCAAACCCAAAGAAATGTTCTGGTTTGATTCTGAGTGTTAAGTAGCTATCAGGCTCAAAGAAGTAAATTTCCGATCCTTTAAGGCCAACGCTACAGAGAAAACGCAAAGAAGTAAAGAACTCTGTTATTGAAAGAACCAAACTTTTGTATGACCAAAAAAGACAGCAAAAAATTCTACAATGCCCCAAAGGCAGTTAAAATTGTTGGTAATGTCTTCGGTTCCAACGCTCATCGATAATGACAAACCTTTTGTCTACTCTTCAGAGAAGGCAAACTTGCTCGCAGCCCATTTCACTGGCAATTCTACGATGCCTCACAGCAACATTGCCCTCCTGTACTTGATAATGTACATTTTTACAAGGGACAGATTTTTTCCGCAATCGTACATTAGCAAGATTACTCAAAGATCTCGATATACACAAATTCGCTGGGCCGGATGGTATGCCCCATTCTTTTAAAGAGATGTTCTTCCACACTGTCATCGCTTCTACTCTTCTGGAATCTTTCCTCTCCCTCCTCCTACCGACAAATTGCACTTATTAAGGTCATGGAAACGCCGATTAACCGTCACTTTAAGAAATATCTTGAATACCGAAAGCTCCTCCATGATCGTCAGTATGGTTTTCGCAGTAATTTTTCCACAGGTGATCTGATGGCATATCGCACCGAACAGTGGAACAAATCCTTACATCGCTTTGGTAAAAGTAAGATTATTGCGCTTGATATTTCTAAGGCATTTGATAGAATTTAGCATGAAGCTCTCTTTTCGAAAATGCGTGCTTTTGGGACCGATGATACTCTTGTTCGTTGGATTAGAAGCTATCATCTGGACCGTTTAATACAAATTGTATTAGAAGGTTTCAAGTCTGACTCCCACAAAATAAATGTTGGTGTGCCCCAGGGCTACATTCTGTCTCCGACTCTTTTCTTCATTTTTATAAATGATCTTCTGTCTGTTACTTTTATTCAATTTCCCATTCAAATTTATTTTATTCGGTGTACAAGTAAAACGCATTTGTTTTAAAGTACATAGCTTGATTTTCAGTTATAAACCAATAAGAGATTGAAAAAATAACATAAAGAAAATATGGTAAGAAAATATATTAAAAGTGTTAAAAATGATACAAAATTATAAAATTATAAAAATAAAAAAAATTTAAATCCACTTAACTGCTTTGCGGACGACTATACCCTCAGCTTTTCATATTCATTTAGTGATTCACGTCCTTTACTTTCGGACCAATAATTGCAACGGTACCGTATGATAAGGTCATTAAACTCCGATTTACAGAACTGTCAAATAGGGTAATAGGAAACGTGTGGAGTTTAATGCTTCGAAAACTCAATGCTGTGCAATTTACAAAGCGTTTATACGCCCAAAACTGGAGTATAACGCACACCTCTGGGCAGGTGCTTCTCAAACGTCGCTACACTTGCTCAATAGAGTTCAAAACAGCATTAAGATTGATAGCAAAAATGTTTCATTAGAAATTAAGGCAGCAATCCCTTGCTCCTCAATACAAAACTATTTTGAATCACCTCTCCAGTAAACTGAAAAATGCAATCGGAGATTCAAAAAACCGTGAGATTTCTACTTATCTCGAAGGGAAAAGTACGAATTACTCTCTGTGGAAGGCAATTAAAGGTGTTAAAATACCCAAGATACAATCAGCCCCAATTCGAACAAACAATGGAGGGTAGGCTAAAGCTGACAAAGAAAAGATCTTTTTGCCGATCACCTCGAGGAAACTTTCAAACCCTTTGACGGTGAGTAGTTGCCGAAAAACCCTGGTGATACTCATTGGATCTTTGAAAACTTCCGAGTTCGAGTTGTCACATTTTCAGAACTTCCCAACGCTATAAGAAAGCAAAAAAAAAAGCTTTCGGATATGACTTGATGAATGCACGAATTCTTAAAGAGTTGCCGAGCAATCACTAAAATCCAATATCTGATTAATGCCACGTTAAGGCTTGCATACGTTCCATGTCAACAGGAAGTGGCCAAAATCATTATGGTCCCAAAACCAGGGAAAACTCTTAATTAAAAGAAGTCTTATTGACCAATATCTTTATTACTAATAATCTGTGAGATATTCGAGAAAAAGATACTTAAGTACCTACTTCGAATTGTAGAAGAGAAACGACTTATTCCCGAACACAAAATCGGTTTAAGAAATAACCACTCAACAATTGATAAAGTATATCGAAAAATCCCTAGAGGGGAGAAAAATATGTTCAAGCGCGATTCCTGATATTTCCCAAGTTTTCGGTAAGGTCTGGTAAGAAGGCTTAAGATTTAAATTCAGACAGGTTTTTCCGAAACAAATATATTATATTTTGGAAACTTATCTGGAGAATAGACTTTTCGGAGTGAAACAAGGTACAGAATATTCAGGATTTAAAGAAATAAATGTTGATGTTCCACAAAGAAGCGTTCTTGAAACAAGGTTATTCGTTCTTTATACTCGTGATATACCTCAAAAAGAAGACTTCATGATAGCAACATTTAAGATACGGCCATACTTGCATCATCCCCCAATCGAAAGAGCAGACGAAAAGCTACAAAAAACTCATGATAAAATAACAAACTGGACGAAGAAATGACCCACTGTTCTAAACGATTCCAAATCAACACATGTTAATTTTACTTACAAGAATGTTAACAATCTACCCACCTTTATTAACTCGGTTCAAATACCGTATGCTAACGAAGCAAAGTATCTAGGCATGACTCTTGATGCTTAGCTTAAATGGAAGACGCACGTTTAAAAAAAAACGAGAGGAACTCGATATTAAACTACGAAAACTAAACTTATATCAAACTGCTCATTTAAAAGCAATTGCTAAAACCTGTGTGGGCTAACGGAATACAACTTTGGGATTACGCCAAACCAAGCCATATGCAAACTGCAAACAACTCAAAACCCTCCGAGCAATTGTTTGTGGTCCATGGATTTAAAAAAACAGGATTGTGTAAAGAGAATGTTTTGAATTAAATTAAAATCTTATCCTCCAGTTTTGTAATAAAATTTTATTATTCATCCTACTCTATAACATGTATTTTAAATGTTTCTTTGTGCAGCTTGACAGTTCCTGTATTAGTCTTTATAAGTTGGCACTTGAATAGTCCAAAATCTGAACTTTAACATTATAAAGGAGTTTTAATGTATTATAATGAATAATATATAAAAACAGATATTTAAATAAAAAAATTCATTAAAAAAATTATTATAAAATACTATTACATTTAGTAAGCAAATAATTTGTATAAAAACCATTAGGAAATTATGCTTCTATTTAATTTTGTAAGAACCTATACCTACATTATTTTTATTAAAATCAATTTAAAAAAGAGCTGTCATTTTCTTCTTTTTTAACGTTTGATTCTACTCTTACATCTCTCTAGTCTAGGAGAAATAAAAAAGACAAACAAAAATCTTATCTCTTTTGGTAACTGTTCCACAGATTATTACTTCTAGTCGCTGCTGAGGCTTTCCAAATTTTCAATTACGAAGCCC
>OZ020510.1:79082402-79084902 GCA_963971375.1 Platycheirus rosarum
TATTATTATTATTATTATTATTATTATTATTATTATTATTAATATTACTATTATTTTTATTATTATTATTATTATTATTATTATTATTATTAATATTATTTTTATTTTTATTATTATTATTTTTATAATAATTATTATTATAACACACACTTTATTTTATATAATACTTTTTTATTTACTGTCCTTTTTTACTTCCGATTATAGGGACTCTAAGGCAAGTTAAGGATTCGTGAATATTAAAAAAAAATTAGATAACAATCAAACATGACATTACAATCATAGAGAAGCCTAAAAAAGTGATCGAGACAAAATGTCTGTCCTGTCTTAAACGGCTTAAGCGATTATGTTCAACATTGGTGTATGTGATTATTTTGGTATTCCCCAGAGGAGAAATTTAAATTTTATTTTTGGGTCTAAAAATAACGGTAATTGCCATATGACTGTTTAGGAAAAGCTTATTTTTATCGAAAACGGCTCCAACTATTTTGATAAAGTTTTTTGAGAATTTTTTTGTTGTTATTGGCTATCATTTGATTAGAATCAAATTTCCGGGAAAAGTCTATTAACGGTACCTTTCATATAACGGTTTTTTTAATTTTGGACTTTATCGGTAACGGCTCCTTGGATTTCTGTCAAATTTTATATTTGTGAAGATCCAGGTAACTTCATTAATTCTGCATAACAACATTTTTAAACATTTTTTTCTAATTAAAATTAATTTTTGATTTTTTTTTTTTTAAATCAATATTTTTAAAACTAATTAAAAAAAAATATTAAAAATTTTAAAATCAGGCGTATATAAATAAACTGTAAAAAAAAGTGCTTACATATATTTAAAAAAAATTTTCGAAATTATATATATATGCAGTATATATTTTTAAGCATATAATATCTTCATACACAGATTTTTTATTTAGCTTTTTAAAGCATATGCTATTTTCTCATTTTTTTTTTTATAATTTTAGGTACTTTACTATATCTTCACACACAGATTTTTTTATTAAGCTTTTTTAAAGCATATTCTATTTTCTAATTTTAATGCCTTGTTTTTATATAATAATTTCAGGCACCAATTTATTTTTTTTTATCTTTTCAAAGCATATAATATTTATACATTTATAGCTTTTAACTTGTTTCGATTTGTTTAATTTTTGTCTTTATATTTTTTAGACGTAGTCAAATTCTGACACTTAGATTTTTATATTTTAGGCTTTTTAAAGCATATATGTAAAAAAAAATTCTTTAATCCACTCACAATATTGATATCTTTTTCTGCAGTTGCGGCTGCGAAAGAAAATAAAAAAATAAAAAAAGCAATTGAACGCGGACCAATTATTAAAATTGTTTAACGTGTTTATGCTAAGAACCGGAAGAAGTATCGTGTTTGTCCCTTTTAGATGAGAGCGTTTATACTTGCAAACACCCGACTCGCGGCACGATAAACTTAAAGTTTTAAATTCTTTCACCGACGAAAACTACCATGTTCCCATGGGTATGGAGTATTTGCTGCTGGAGAGTCAATATGGCTTACTGTGTTCCCATGGTAACAGTTGTTCTTCTCACTCAATTGAGCGTATTGACTTTCCTGTCCTGTATTAAAGGACACAACAATTCGCACGAGTGAAAAAATCTAAAACTTAAGCCGGTCCCTGCTCGCGCGCCAATTAAATATCCTGCCGAGGATAATATTAAAAAAATGCGAACGCCGGCCCGAAGGCCGGTTCAACAATTCGACTTACTGTTCGGTTTATTCAAGTATATCTTTAATTATACAATTCCGTTCTAAATCAATTAAATCTTTCAATTCTAATCGCCTGATCGGTTTGAGGTATAACTTAAGACTGCTTGCTTCCCCATTGTGTATCCCACGATGCACCGTTGTTCGGTGGCAATATCAAGGTCAGCTTATTGCAAATATGCTGACATTTTCATGCTGGTCAGTGGCCTGCCAATTCCCAGACAGCATAAGTATCAAATGTCACATACTGAACAAAGGTATTGAACTTACACTTAACTGTGGGAATGGATAATTGATGACGCAGCAGTTATCTGTGAGAACAGGTTTGCTTTATGAATTGATAACATTGCAATTAAGGTTAATGCGCATGTTCGAGGCGTACATGCGTCGTCATAACTTTATTATTATCATTATTATTATTATTATTATTATTATTATTATTATTATTATTATTATTATTATTATTATTATTATTATTATTATTATTATTATTATTATTATTATTATTATTATTATTATTATTATTATTATTATTATTATTTTTATTATTATTATTATTATTATTATTGTTATTATTATTATTATTATTATTATTATTATTATTATTATTATTATTATTATTATTATTATTATAATATATATATATAAATAATAATAATAATAATATTAATAATAATAATAATAATTATTATTATTATTATTATTATTATTATTATTATTATCATTATTATTATTGTTATTATTATTATTATTATAATAATA
>OZ020510.1:79127402-79134902 GCA_963971375.1 Platycheirus rosarum
ACGTCCGAAGGCGAAGGACGTGAATTATCGAACGAATATGAAAAGCTGAGTGTAGAGTCGTCAGCAAAACAGTTAAGTGGATTAGAAGTAACAGACAGAAGATCATTTATAAAAATGAGGAAAAGAGTCGGAGACAGAACAGAGCCCTGGGGCACACCAGCATTTATTTTATGGGAATCAGACTTGAATCCGTCCAATACAACTTGTATTGAACGGTCCAGAAGATAGCTTCTAATCCAACGAACAAGAGTATTATCGATCCCAAAAGCACGCATTTTCGATAAGAGAGCTTCATGCCAAACTCTATCAAATGCCTTGGAGATATCAAGAGCAATAATCTTACTTTCACCAAAGCGATGTAAAGATTTGTTCCACTGTTCGGTGAGATATGCCATCAGATCACCAGTGGAACGGTTGCTGCGGAAGCCATACTGACGGTCATGGAGAAGCTTACGATCTTCGAGATATTCCTTAAGCTGACGGTTAATCAGTGTTTCCATGACCTTAGAAAGAAGGGATGTCAGTGCTATGGGTCGGTAGGAGGAGGGGGAGGATGGGTCACCTTTCTTAGGGACAGGCTGGACAAATGCTGTTTTCCATCTTCTAGGAAAGATTCCAGAAGAGTAGGAGCGATGGAAAAGCTTACGCAGTGGCTTTGCCAGTGTGGAAGAACACCTCTTCAGAAGAATCGGGGGTATACCATCCGGGCCAGCGGATTTGTGTATATCGAGATCTTTGAGAACTCTTGCTACTGTACGAGTGCGGAAAAAAATGTGTCCCATGGAAAAATTTACATTCTCAAGTACAGGAGGGGCAACGTTGCTTTGAGGCAGCGTGGAGCTGGCAGCGAAATGGGCGGCGAGCAAGTTTGCCTTCTCTGAAGAGTAAACAATTGGTTTGTTATTGTCGATGAGCGTTGGAACCGAAGATGTCGAGGAGTTTTTTATATTTTTTACAAATGACCAAAAATTTTTACTGCCTTTGGGACACTGCAGAATTTTTTGCCGTAATTTTTGGTCATGCAAAAATTTGGTTCTTTCTATAACGGAGTTGCATGAATTCCTTGCTTGTTTGTGCTTTTTCCGATTTTCCTCTGTAGGGTTGGCTTTGTAAGATCGGAAACTTACTTCTTTGAGCCTGATAGCTTCTTTACACTCAGAATTAAACCAAGACTTTTCTTTAGGTTTGATGCTTTTTACTCTGTTAGGAATAAAAGCACGCATCCCTAGAAGAATCACATTTGTGATCATTTCAGCACTGGCATCAATGTCACTATCGAGGAAGCATAGTGACCAGTTAAAGTTTCGGAAAAAGAAATTCAGGCCGTCCCAGTTGGCTTTCTCGTATTGCCAAACGGTCCTGGTGGGAAGTTTTTCTTTAACTGGATGGGTGGGGGATGAGAAATTAGCTGAAATGATACAATGGTCTGAAGTGCCAAATGGAGAAGTTACACTAATGGTATATTTATCAGGGTGAGAAGTAAGAAACAAGTCAAGAGTATGGGCTGCTTGCCCAGCAACATCCGGTATACGCGTTGGCACATCGATCAGTTGGGTAAGGTGATGTAACCCGGCAAAGAGCTCGACATACCTTCCTTCGGGTGTTGTCTGACCAGAATAGCGGAGCCAGTTGGAATTGTGTACATTGAAATCGCCCGCAATAACGATTTCAGTGCGAGGACAAAGGGAAACAATTTTCGAGATGGAATCAGACAGTGCATCAAACTCGTTACAAGTCGAATTACTGTCAAGATTTGGACTCCTGTAAATAAAACAATAATGAATGACATGCTTGCGGACAGTGAATTTGAGCCATAAGAAGTTAAAGTCCGTGTTGGAACATTGCCCATATTGGGGAAGGCTCTGGCAAGCAATATCATTCCTAACATAGACCACGAGACCATGATGAGAAAAGAGTAATGGCACCAAGCTATACCCATGTAGAGCAAATTCTGATAAATCAGTATTTGCTCCAACCTGAGTTTCACTTAATGCCAAAACAGCTGGCCTGTGTTGAACAGTGTAGACGTACACGTGAAAGAAATTCTTTCTTAAACCACGAACATTTGAATACACGACACAAAAATCACTTACCATTTAAAAATACTTACATACAAAACACAACTCTGATTAAGTCGAACTGCGCAGTGAAAATCAAAATTTATTTTTTTATTTTTTTATTTTTATTAGTATTATTATTATTATTATTATTATTATTATTATTATTATTATTATTATTATTATTATTATTAGTATTATTATTATTATTATTCTTATTATTTTTTATAATAATAATTATTATAACACATACTTTTTTTTTATATAATACTTTTTTATTTACTATCCTTTTTTACTTCCGATTATAGGGACTATTAGGCAAGTTAAGGATTCGTGAATAATCAAAAAAATTAGACAACAATCAAACATGACATTACGATCATAGAGAAGTCTAAAAAAGTGATCGAGACAAAATGTCTGTCCTGTCTTAAACGGCTTAAGCGAGATTATGTTCAAACTTGGTGTATGTGATTATTTTGGTATTCCCCAGAGGAGAAATTTAAATTTTATTTTTAGGTCTAAAAAAATGGTAATTGCCATATGACTGTTTAGGAAAAGCTTATTTTCATTGAAAACGGCTCCAACTATTTTGATAAAATTTTTTGAGAATTTTTTTGTTGGTACTGGCTATCATTTGATTAGAATCAAATTTCCGGGAAAAGTCTATTAACGGTACCTTTCATATAACGGTTTTTTTAATTTTGGACTTTCTCGGTAACGGCTCCTTGGATTTCTGTCAAATTTCACTAATTCTGCATACCAACATTTTTAATAACTTTTTTTCTAATTAAAATTAATTTTTTTAATTATTTTAAGACTAATAATATCTTCATACACAGATTTTTTATTTAGCTTTTTAAAGCATATGCTATTTTCTCATTTAATGTTTTTTTATAATAATTTTAGGTACTTTATTATATCTTCACACACATATTTTTGTATTTAGCTTTTTTAAAGCATACTCTAGTTTCTAATTTTAATGCCTTGTTTTTATATAATAATTTCAGGCACCAATTTATTTATTTTTTTATCTTTTCAAAGCATATAATATTTATACATTTATAGCTTTTAACTTGTTTCGATTTGTTTAATTTTTGTCTTCATATTTTTTAAACGTAGTCAAATTCTGAAACTTATATTTTTATATTTTCGGCTTTTTAAAGCATATCTGTATGTAAAAAAATTCTTTAATCCACTCCCAATATTGATATCTTTTTCTGCAATTGCGGCTGCGAAAGAAAATAAAAAAATTAAATTGTTTAACGCGTTAATGCTCAGAACCGGCAGAAGTACCGTGTTTATCCCTTTTAGATGAGAGCGTTTATACTTGCAAACACCCAACTCGCGGCACGATAAACTTCAAGTTTTAAATTCTTTCACCGACGAAAACTACCATGTTCCCATGGGTATGGAGTATTTGCTGCCGGAGAGTCAATATGGCTTACTGTGTTTCCATGGTTACAGTTGTTCTTCTCACTCAATTGAGCGTATTGACTTTCCTCTCCTGTATTAAAGGACACAACAATCCACACGAGTGAAAAAATCTAAAACTTAAGCCGGTCCCTGCTCGCGCGCCAATTAAATATCCTGCCGAGGATACGGTTCGACTTACTGTTTGGTTTATTCAAGTATATCTTTAATTATACAATTCCGTTCTAAATCAATTAAATCTTTCAATTCTAATCGCATGATCGGTTTGAGGTCTAACTTAAGACTGCTTCCTTCCCCATTGTGTTTCCCACGATGCACCGTTGTTCGGTGGCAATATCAAGGTCAGCTTATTGCAAATATGCTGACATTTTCATGCTGGTCAGTGGCCTGCCAATTCCCAGGCAGCATAAGTATCAAATGTCACATACTGAACAAAGGTATTGAACTTACACTTAACTGTGGGAATGGATAATTGATGACGCAGCAGTTACCTGTGAGAACAGGTTTGCTTTATGAATTGATGACATTGCAATCAAGGTTCATGCGCATGTTCGAGGCGTACATGCGTCGTCATAACTTTATTATTATCATTATTATTATTATTATTATTATTATTATTATTATTATTATTCCCTCGGGGGATTTTGTTGCTTTCCCCTAAAGGGCGCATCCCAGGTGGCGGATAGGGAAGGCTCGGCATTTATGCAGGGTTTGTGGGAAGTAAAATACCACTCGCGGACCAAAAAAGCAACTATGTGAAGGAACACAGAACAATAAACTAAATATGGATAGAAAACAAGAAGGAGAAAACTTTACGGTGCAGGGAGTCGGATCCCCAGTACCGGCGTCTGACGGGGGTGAGCGCGCGGGCCCCGAGACGTCGACATACTATGACCGCAATCCAACAGGAAAAAATATAGTAGCCCCGGGAGTGGCAACCTTGGCTCCCTAGGATCGTAATGCTACAAGTGAAACAACAAATTCAAAGAGAAATGACGCGAGGGGAGTAGAAAGCTTGGCTCCCACGGATCAAAATGCTGCAAGCGAGACCAGTGGTGACCCTTTCAAAAGAGTACCAAAAATTCTTCGGACTCCTCCTCTGAAGAAGGGTACTCCTACAGGCCCTAAACGTTCTGAAGGGCCGAAGTCTGCTAGGCGTGGGATTTTTCCAATTTTTGTAACCGAAACGGAAAAATCGAAAGATGAAGCATACTCTGCTGCGCCGACGAGAGTAATTGCCCCTTCTGCCTCCAAAGAAACGAATGAGGGAAATTCAAACGATGTTTTTCTTACGGAGATGCAGAAATGCCTTAATACTCTCAAGGTAATGAAGCCGGCGTGCCTGAGACAAAAAAATATCAGCGTAGATATTAAAAACGGCATCGCGTCATTGGAGGAGTCTCTTGACAAAATAAAATGGTCTAAAAGGGAAGAAAATAAGATCGATGGTTGCTGCTCAGCTTCAAAGCCGTCTACCATGAGCACAGAAGCTTCACACCAGAGGGTTGAAGCCGGACAGAAAAAAGGCCCTAAAAACCCTTCGGAAACGGCAACCATTAAAAGACCACCGTCGAGTCCACTTCAAAAGGATCCCGAAAAGAGAACGAGAAAGATCTCACAAGCCGCGAGGGTGGAAGTCAGACAAGAAAGTAGAACACTGACCGACGATGTCAACCTCGGAGAAGAGAGCTACGCTCAAGCTCTGATAAAGGACACGGAGACGGAGACGGTTGGGACAGGCCAAAAGAGTAAAAATCAAGAAAAACCTAAAGAAGGCCCAAAAGAAAAGTAAAAGAAGAAGAAGGAAAAAAACGCGACCGACGGAGAGCTCGACCTGAAGCTATCTAGGAAGTCGAGGAAGCTATTAAAAAGAAACTCCCCGATGTTACAACAGATATCCAGGTAGCGATCACTGGTAAAAACAGAAGCTCGCTGAAGATAGCCATTGTCCAAATAAGCGCAAGAGCAGCCAACGATATGCTGAAGTCCCCCAAGATAAAAATTGGATGGGTTCAATGTCGAATCCGCAGACGAGTTGAAGTTAAAAGGTGCTTCAAATGCTTCGGATATGGCCATATACAATCGTCTTGTAAAAGCATGGACAGAAAGGGCCAAGGACTCTGCATTAACTGTGGAGAGAAAGGACACAAAATGAAGGATTGCAATAATCCTCCAAAATGTTGCCTCTGTGCCGACCTGGAAAACAGACCATCCCTGAATCACGTGCCGGGCACAGGAAACTGCCCAGTGTTTAAGAAAGCACTTGAACAGGCGAAAAAAGCGTCCTCAAAATGACCATAATTCTCCAAGCGAATGTCCACAGGGGTCTTACCGCTGATAGCCTCCTGACAAAACTTGTTGTGGAATTGCGAGCAGAAATCGTCATCGTAAGCGAGCAATACCGTGATAAGGACGGACCAAACTGGATACCGGATCTGCTCAGAACTGCTGCTGTTTGGATCCCTGACACAAAAAAATTCCTCATTGAGCGAAAAGGGGCAGAAAGAGGTTTCGCATGGGTGAAAAGTGAAAGGCTGACAGTAGTTAGCATATACCTCACTCCTAACGAAAGAATTGAAGAGTTCCGTACAAAACTGGAAGATTAAGAAGATTTTCTAAATCAAACCGAGGGAGATATCGTAGTAGCTGGAGACTTCAACGCCAGAGGACAGGAGTGGGGTATGCCAACTACAGACTCTCGAGGAAGGCAAATACTCGAGATGGCCGCAAGACGTGGACTATACGTAGCTAACGTAGGAGATACCCCCACCTTCAGGAGACCAGGACACAGAGGCACTATTCCAGATGTTACCTTTGCGACGGACAACGTATTTGAAAAAATAAAGAACTGGAGAGTAATCGAGGACTATACAGGAAGCGACCACCAGTATATCGTTTTTGACTTTGAGGATAACCAACGAGCCCTAAACCTACGTCACCAACCACGGGTTCCAAGGTGGAACTTAAACAGTCTTAACGCGGATATTTTTAGGGAAGTGATCGAGGAAGGGGCAGATGCTGTGCTACAAGTACAAGGACCTGCTGAAACCAAAGCTGAAGCCACGATGCAACTAATTCGGCTCCCCTGCGACTCCTCAATGCCCTAAACGAGTGGTGCTAACAGAAACAGAGATCCAGTGTACTGGTGGACAGAAGAGATAGCTGCGTTACGCCAGAGATGTTTACAACTTCGTCGAATAGTCACCAGGGGGAGAAGAAGAAACGCTGAACCTATGGAGGACGCCACAGCGGAATTCAGAACCAAGAGATCCGAGCTCAAGAGGGCCATCAATTCGAGCAAGAGAGAGAGATGGGAGGATCTCCGCCGTGATGTAAATAGCGACCTCTGGGGACTAGGCTATAAGATTGTTATGCGTAAACTCGGAGCTCAGATGACACCCCCTGTTCTTAGCGAAGAAAAAATGGAGCACATTGTTGAAATACTATTCCCAACTCATCCTGTCAGGGCACCTGACAACACACCGGTCCAAAGACAGGATATCCCACTTTTAAGTGAGGAAGAGTTGAGCATAGCTGTGCAGGCACTACAAAATAGAAAGCCCCTGGTCCCGACGGAATCCCCACAGAAGTTCTGAAAGTGACTGCCCAAGCATGTCCCCAATCACTGCTGAACATGTTTAACAGCCTCCTCGAAGAAGGCATCTTCCCCAAGAGCTGGAAGAAACAACGGCTGGTGCTCATCAGCAAAGGCAAAGGAGACCCGGACTCCCCATCGGCATACAGACCCCTGTGCATGCTAGAAACCGCGGGGAAACTCATTGAAAAACTTTTGAAACCACGGCTTTCAGCGGCAGTACAAGCGTCGGGCGATCTATCAGAGAGACAGTACGGTTTCCGGAGAGGCCGCTCTACTATCGGAGCAATACAAGAAGTAGTGCACGCCACCCAAGTTGCCCAACAAAGAAACCACTACTCGAAAGAGATCGTCTTGCTGGCAACACTGGATGTACGAAATGCCTTCAACTCGGCCAGGTGGAGCGATATTCTACAT